>JAIGNY010000033.1:147500-430000 GCA_020152595.1 Chiridota heheva
ACAAATGTTATTTGATAGTTTATCTTATTCCTCCTGGTAGGGAACTACCATGGTCATTAGTTTGGAAAATGAAAATAGGCGAATTCATATTTTCAAGGAATTAGAAGACTTACCGTACTTTGAATACGTACTATCATAAATTTAACAAAACATGTTTTCACGAAGAGCAAAGACATGCAACCCTCATTAACAAGCTGGGTAATGCAGCTGAATGGTGTAAATTGAACTAGTATGGTCCATATTACACATGAAGATGATTCAAATTACAGATGTCGTGTGGAAATTGGACCACTAGTTCACCTTTTTTTTTTAGATCCAGTTTTTAACTATTGTATGCATATTTCGAAGAAGTTACTCTATGGCAATGTTAGTTCATTAAACATAATTTACTGACGGTTTTGAATTTTCCTTCTTGTTTTCCATTTTTTTTTTATTCAATTTTTTTCTAAAGTGGTCTAAATTCCACGACTTTCCCCTATATATATATATCACGTCCTTAAAGGAATATTCCCATAAATTTTTATTTTCATATAGATGATAGGGAACTATCAAGGAAACCAATTGGTGGATCTGCAATAATGACATCCCACTTTACACTACGAGCTCACTTTTCAACACACTGATAAAATCTTTGAAATGCAATAACTCCTAAACGGAATAAGATATCAACATGGTTTTTCACCAAAATTCAAGAAAATATTTTGTTAAGTCTGTAAGTGAGAACATTATCTTAAATTTTTGCCCCTGTTTAGGTCGATTGCCAGTCCGAGTAGGCTTGTGGGGCGATCATCACCGAGTGTTTTTCCCATGGGTCACAGGAGGCTTACCTAGAGAGGAGATAACCATAGCAGAGGCTCTAAAAGAAAGAGGCTATACCACTGGAATGGTTGGGAAATGGCATCTAGGTAAGATGAACATATTTTATTTTCAGATTGATGAAAATTGGATATTTTGTTTTATTTCCTTAAGTATTCAGCTCGCGTGTTGTAAAAATAGGTCAAGGAAAAGCCAGGAAGCACACATACGTCTTTCCAAAAACCGTGTAGACATACATACATACACAGTACGGGCTCCGTGTAAACGTGGTGCAGTCCTCGTGCAAATATGATAAACTGTCATTGGGACTGCTGGACTATGCCACAAATTAAAGTGTTCAAGAATTGAACACTTTGAACACCAAGACTGTAACAGATATAGAACGCGTCTTGGTGTTCTATCTATTACCTGAACACTGATGTTCTAATATACAAACCCTAAGTGTTCTAAGCTTCTCCTCTGAACACCAAGCATCCAACTGTGAACACATAGACGTGTTCTATTTCTGAACACATTTACATGTAATTGGCATGTAACAGAAACAGAACGCAATTTAGTGTTCATATTGGTTCATTTTAACACTTGGTATTTAGTGACAAGAGCTGTAGTTGAGTGAGATACATACTGACATAACAGGTAAATTACCGATTAATCTTATCCTGAAATTATAGTATTTGTATTTTGTTGTTGTATTGCATCTAAATAAGCATCATACAAATTTATAAGCAGACGGAACTGGAAAAAGATTGTGTTTAACATTGTAATTATTTATATGCAATACAATAACAACACAAATACAAATACTATAATTTCAGAATAAGAATAATCGACAATTTACCTGTTATGTATGTCTATACAAAGCAAACCCCCGCTTCAAAAGTTTGCACTTGTCGCTGAAAGTGTCATTCTCTGGCTGTTATCACACGTAACGTAATAAAGAATGGCCCCAGTGAACCCCTGGGGTATCCCATGGATCTACTAGGGTCATTCTCTGGCCCGTCACACACGTAACGTAACAGAGAATGGCCCTAAAACGTAATCACTGCACTGTCGAGTCTGACGACTGTATTATATGACTGTATGATATGTACTTGTTGTTGAGCTTAGCGAGTGCAGTGCGCGTTTTCATTTCGCGGCGCGACAATGAGACATGTGTTATGTATGGCGGGAAATGTAACACATAGTGTGTAACGTGAGAACATATTTTTTGTTGATGCGTTCATGTCATGGGAACTTTGGGTGTACTGTTACTTATAATCAGCCTAAAAACTGGTAATTAGAATCGTATTATATTGATATGAACACATTGACGCATAGCGTTCATTAAAGAGTGACGCTAGTGTTAAGATATCGAACATCTTTAATCCTGATGAAGAACACACGTGTGCAAAATTTGAACACTTTAGCAACAAACAGAACACTGAAAAGACGCGTCAGGCGTCCGGTATATTTGCAGTGTAGGGATTTCGTAGATCCCTGGTTGGACCTGAGATCTTTGAGGTAGGCTACATTCCAAATGCCCCGTATCGCGTCCCTGTCAATAAACAGATCATACAAGCATTTCGCAGTGTTGTCGTTGCAGGCACTTTCAAATAAAGAAAATATCATTTGAATGGACAAAATACTTAAATTTGTGTTAATCTTACTTTAGTTAGAAAATGAGAACTTGTGACTTTTGAAAAGGAAGACAACTGTAAAAAGTTTCAAATGTCTCTCATAAATTTCAGTAATTTGAATTGGTCTGATTATTTGTTACAGTTATGAGTGAACATGCATTCTTTTCTGAATTTGCGGCTCGTTTGCGGATTTACATAAGGAAATATTTGCATGAAGCAATGACGCTTAAGATTAAAGTATAAAACTTATTATGATTATTGTTGTTGTTGCTGTAGTTGTTAGTAGTATTAGTATTAGAGTTAGATTTATTATTATTATTATTATTGTTATTGTTGTTGTCGTTATCATTATTATTAGTATTAGCATTTGTATCTCTCTCCCACGTAAAGTTACGAACATACCTCCACTGCACACTTTTTATGTTTTTTTAAATCTTAGAGAATTTCTTACAAGTCTTGCTTTTCTCGTTTGATTTTGTTTTAATTTTTTCACTATAGAAATTAACATTATCTATTACATTTTCTGATTTGGCGAATTATGAATTAATTAGCGTGCCCTTTTTGGTGTTGTTTTTAGTTAAACTTACCTATATACATTAAAAACTAGACCTACAAAAATGACTGATACTCCATGGAAAACAGAGCAAGAATCATTCATTTTTTACTTTTACGACGATTATTATGGTGGTAAAAACAACATATTTTTTTCTTTGCATTTCAGGAATAAACAGGAATCAAAGTAATGATTGGTACCATCTACCGTGGCACCATGGTTTTGACTTTGTTGGGCATTTCGTGCCATGGTCTTCGAGTATTAAGTGTGACACAAGTGATGTAAGTTATACGGCATACCATACTCAAGTAGATTATGTACTGTTTCGTTATTTTCATTGCCCTTATTCATATTAGATGAGCCTGTAGGGACGATAGGGGGAGGGGGGGGGGGTAGGATTTTATCAATTTGACTTTAAGAGAAGTGTTTCAACGCAAGATTTGTCGGACATCCATTTAAACAAGCAATAAAGGTGACCGTTTACATGGTTCATATCCACACGCGAATAAAAATACTTCTTGAAAGGAAATTATTCATTAAGTGACATAACTGACATTTAGCCAAGATAGGGACCTTTTTGTTTTATTTTTCTTACATTTCTTACAGCGGGGCGAGGGCGTATACTTCGAAGTTTAATCATGTGTTAACTTTTTCATCAATGTACGCAAAACTTTGCCTCTCTGTTTGGCAAGACTGCTTAGAGTCAAGGCCGGCTCATGCGAGTCTTGTACATATGAGCCCATTATGATAAGCTACTCTTAATTACACACATGACTATTACAACAGTGCAAAGCAATGACAGATCCGGAAATTTAGAAAAGGGAGACTCACCATATGTTTACAATTTTGAGAAGCATTGTTTCAATGATCGGCGAAAATTTAGCACTTTCCATTTCTTCAACAAATATCTTTTCTGAATTATTACGTGCACCCTACCTATGACCAAGACCTCCAAGCCCTCTAGTTTGGGCGCTAGTTTTCTAGGACCAAGGACGTACGAACACATGTCCTTGCTAGGACGCTTCCGCACTCGGTATACTGACTTTAAAACTTTTACTGAACTTAGATTCCATTACCTTTCCTGGTTTTCTTTTCTTTTCTACTTTCTTTTTCATCATTTAAAGCGTTTTCATGAATTTCCGGACACAAGAACTTGCGCTTATATGAACAACGACACCATCGTATCTCAGCCGTATCACCTTGAAAACCTGAATTTCGATTTTGTCGAAGACGCAAAGAAGTTCATTGCCAACAACCATGACCGACCGTTTTTCTTCTATTTCCCTATGATGCACCCACACGTGCCGCTATCTACCAGTGAATTATTCAAAGGTTCATCAAAACGAGGTAATTAAGGGTTGTTTACAAAACCGTGGTTAATAAGAGCAAGGGAAAAATTCGTCCCCATTAAAATTAAGCATTTTGAACTTATGACAAACATTCATATAAGTTTATTTCATATAAAAGAAAACTGCATTGCCTATTAAAAACAGGTTAAATATTGGAGAGTGCAATTTTCAGTCGTATACAGGAACCTCAGTATCATTTTATCGGTCGTCTGTGCGGCTTCCTATTGACGCACAGCTTTATTGTAGCACTGCTTCTTATTGTCACTTATTAGGCAGTCCGGTAGCATGCCTATTAATGGGAACATAAATGTTCCTATTAATGGTAACATTTTGCTACATGGATGCCGACGTTTTGTGATATTTCCCATGATCCTTTGCTATCCTAACGTTAATGGCTTATGCAATGTTACATTTTTCAAATTTAAAATACGTCTGGGAAAAATATCTTTGCTAGGGGAAACTTTAAAGTTATGGAAATACCTTCATTACTGTCATGACCACAACTTTTCCACTCCCATTTGATAGGTTTACCACGCCGTTTTCGAAATATTAGATAAAATAGACAATAGAGCCAGGCTTTTAGGCGCGAAACGGCCATTTTAAAAATTCAAATGTTTTTCAACACAATGATTGTAATACTTCAAGTACATAATTTAGAAACTATGACATTTTATCGCAACATCTGAACAATATGGCTGCATGACTTTAATATTGTCGTATGTTATAAATGTTTCTATTAACTTTTATCTCTACCACGCGGCGATATTATCACACTGCTTCTTATTTTCACACACAAGGTGCTTTTTATTCAGTTATTGTCACACTGCTTCTTATTGTCGCACACTAGGTGCTTCTTTTTGTCACACATGTGCGACAATAGGAAACACATACAGTGTGCGACAATAGGAAGCAGTCCAATAAGCAGATAGGACTTTTGGCCTAAATCCAATCATCATCTCACGTGGAAGTTCATTCTATTCAGAAGAGATCATTGGACTCGTGGTGGCGTTGAGGTTAGCAAGGGTAGGGGGCATTTTCTAGCATGAACAAATTTATCCCCCGCTAGTATATTTCCAAATTAAAGTCCTGTAATCAGGGAGTCACGGACAGCTACGATAGAATAATTAAATGAAAATGATTTTTAATACAGAAAATCTTTCTTCAATACAAAACAAAATGCGAAATTTTACAGACTTTGTTATTATGCTTGCTAAAATCCTTTTAAAATGCAAGATTTTACAGATTATTTTTCTACTATTACTGGGTCTGCATCGAAACTACAGGAATGCAAACCGATTTTCAAGAATTTCCATAGATTTAGAAAAAGCAAGAAAGGTTTCAAAATGGGCTTTTAGAGGGTTGTTTAGGGCCCTGAAGGCGTGTCTTACCCTCTTCCCCCTCCCTTTATGGTCCAACCGCAAGCATCCAAAGTCCTTTAAGGAACTCAAAGGGCAACTCGAGGGACACACAAGGGTCGAGAAGATGTCTTTTGGGTAAACAGGCGGACTGGTCCACCGTTAAGCTGGTAAATTTCCTAGTGGGCCTTTACGGAAGAGCAATAACAAACCACACAGTAAAGTTATAGATGTAAAATAAATCGAACAAAATCTAATACCAATTTGGATAAATCCATAGCACCAACTTCAATCTGTATCATGTGTGAATCCCTTGGCTCTAAGCATGATATAAATATATATATATATATATATATATATATATATATATATATATATATATATATATATATATATATATATATATATATATATATATATATATATATATATATATATATATATATATATATATATATATATATATATATATATATATATATATATATATATATATATATATATATATATATATATATATATATATATATATATATATATATATATATATATATATATATATATATATATATATATATATATATATATATATATATATATATATATATATATATATATATATATATATATATATATATATATATATATATATATATATATATATATATATATATATATATATATATATATATATATATAAACAAAATACAGGAAGATGATGATGTCTATTGAATCAACTTTATTTAAATAAAGTTGATTCAATAGACATCATCATCTTCCTGTATTTTTTTTTTACTTTATGGATCAACACGTGGATTTACTATTCAGGTATGTTGAATGCACCTATATATATATATATATATATATATATATATATATATATATATATATATATATATATATATATATATATATATATATATATATATATATATATATATATATATATATATATATATATATATATATATATATATATATATATATATATATATATATATATGTATATATATATATATATATATATATATATATATATATATATATATATATATATATATATATATATATATATATATATATATATATATATATATATATATATATATATATATATATATATATATATATAGGTGCATTCAACATAATTAATAGTAAATCCACGTGTTGATCCATAAAAGTATTTTGTTTATATATATATATATATATATATATATATATATATATATATATATATATATATATATATATATATATATATATATATATATATATATATATATATATATATATATAAATAATATATATGTATATGTATATATATATATATATATATATATATATATATATATATATATATATATATATATATATATATATATATATATATATATATATATATATATATATATATATATATATATATATATATATATATATATATATATATATATATACATACATATATATATATATATATATATATATATATATATATATATATATATATATATATATATATATATACATATATATATATATATATATATATATTATATATATATATATATATATATATATATATATATATATATATATATATATATATATATATATATATATATACATATATTTGTGTCCATCTTCTTTATTGTTCTCTGCGTTTTCTTGTTACAACACACCATTACAGCATCATTCATATACATTATATACATTTTTCGAAACAAAAAATAATAATTGTAATTTTATTATCTTAAAAGGATTGATAACAGTTACAACAAAGATACAACATAACAAAAAACATTGACAGATGGTTTGAAACATCGAGATAGCACAAAGTATAAACCCAACAAAGGACATTTCAGTGATTTTTCACAAGGATGACCAGAGCTGATGAGAGCTCAAAAATGATCTACTTGTATGGGTAGAGTCACATAAATAATGCAATGATTTAAGATAATCTAACTGATTGACTGACTGGCTGACTGATTAACTGATTGACTGACTGACCGACTGACTAAGGTTGAAAACAGTAATTCTAACTCTCCTGTTTAGAAGTAAATTGCCGCACGATAAATTAATTAATTTTTGTAGACGTGTATTCTGTATTTTGGCACTATGTCAGTATGTTAGGGTTTCGAAGGTTTCTGTTTGAACATGCTAGATGACTTTGTACTTTGTAATGTATTGTGTAAAGGATGATTTTGTTCTTTGTTGATTTTTGTCGCCATTGCAATGAATTCCGATTTCGCCTTGTCTTTTAAAATATCAATAAGCATGGGATAATGTAAGTTAAGAATCTTTGAAGTAGTCTTTAAAAATTTCCTGATTCTGTCTTTGTCTTTCTGTAAGATGAAATGATACCAAATGGGTACATCATAAAGAACCTGCGATGAAATAACTGATTTAAAAAGATTAACTCTAGCATTAAGATTACAAAAAGATAAACTGTATGATAAACTCGAAACAATATTAGTAAACTTTACCTACAATTTTGGACCCATATGGAAAAAAAAACAGTTTTTCATCAATACATACACCAAGATAATCGGTTTTTATGCATTTTGCAACCTCTGAACCTTGAATAAATATGTTGTCTGATTTTGATTTTAAAAGCACTGTATGTTTGACGTTTTTGTTTACAAAGCACATTTCCTTTGACTTTTTTGGGTTTAGCAACATCTTCTTTTCATCACATTTTGACACAAATTCATCAACAAATTACTGGTACTCCACTTGATCCTCATTTACAGAATTTTTAGCAATTTTACATAAATTAGTATCATCGGCATAATTATCACACAAATATTTTCGATTGATCTTATTTCGTCGGTATAGATGGTAAAAAGTACAGCAGATAGAGGGCCTCACTTTGGTACACCTACATTTATTTCAGATTGTTCTGACAAACCTTTGTCCAGTTGAATTTGTCTTGTCCACCCTTGAAGAAACTGTGCCAACCAATGAATGAAACACGGGTCTTTTATAAATATTGTCAAATCTTTAAGTAGGTAGTTTGGCAAGATCGTGTTGAAAGCACTTGAAAAATCGAGAAAAAGAACCTTTGACATGGTCGCTTCTTTACAATTCAAATGAGTCACTATACATGCTATATCATTAATTAAAACTAGTACAGCATCTACACATGAAACACCTTTCTTACAAGCAAATTGATACACATCTCCAAGTTGGTTTATACTTAACTTCAAACGAGGCAGTGATATTTTTTGTAGGCTATTAAAAGCGATACTAGCCAGATCAATTGGTCTTAAATCATTTACAATTTGAGGTGTCTTAATTTTGGGGACAGAAGTTGTTATGACATTTTTCCACGACGACGGAATTTTGCTGTTGGGAATAGTTTCCTGAAAAATGAAGGTAAATAATGGGGTGGAATAATTCGAATAAAGCATAAGGTTTCATGTTTTCTCAGCACTGCATATATAGCACAGGTGAAAAATCGAAAAATGTAATTGCATATAAAACTTTTAACTGAAAATTTCTCGACACTTTATATCTTTTCGAAATTCGTTCTTGACATGTATTTTACCCTTATTTGAACAACTGAAACCCTCTAGAGGCCGTTTAAAGGGATTGTTTAATCATTAACATTCAAAACCTGCAGGCACTCCGTGATAATAAAGACAAATTATTTTAAAAATTTACCATGTTAACCTTCTTACTTGACTGATAGTCATCGTAAAATAAGTGAATAATAAAACATGTTTGGCTTATTTTAGAACTCAAACGTGAAATGGGCTGGATGGGATATAAAGTCTCTGATTGCACATTTGAAACTTTATCATCTTTTTAAATATTCGCTTTTCAATTTTTGTGGGAGTAGAAATCCCACTCTTCTTAAAGGTTTATGGAAATTTTAGGTTATGGCTGATCAAAGTTAGATCAGTTTTTAATTCATGCGAAATTTGTAATGTATAATGGGCAGGCAGTTCAAGATCTTTATAATTAATTCAATTTCTTTCCTAAATTTTAGTCGCTCAAATTGATGGGAAAGTCAAATTCCTGTACGAATTTTACTGATGGCATGGAATAAACTCCAAAAATTTTGGTCAGAATTTGCTTCATCACTTTGAAGAACTCTAATAAACAAAAGAATGGATTTACAAAAGAAAACTCCAAGGTCGCCTTGTAATACATAAACAATTTATATAAGATATGCAAAATTGATGCCTGATAATTCAAAACGCTATGAAATGTCAATGCTTAGCCAATTGGTAACAACAAATTGTTGCCACTATGATGGTTTTGAATAGATATGAATGTAATTTCGTTATTGCTGCCTCTACACGCCCATATTCCTTTAATGGAATATTCCCATGAATTTTTTTTTTGCAAAATTTTATTTGAAAGAGTTTCTTTTAGAGCCAATTTGGTACAAAAATGAGGTTGATATTGAAAAAGTTGATGATTGATAACGATAAAACAGGTTAATATTTAAGCTATTCTAATCAAACTTTATCTACGTTCATGTCCTGATCGATATGATTGACACTTGAATGTTACAGTGGGAAGGTAGTGAGTATTAGTGTATAAGTGATGGCTCACTTTCAGAAAGTGGTGTGTGGATATTTACTAATCTTAGATAAGAGTTCAGCGTACTATTACAGATATCATATTCCGTTCAGATTTCCCAATTGCATTTTAAAGTTTTTGTACAGTTGCAATTCCATTGCAAATGTTTATGTATTTCTTTGAACGTTAATTGGTTATTAGAAACATTTTTCCAAAAGTTATTGAAGTAGGGTATATTTGGCAATGTATATAAATACCAAACTTTCATCAATGTATTTTTCTAGCAGGTTTTGCTAATAAACAAGGATAATAGATTTGAATAAAATACATCAAATTTGTGGGAGAATGTGTTGCTGTGATGTCATACTGAGCCTTTTCCTATTCGTTTATTAACATTTTTTGTGAACCCTAAAAAATTTGAATACTCCTGGTAGAAAAAACATACCAAGATGATTTTTGTACTAATTTGTTTCCAAAATGTTTTCTCTTTCTTATGGAAGGTTATGAAAAAACATGGGAATATTCCTTTAAAGCGGGAGATTTTTTATAAAGAGCTTACAATTCTGAACAGAATATTTTTCAAAGTAAATAAAAATCACCTGCAGTTTCCGAGTTATAGCTAATTATAATTTGTAGAAATTTTAATGGATTCAAAATGAAAGATCACAAGTTATTCTATATGAACGAGATTAATATCTTTAATGTACTTCTTTAAGTTTCTCGTGTGATGGAGATACAAAACCTCTTGGTTATATTCAACTGCTCGTATTCAAGCATAAGAGTCTGGGAAACTGGTCCCCACATTTCCGAAAAATGACAAAAGTGCACCTTTTGAAAATGAAAAGTGCCCCTCAATTACTGTCAAAGGTGCAAGAACAGGTGGAATTTGCGCACACTTAAAAATATTACAAATGTGTCCTTATCAAAATGAATTGCCCATTTTACATTGTTGTTTTGGGCCTACTAATTTGATCTAAAGACTGGGCCCGGGGACACATGTGACTTTTTCGGAAGCTTTCTAAACCCCTGTATGTAAGTGATGTTACACAATTTCAATAAATTTTGCTTTTTTATTATAGTAAGACCTTATAGTTAAAAATGTTGCTAATTGGTCGATATTAACCGACTTTGATGAAACTTTTTGCTATTTCATTTTCATGGTTTATAGCATATTTTCATGGTTTATAGCATATTTTATGGTTTACAGGATATTTTCATGGGCTACAGCAAAGTTTCATGGTTTATAGCATAGTTTCATGGTTCATAGCATATTTTAATGGTTTATAGCATATTTTCATGGGTTATAGCATATTTTATGATTTATAGCATATTTTCATGGTTTATAGCATATTTTCATGTTTTATAGCATATTTTCATGGTTTATAGCATATTTTTATAGTTTATTGCATATTTTCATGGTTTATAGCATATTTTCATGGGTTATAGCATATTTTTATATTTTATAGCATATTTTCATGGTTTATAGCATATTTTCATGGTTTATAACATATTTTCATGGTGTATAGCATATTTTCGTGGTTTATATCATGTTTTTATGGTTTATAGCATATTTTTATGGTTTATAGTAGTTTATATTTGTATGGTTTATAGCATATTTTTATGGTTTATAGCATATTTTCATGGTTTATAACATATTTTATGGTTTATAGCATATGTTCATGGTTTATATCATATTTTAATGGTTTATAGTATATTTTAATGGTTTATAGCATATTTTCATGGTTTATATCATATATCCATGAATTATAGCATGTTTTCATGGTTTATAGCATATTTTCATGGGTTATAGCATATTGTCATGGTTTATAGCATATTTTTATGGGTTATAGCATATTTTTATGATTTATAGCATATTTTCATGGTTTATAGCATATTTTCATGGTGTTTATATCATATTTTCATGGTTTATAGCATATTTTCGTGGTTTATAACATGTTTTTATGGTTCATAGTTTATAGTTGTATGTTTTATAGCATATTTGTATGGGTTATAGCATATTGTCATGGTTTATAGCATATTTTTGGGTTATAGCATATTTGATGGTTTATTGCATATTTTCTTTTAATTAAGCTCAAGTTGTTGCTACTAATCTGCCTATTCATAATAGTTGTTTTCGTTTTTTTTTTTTATTGTTTTCTATTAGGTCCTTACGGAGATACCATAAACGAAATCAGTTGGGCTGTTGGCCAGATCAGAGACACGGTTCGAGAATTCAATATACACGAGAAAACGTTGATCATCTTTATGTCTGATCACGGGCCACACCTTGAATTTTGTTCAGAGTCTGGAGATCCGGGAATTTTCAGAGGTAAAAAATTAACATTAGCAAAAACAATGGAGTTGCATATTGTCTAGACCTGTAAATTAAGTTTTTAATCGTCATATTTTATGATCAGTTTACTCTGCAAGAAGCGGAGCCATGCAGACAAACAATGATATAGGTTTGTCATGAGCAATAAAGGATAATTAACTTAGGAAAACTCTTTAACCTCCATGTCAAAATCGAAACTTTGTAAACTGATAAAGGCAACGCTGTGTTTGAAATAACACAGGCATAGAAAACACAAATTGAGTCATAGGCGAATTACTGGTGGGCGGAGCGGGGGTATGAATCGTAGTTGCCGTCTTTCATTATTGTGGCATGGCGTTAAAGGGCATGGCGTTAAAGGGCATGGCGTTAAAGGGCATGGCGTTAAAGGGCATGGCTTTAAAGGGCATGGCGTTAAAGGGCATGGCGTTAAAGGGCATGGCGTTAAAGGGCATGGCATTAAAAGGCATGGCGTTTATGGGCATGGCGTTAATGGGTATGGTATTAAAGGGCATGGTGTTTATGGGCATGGCGTTAATGGGTATGGCGTTAATGGGCATGGCGTTAATGGACATGGCGTTAAAGGGATGGCGTTAAAGAGCACGGCGTTAAAGGGCACGGCGTAAAGGGCACGGCATTAAAGGGCACGGAGCTAAATGGCAGGGCGTTAAAGAAAATGACGTTAAAGGGCACGGCCTTAAAGGGCACGGTGTAAAGGGCACGGCATTAACGGGCACGGCGTTAAAGAGCACGGCGTTAAAGGGCACGGCGTTAAAGGGCACGGCATTAAAGGGCACGGCGTTAAAGAGCAGGGCGTTGAAGGGCACGGCTTTAAAGGGCACGGCGTTAAAGGGCACGGCGTAAAAGGGCAGGGCGTTAAAGAACAGGGCGTTAAGGGGCAGGGCTTTAAAGGGCAGGGCCTTAAAGGGCAGGGCTTTAAAGGGCAGGGCCTTAAAGGGCAGGACTTTAAAGGGCAGGGCATCAAAGGGCAGGGCGTTAAAGGGAAGAGCATTAGAGGGCAGGGCTTTAAAGGGCAGGGCGTTAAAGGGCAGGGAGTTAAGGGGCCGAGGCGTTAACGGGCGGAGGCGTTAAAGGGTACGGCGTTAAAGAGCATGGCGTTAAAGGGCACGGCGTTAAAGGGTACGGCGTTAAAGGACACGGCGTTAAAGGGCATGGCGTTAAAGGGCAGGGCGTTAAAGGGCATGACGTCAAGGGGCAGGGCGTTAAAGGGCAGGGAGGTAAAGGGCAGGGCGTTAAAGGGCGGCGCGTTAAAGGGCAGGGCGTTAAAGGGCAGGACGTTAAAGGGAAGGGCGTTAAAGGAAAGGGCTTTAAAGGGCAGGGCCTTAAAGGGCAGGGCTTTAAAGGGAAGGGTTTAAAGGGCAGGGCGTTGAAGGGCAGGGCGCTCAAGGACAGGGCGTTAAAGGGCAGGGCGTTTAAGGGCAGGGCGTAAAGTCGTTTTAAAATCAAAATGAACAGATCATAGATACCTGACTACTCAATTAACTGATGATATCACACAAATTAAACATATTCTTTATTAATCAAGCCTGAAACTTTGTCAGCAGAGAAATGCTCAAATTTTAATTTTAATTTGATACGATGGGAACTTTAATTCTTTTTTTGATAATCAATGTTTTGTGTAAGAATGTCAATTTTATTGCCACTCGGTGTAATTATATCAAAACCTATAAGCCTTCATAGCATAACTTTTGTTGTTTTGTTGATACATTAGTGAAAAAGATCACCGAGTTAGCTCTAAAATCATTTTTTTAATTACATTGCAAACATATTAGCTCTCACCTCCCCTCCAACATGTTAAAGTTTGACACAACCGATTACGCGTCACCTTTCAACTCCGCTACGTTCGCGTCTGTGAAACGCTATCATTTGCATAAACATAAAACAATCAGCTGTTTTTATTTTCGTCACACAGTCAAATTTCGAGATTAACGAAGTAAATTTTTGTAAAAATGTTAGTGTTAATATTTTTTGTAATGGAATGTAGGCTTGATTTTCGTTTTCTGATTTAGTAAAACCATGTGGGAGTTTTCACTGAGGTACCAAAAGAAGACCTATATAATAAGACCTATATAAGAACACTCAGGAAATATTTTTGTACGGTTTCATTTTTCGCGGAGGCGGGGCGGTGGTGGGGCGGTGGCGGGGCGGTGGCGGGGCGGTGGCGGGGCGGGCGGTGGCGGGGCGGGCGGTGGCGGGGCGGGCTGTGGCGGGGCGGGCGGTGGCAGGGCGGGCGGTGGCGGGGCGGGGCGGTGGCGGGGCGGGCGGTGGCGGGGCGGGCGGTGGCGGGGCGGGCGGTGGCAGGGCGGGCGGTGGCGGGGCGGGTGAATCATGGACTCACCGTCATCTCCACCGACCCCAGTTGTGATTAAATGAAGAAGAAATGGTTTCCTACCTTTTTGCCTTGGTCAAGCAGGACTTAAAATTTACCATAATTAAATGACATGATTTCCTTATTGTGAAAATCATAACATATCCGATTTATCAAACACATACAGCATAAATTTTCGAAGAATCTTTTTCATTTTACAGGTTCTAAAGGCAACTCTTTCGAAGGCGGGTATCGCGTCCCACTCATCGCCTACTGGCCTGGAGTGATTGCACCTTCAGTGTCTAATGAAATCTACAGCTCCCTTGACCTCTTCCAAAGTTTCCTCCACCTAGCCGGAGGTGAGTTGTCAAAGGATCGCACCTACGACGGCGTCAACTCTTACGATGTCCTCCTTGGTCGTAAACAGAGTCAGCGCAACTTCATTCTCTTCTACAACAACGATGTCCTTTTCGCCGTAAGATACGGCGATTATAAGATCCATTTCTTCACTCAACGTGATCGACCTGCATCCTATTTCGGAAATGAATGTCAAGACGGCCTTGTTTCTGGATTTTACTTCGATTGTAACGAAAAAGTTGGTGACTGTGTCAGTCAACACGATCCACCTCTTATCTTTGATATCGTGAAGGACCCGACAGAAGCTTGGTCCCTGAATCCATACAATCACCAGGAGATGCTCGCTGAGGTCAATGAGCTGGTCAGGGTTCATCGAGATGGGCTGCAGATTGCTCCTTCGTTGCTGGACACAGACGATTTTTCTGTTGTTCCTTGTTGCAACCGTGAAACCAACTGCGTATGCAATTTCGAGCTATAGGAACGGGGATATTTGTGGAGGATTTTGTCAATATAGATACCACTGAGTAGCAAGGGCGTAGAAGGGGTCACCACTCGGGGCTGGGGGTGGCAAGCAGACCAACATTTCCCTATTACAAGCGGAACATTGCATTGGTAAAATAAGTTTCCATCAAACGTTTCTGCTAATCAGGAAATCTGCAATTCTTTAGGATTTTGTGAAGAACTTTTCTTCTTTTTCGGGCAATTTCCGTCAAATACTTTAGGCAATTCTTAGATTTTCGGAAAATTGTGTTTCTATTCGGGAATGTTCCTTCATTTTTATTAAATTTCCTTCATTTTCGGCATATTTCTTCAATTTTCCTTCATTTTCAGGAAATCTCCTTCAATTTTGAGAATTTGTTTGTCAATTTTGGGGAAATGTTGCCAAAACTAAGTTTTACAAAATGTCCATCAATTTAACAATA
This sequence comes from Chiridota heheva, assembly GCA_020152595.1. Lineage (NCBI taxonomy): Eukaryota > Metazoa > Echinodermata > Holothuroidea > Apodida > Chiridotidae > Chiridota > Chiridota heheva. The sequence goes on from JAIGNY010000033.1 coordinate 163,661, forward strand.
TTTTGCAATTTGATGTTAATAATTTCCCAGTGTTACCTCCAATTTGGGAAGAAAGCACCCAACAGGGAATGCGAAACTTTCTCTTAGGAAGGCGACAGTTTAATTCTTCCCACCCTCCACCCCCCCCCCCCTCTTTTGCTTCCTACGCCCCTGTTGACTGGTTGAATAGCCATTTGCTATGTCGAGAAAATAATTTCTCGTTCCGTTATATCTGTATATATACGTCCGGTTATCTGGCTATATGGACATGATGGATAAGGTACCACGCTCGAATGATATCTTATATATTTTTTGACTTTCTAAAATGTTAACATAAATCTTAGCAGATTACTTGTTGTTGAGTGTTATCAGCGTTCTACTGGACGTCACTTTATGACACCAAAAAAGTAAAGAAGGCCGGTATATGTTTTCACGAAGAAACAAACGTCGCTGATATGATGCAGGTTTTTCAGTTACGTATCTAGATTGGACAGCGAGGGGAGCAAACTTCAACCATGCTCTAGTGCGGAAAAGTGGCTAAAGTTCAATAAGTCACATTAGCAGGGGTGTGAAACTGCGATATTCTCCCCAACATTTTCGCCCAAGTCACCCTAAGGTTCTTTAAGTCAGTCCTAATTGTTGAATTAGGGTGAAAAGCTTAAAAATCAAGGTACAAATTTTCAGCCGTTCCCGACGTTTGTTACAGTATTGAACATTTTTTAACCCAAGCTTAAAGATTTCAGGTCTAAACTTTCATTCAGATTTTGTGTCCGATATTGAAAGTTGTCAGTCTTAAATCGACAATATTTCAGCCTGAGATGTAAAAAGGCTCCTATAATCTTTTCAGAAGAATCTTGATTAGGAGATTTGTACCCCTTCTTCCCTTCTATTAGACTACGCCACTGAGCAGTGGCGGCGCGAGGCCATTATGTCCTCGGATTTGGACGAAAAGTCAATTATGTGATTTTGGGGAGAAGTGGGACGAGTCCCTGTGTCCTCCCGTGGAGTTACTATTGTGGGAGCTTCACCTAAGCCACACCTTCTGTCCTCCAAATTTTGGACGAAATGGAAAATCGATCTTTGCGAGAACTGGTGGACGAGTCTCACCCCCTCCTCTTCTTTCCTCCTCCCTCTTGCTTCTCCTCCTCCCTCTCCTCCCAGTCCATACCTAGTCTATAAAGATGGAAATAATACAGTTTTATGTGCGTGGTGTACATTTTAATGATCGAGTACCAATCTTCCAAACGCCCTCGCCAGTCTAATTTACATTAACAGATTAATGCTGGTCTCAGGGAGCGAGCGTCGCACCAGTTGCATAGATACACCTTTTTCAGAGCCAAACACCATTATTAAACCTTTTTCCAAAACCTGAGTTCAAAATTTCTAGAAGCCAAAAAAGATTCGTCCTTTGGCAGCCGAGAAGGACAAAATGTCCAAGTAACAAGCATTCAGTGAGAGTTTGCTCAATAGGGGGACTTGCCTTCATTATCATCCTCATCAGACAAGAGACAGAAGGGGCGGCGGAGTAATCAGAACGCCATATTTTCCAAATGCCAATGGTGATGGTCACGCAAAGTTAATTACGTCACTGCTAGCGTGAATTTTCATATATATTATAGGGGATTATAAGAGGAACCATTAGACAATTTAGCAAACATGATTGCAAAACCAAGGCAAAGTTCATCATTCTTTGAAATTTAATTGCTTCTCTCTAACAGGCTAAGTGTTTTAAAACATATTTTGCTTAATTATTGAGATGAGGTATAACATGCACTTTACAAGAACATGCTACTTTGCTTGTGTACGCCGTGCTCATCTGCTTATGTACGCCTTGCTCATCTGCCTATGTACGCCTTGCTCATCTGCTTATGCACGCTTTGCTCATCTGCTTATGTACGCTTTGCTTATCTGCTTATGTACGCTTTGCTCATCTGCTTATGTACGCTTTGCTCATCTGCTTATGTACGCTTTGCTCATCTGCTTATGTACGCCTTGTTTATCTGCTTATGTACGCTTTGCTCTGCTTATGTACGCTTTGCTCATCTGCTTATGTACGCTTTGCTCATCTGCTTATGTATGCTTTGCTCATCTGCTTATGTACGCCTTGTTTATCTGCTTATGTACGCTTCGCTTATCTGCTTATGTACGCCTTGCTCATCTGCTTATGTACGTTTTGCTCATCTGCTTATGTACGCTTCGCTTATCTGCTTATGTACGCCTTGCTCATCTGATTATGTACGCTTTGCTTATCTGCTTATGTATCGTACACTCGGCACGAAAGCAACTTTCATTTTACAGAAATACACAAAGAATTTTCTTGGAATCACAATTATGACTTTACACTTGACATTGCACCAGTGGCATGGTGGCAAGGGGCGGGGAGGGGGCAAGAGTGTAACAGCCCCCTCAAGAAAGCTTTCTGAGGGGGCGCCAAAATCGTCCTGAGAATAAAACGAGGCCCTAGGAAAATTTACGTGTTGATCAATAACTTCTTCCTATACTATTATGTAAGTAATTTTCCATTTGTGTAGTCCAAAAGTATTTTCCACAGAAAAGACCAAATTTTCCGCCTTTTTTCCACCATTGGCACTCGAGCGGGCCCCTGGGTTTTGCACTCGGACAGAAATCGATGCATGGCGATAGCTCATCGGCAATATTTAGTATTTGTTCCTGCCATTAAGGGCAAACAATTTTATTCAATACAGCTGGTAGAAGCTTTTTGGGAGGGCGCTGAATGCTCACAATGGCGCAAAAATTGTTATGAAAATAAAATGTTACGTTTTATTCTCAGCGCTGTAAATATTTTTTTCAAAGCTTTATTCTCACATCAGAAACATGAAAACTATTCCTAGACCCCAACTAAAGACACTTGAAGTCGATGGGATCCTGCATTTGAACATTTTCTTCCAAAATGATATTCCTTTTAATTAACTTTACTTCGAAATTGACACGATTTTGAGTAATTTTCTGTTACCAAGATCATGCCAAAAAAACGCTACTACCTTTGGTTCGCCCTTAAGACGTCGACCCTGGATTTGACACAATATTGAGCAATTTTCTGCTATGAAAATCGCGAAAAATGCAGGGATTCATGGGGTGTCACCCCAGCGCCCCTACGTGTAGATTCGAAATATTTTCTGCAATAATTGAGCCCGGTATTTAAGAAAGTATCTTCAATTTTCGCAAAATTTTCTTCATTTTGCAGAAATTTTCTTAATTTTTTTTGGCAATTTGGGAACATTTTCTTTCATTTTCGGGAAATTTCCTTCATTTTCGGAAATTTTTTAAATTTTTGTAAATTTTTTTTATTTTTCGGGTAATTTTTCAACGTTTTCGGGAAATTTCCTTCATTTTAGTGAAATTTGCTTTCATTTTCGTGAATTTTCTTTCATTTTTGGAATTTTTCTTCATTTTCAGAAATTTCCTTCATTTTCCTTCATTTTTCTTCAATATTTGGGATTTTTTTAATTTTGGGGAGATTTTACCAAAGCAGCGCTTCCGGAGGCTTCGCTTTCCTGAACCCCTTCCAGGGCTTTGACGGTTCCTAGATTCAAAACATTGATTTTAAGCAATTTCCTAAACGGTTCATGCCAATTTACTTCTATGTGCCCAAAGTTTAACTCTTATAAGCTTTTTTTTTTTTTTTGAGGGGGAGGGGCGCAAAATTCCCTCCCCCCTCCCCGAAAGATGACTCACCACGCCACTGCATTGCACGATCCATTTTCAGCACACCTGTGAAATCTTTTAAATTAAACGGAATAAGAAATTATTATTATGGGGTTTTCACCCATTTGTTTCTTTAATAATCATATAGATAAAAAGAAAATTCATGAGTATTTATTCTAAAATGGAATCTAATCATATTTTTCTAGTAAATGGCAAGTAATTCATTCGTCTTGTCACCGGGATTAAAAAAAAAAAAAATATGCCACAATCCTACAATAAAAAAGCTTCAAACATGTCAAAAGTCGCATATTGAAAACGGATATTATCGAGTGTTTTTTTTTTTTAAATTTAAAGCGTAGGGGAGACCGGGGCTGGTTGGCACAAAATTCACCTTTTCGATCATGGAGGCTCCTCAAAGTTTATTTACAGGAGGTGTTTATTACAGTCTTGAACTACAGGGTCTTACCCATTTATAACCACTTGCACTTTAAATTTAGGTTAAGCTTCTATATTTTTTTTTCACTTGAAAAAAATAAAACAAAATAAGACAATTAACCCCAAGGTGGGGAAGGTTGTCACGACCTTCGAGGCAGGTTGTCACACATAAAACAATGCACAAAATATCAAACTTAACATACAAGTCTACAAATTTTATTTTGATTTATGTTGGTTTAATACATCTGCAGGACTGGAGATGCTAAACTTAATGTGATTGGAAAACCTGTAATAACATTCAACTCTAACTTGGAAAAAAAATCAAAGTGGATAAACTTTAGCAGATTTGTAAAGAAATTACACATAGTTTAAGTTGAATGACAGTTACACTAAAAACGGCCTTCCCCCCTCCCTAATTTTAAATTTCCATGGCTGGATGACATCTTTTTCTTGCTTTTCAAATTTCAGGTAACAGAGTGATGCACCCCCAATTAAAGACTCCTTGCTAACCCTAACCTCCCAAAAAACCCAGATCGCAGGAAATGGCACTTCCCGAGCCTTCAGAGGCTGTATCGAAACCATCTTTATATTGAGATATCATGTTTCTGTACCCGTCGAAATCACAACAAATTTACGCAAATATTCACAAATAACCAATTTTTTTTGGCGCATTTGGTTGGGGGCCCCCTGAACCCCCGGGGCCCCTGGACATTGTCCACCCAAACCACCCGCTTGCTACGCGCCTGTAGGAGGGGATCTGGTTTTGCACAAAACAACCTCAGGAAGTGTCATTTCCAGCAATCTGAGAGGTATTTTTCGCAAAAATTATCTTCGCCGCTCCGCATGGTGACGCCCCGCTTACATAGTATTCCAATGCACCAGGGAGCAACATATAAAATATCACATCAATATTTCAAATACACCCTCATTGTTTTCACCCTGGCAGCGCCCTAGCAACACCATCAATAAAAATACCCCATTACCCCACGCCGGAAGTAGGTGCCTCCCCCCTCCTCCCAATGTCACGACTCTGCCGGCGCGCCACTGTCTATATTCCTGGTGGCATGTGAGGATTGAAGAAAGTATAGGTGTGTGGTGGGTATACTTGTTAAATGACCCACCTACAGTCAGACAAAATAACCCACATCACATAATCTTTGACTCACCCCTAAATCACATTTATTCAATCCGACTCACCCCTCAGTCACATTTATTCAATTTGACTCACCCCTCAGTCACTTTGTGACTGACATTGAACGTTTGTGACTCACATGTGAGTCATTTGTTTCTGAGAATGACCCCCTTTAACTCGCCATGCGGAGGAGTAAAGGGTGGGTCATACAATTGGCAAGTGTATGAGACCCCCTTTAACTCGCCATGCGGAGGAGTAAAGGGTGGGTCATACAATTGGCAAGTGCACTAACGTTACACATAACAAATATCACACCTAAATTATGCTATAATCCAAAAAATTAAAGTTAAAACCATAAAGGTTTCTACCTTTACTGCCCTGCAGTCTTCTCCCCCTCTTCGGGGTTGGTTGTCACACAGCCTAATGTTATGGCTGTGTATGATTAGTGGGGTTGGTTGGCACACCATTGACTTGCACGCAATTGTGTGCCAACCAATCCCAACCACGATGCATAAATGTTAGGTTGTCAGGTATACTTGACATTTTTTGGGTATAATTATTATAATCCGGGGGAAATAATACACGGAGGGGAAAATTCATGATAAATTACGAAGTAAATGATTACTAATCGGTCTGAAATTCACAAAATCTGTAATAATTAAGAAATTATTAATGATATTTTCACCAAAACTCGTACACTTGCTGTTTACTTGATCGTGTTCAAAATATCGAGAATTATTTTAGTAATGCGCCACCCGTTTTCTTGTAATTGGACTGTGTGACAACCCAACCGTGTGCCGACCAGCCCCGGTCTCCCCTATTTGGTTATAACACAGGTATTTGTTTTCTCTTATTTGACCATAATCGTTTGACGCATATCCCTGGCTGAAGCTGAGAAGCAGGTTTTGTTTAAAGCTTAAAATTTAGAGCATGTATGTACAGCTATAATATTCCTTGATATCCTTCGTAAGAAATGTTACAAACGTATTCATTTGAACAATTATTTCTAGTATTCATCATTCTTATTGATGCAATGACAATCCGGGAGCAGCCCGAAAATTTAGGTACTTTGAATTACCCCAAAAATTGGGTACTTTTATGTATTACGTCATCGCATGAGTCTACACATTTGACTAGCCCACACTAAACGTATGGAGTTTCTCATTTTCCGCTCCGGATTGTCCAAAATTTCAATGGATATCCTGAAATTTTGGAGACGGATAGTAAATAGATATTCAAAACTTTTCGCAGCTGCTTTTTGAAATTCACTGTCGCCTTCTTGAGAAAATCAATAAACAAATTATGGGCAGTCTGTTTTGTTCATTTTCTCAAATTTCGTCGGCTTTAAAACAAGACATAAGTTAAAAATTACCGTGAGAATCAAAATCTCTTTGTCTGATATCGCCTTAAAGGAGTAATGAAACACTAATATTGCAAGGGTTAAAGGCAAAATGTGCTCTGCTATATACGACATCCCCCTTCTAAAATAAATTTTGGAATTGTTTAAAATTTGGTTTGTCTCACAAAAAACAAACAAAAAAACAGTAATTGAAACACAAGAAGACTGGGGAAAACGAAGTTATTCAACTCATATGTCAACAAAATTTCGAAATTATTTCTTTCTAAACAAAATTCTGATATCAAATTTCACCTATTTAACCAACGATAATAATTATAATAAACTCTTGTTTGATCGTATAACGTTTCAAGTTTTTGTGCATCTATGAGGCTTACTTCAGTTACTCACAAAGATAGATCTTCTGTAGGCTGCAAATAGGCAAATGCTCAGATGGATAATATTGGGTAGGACAGAAAAATCCCAACTATTTAATAGTTCCCACAATAAAGCAACTACAAGCATCCAAAAACAATGAAGTCTTTGTGAGAAGAGCACGTGGCATTTATGACCTTTTCCTTAGTATCATAATTCTCACCAAAGAGAAAAACAATTTCCTTCACCAACAAATATGCTAAGGATATTCAGATCTCAACAAGAACAGTCTTATTCAGTTGACGGATACAAAGACGATACTGCAGCCGTATGTCTATGATGCAATAAAACGAACTCTTCTTTTTACGAGGCCATTAACTGGTTGGCAAAGAAAACAAATTAAAGTAGCCTTTACTTGAGCTATCAACAACGGAAAACAATGGAATCATCATAACTTGACAAACAACGCTCTTTACTTGAGCTATCAACAACGGAAAACAATGGAATCATCATAACTTGACAAACAACGCTCTTTCAAAGTTATCCAATTCTATATGTAATACTTTAAATAACATTATCTCAAAATTATTTCTTTTATTGGAAATTTACGCTTGTTCTGTAGCTCCTGAACTACTGGTCCTGTACCATGATTATTGTTCACATTCCACCAGAATCTTGACTTTACCCCGTTTTGGTTTATAAACTGGAGCAATAACTCAAAATGGCTAACATTGAATCTACCCTTCATTCTCTTCAACTGGTAATTCCATAACTAAATGCAATTGTTGGTCTAATTGGGTATCAGTTTATCCGTTTGATCCTTCTATTCAAATATCTAAAGTCAGAAACAACTCTTTTGTCGTAACAACCCTGTTGGTGATCGTACCGCCCTTTGCTCTGATTAACAAATTTGAGGCTGTCAGATTTCTCAACTTCGTTTGGGTAGCAATGACAATAATGACAAAAGATAGGCCTCCTAGCCCTGGGCCATTTTGAAGACGAAGTTTCTCTACCACGATCGCCATCATCCCTGGACTGCTGGATGAAGGACCGGGGTGGATCTCGTTGCCGTCGTTCATTGCGGCGGTTTTGACTCGACCACGTCCGTCATAATAACCAGTATTTTTCTTTCAAATCGTTTATCTCCTTTTGTAATTCCGAAGTAGCAGAGACTTGTTCAGAAGGGACATGAAAATGAACTTCATTTGGAAGAGCGGGAGTGAAATCCATGTAAGACACTGCTGCTTCTTTCCAGTGATTTAAGTCACCATCAGGACTTGTTATTATAAGGAATTTTTGACATTGCTCTGTAATGACAGGAAAAAGTTTGTGTCTTGTCTGATTTGCGGAATAATTAATTAAGTTCAGCTGCCATTTTCTGCAAGTTATCTATGAATTCGTTACGGTTTTCACACCCTTCTTGAAAGTTAACTGTTCATATTTTCTGATAAGACTGAATTGTGTCACCGGGGGATAGTGAACTGAGCAACAAACACTTTTTTCAAAATCGATCCCAAAATAAGAAAATCTGGCTTATTTTTACGTCTCCAAACGTATGCTCATTAGGTTTTTCTTTAGTGACGTAAGGATAGGACAGTACAACACTAACGTATGTGAAAGTTACAATGTACCATACCAGCCTAACGTAACAAATGGAGTTCGCCAATCATAAAGAAATAATGGATCGGAACTTGGGTCGATAATTCCTCTTTATCCACGAGAAAATGTCCTAAAGATAGTTGGCATATCGCTAATTAAGCGATATTCTGATGTCTGATTCAACAAGACTGATGTTTGAAAGTAGTTTAGGTCAATGTGAACAGTGACACTGTGGATGTTATGCATTGTAGGCCTCGTTGTGCCCTTATTTTTACGTCACACGCCTTTTAAAATAGTGGAGGTCCAGTCGTTTCTTGGGGCTTAATTTTGAGTCAATTTTCGCGAATATCACAGACACGAGTGGAAATTTCTGATAGATGTATGTTAAAGAAATCCTCAAAATTTCAAAAGAACATATTTATGGTAAAATTGCTACCTGTCCATATACCTTTAACAAGGTCCAGATTTTGAAGCACTGATCTTTTGCTTCTTCTCTTTTTCTCTAATGTCAAATTCAACTTTCAAATAGCGTAATAGACTGATGAATTTAAATGAAATTTTCGCAACTTTTAGGGTTTGTTTTTTAATTTAGGAGATTGGATGCTGTAGTTTATTTCAAAAAAAACAATCATATATAAACAAAATGGGGGCAGTCTTTCAATATTTGATAGGGGATTTTTAACTCTGGAAAACAGGAAAAGGGCGTATTTTTCAAGTTAACTCTGCAAAAATGTTGAGGGCAAGTGCACATATGTATAGTAACCACGGGGCCACGGGCCCCCACTTTGTTCAAAAATGTTTGAGTGCCCCTTTTCTGGATGTAAAATGGCCATTTTTAAAATAAAAATTGCCTCTTTTCTATTCAAAGTTATTCATAGTTGACAATTTAAAACTGCATTGGTTCAGGCAAAGCTCTTTGGTTCAGGGAGTTGTTATTTGGACCCAAATAAGAACTCCCTGATTGGTTTTCGCTGCAATATCTTGAAAATATTGAACTAATATTTGACTTTTACTTTCTTTTTAAACGTATCGTTTTTTAAATAATCTTCCAAGCTTTCTGCGGTTTCGGTAATATTTCAGCTATTAATTGTTGCCATTAGAAACTTGCAGCTAGTGTGTTTCATGCACATTATAATTATGAACCGCGTGAACTTGGAGCACATTCCCCTCCCCATTTTTAATTACAAAAAAGAGGAAAGATGAGTCCTCAAATATTGAAAGCAACTTTTTTGCAAAATTATGTTTTAGTTGCTTGAAAACTTTGGAAAATAAATTTTTGGCTCGGTATATAAAACTCTTAAGTGTACATGTTTTTGAAATAATAGTTCTAATATAACTTTCCACCAAGTCGACACTTTTGTGAATTTTACCTTCCACATTTAAGTGTTTGAAATGTGTTGCAATAAGAAAGCCTAAAAAAGTGGTTTGTTTTCCCTCCTCCGCCGCCCCTAAATTGCTGGAAAAAAGGGGGGCGTTTGAAAAGGTTTTTCCGTCTTTTAAAAAAAATCTGTACCTGCCTACACTTCGTAAGAATCCCTACAACCTGACAAAATGGCGTGGCAACCAACTTTTGCTGTTGGCTGTTTCTATTGAGAAAATGAAGCCCACCGCCCATTAGCTTGTGATTGGCTGATAATACAAAGTCGGCAAGTTGTCCTGCCTGTTTGTAACTAGTGTGACAGTCTGATAGGCAACGGAAAGAAAATCCCAAATCACACAGAAAGTACCAGTGAGATATAGAAACTGAGCAAAATGAAAGTGAGGAACCAACCAGAGAACCAACAATCTGAAGATGAAGTGAAGTGTTTCAATTCTGTTTTATAGGTGTTCTTGATACTATAAACACTGAGTGAGCCACTGTTGGTCAGTTGGTCAAAGAGTGTCGTCATAAAATATTCCAGTTTTGTGATCGGGGGCCTCTTCCGTACATATTCCAGTTTAGTGATCGGGGGCCTCTTCCTTACAATTTTCCACAAGAAAGGGAAAACAAACAATTATCTTAGGCCGAATGTTTGTAACTAGTTTGCACGATGCACATAATGCATGAAAAACAATTGTGTTCTACCAGTAGCTTATAATTTGGAAAAGCCCACAAGAGTGTTTTTAATCTTTTTCTTTTATATTATCTATCATTCTAGAATGCACAACTGTCGGCCATGCCCTTAACATTTAAAAACTGACAGGTAATAAACACATAGGATATGCCGTTCTTTAATACTGCAATTGGAACTTGTGAACGAGATTAATATATACTGAAAAGTTTCAGTTATCTTGTTATAAAATTGAAGAAAGGTAGAATCATGGCTCTTTAAGTTCAGTTTAGAATTGACGGACCCATAGTTGAATGCGATAAGTGACCAAAGTGCAGGGCCTCGTTTAACGTACTAATTGGTACCAAGATTGGAGACCACTCGAACGAAATTTTGAGACCAGTGAAGGTAAAATCCGACGACTGATCTCCAAGAAAATTAATGCTCAACTTTAGTTTTATAAGGTTGTGAGATAAAGATTATCATACGTTGGTTTGATATCTAAGCTCACGCATATGTTTTTAGGAAGAGTGTGGTGTGGGCCCGGGGAGGGTGGGGGATGGGCAACGGGGGCCACGCCCCTCAAATGGAACTTTTCTTGATTTTCGGGTAATGGGGCGGCATCAGGGCGGGGCGCTTTGTAATTGACGATGGACCGACTGGCCAGTCTGCACCTCAGTCTGCCCAAGAGAGGATTTCATCTTCCCAGTTGAATGCTTCCTTCCCGGTTGGGTGGTGAAAATGGGATATTAATAACATAAAATTGACATATATAGTAAAACTTCCCGAAATTGACAAAAAATTGTCGAAAATGAAACAAAATTCCCGGATAAGCAGCAACTTCTGATGGAAATTTAATTTACCAGTGCAATTTTTCCACTCAGTCTGCCCGTGACCGTTAAATTTTGGGAGGTTTCCCTTTCCTACGCCCTGGATAAGAACAATTGTCATGCAAGTACATCTTAAATGAAACAGCGTGGACTTCAAAGTAAACGAAATTTGGAAGAAAGTTTTCTAAAGTCTTTCCCCATTTCAAGCTTAAATTCTGTGCTAATTTTGATAAAAGATTACTGACTGAAGTTAGACCAGTTGTGACGTCACACCCTCACTTTCCTCAAATCTTTCTGTATTTTATTGTAGTTTTCCCTGTGATTTTTTGGATGGAAACATATTGGATATCTACATTTCAGTAAAGAAGTAGAATGTAATATTGTAGTGTAAGTAGGCATTCATTACCTGTAGAAACTTCGAGAAACATTTAAATAATAATTTGATAATTAAAAGATCAAAAAAAAAAATCATAATAATAAAAAAGTTAAATTTATCTTCTTTAAAATATCATACATGAACAATCGTTAAAAAGTGAGGATAAGGCCACCAATCTTTGACAGTTAATTTTAATAACAGTCATTTGTGCCTTTATGGAATAAGATATTAAAGTAGTTTCTTTACTATTTTGTTTTGTGAAGTTTTCTTTCAGATAAACTTGTTAAAAATAGATAATTCATTAAAAGCCAAAGAAACACCTCGAATATTTGAATCCATAACCAAAGTCGACATTTAGATGACGTCATTTATATATCTTATGACTTCCCAAACTGCAAGACAAACATTTAACGTTAGGCTAGGCGCCTAACATTACAACATTTAACAAGCTAATATTGTGACAAGGAAAGAAGGCCGTGTTTCACGATGGCAAATACCACCGAAGAAAGCGAACCTCTTATAAATGCACAGGAAGATCAGGACTATGCTAATATTCCACCCCCTTCTGATGAGAGATCTCCACAATTACCAAGCATTCCAACAGATGGTACTTTGTTTTATTTTGTTATGATTTATTTTTGGAAGTTGAAACACCTCTTTGCATCCAAACTTAGGCCTAGTGTTAAATATTACGCAAGTAATTATTGTTAGGTAAAGTTGGTGACGTTAGGGCCGGTAATTTCCTAGTAGGCCTACGCGTCCACACACCCAAATAGAGCAGATTTTCAAATCTATGTCCATTGAAAAAGTGGCGCCACACTAATTAAACAAAAGTTAATTGGATTTAACATGTCTCAAAATAAAGTTCCCAGATTTTTCTGGGAGACTTTATTTTCGTTATCAAAATCAACTCCCTTCTCACTAAAAACACACTTAGGGGGCCTAGGCCTACTTCAGTTTGTTTCCAGTTGCATGGTCAAAAATCGGAGAGAAAGAACAACGAAAAATTGTCAAAATTTAAAGAAAAAGAAAACAATTTTTCCTCAGTTTTTTCTGAAATCGTGAAACGCTCTGAACAATACATGAAATGCTGGTGCATGTGCATTAACAAACGATAGGTATGACCCGCACAATTAACGTGCACAAAATCTGGCGTAGCTTATGCTCTTGGCGCGAGTGTACTCATACCCTGTTAGGGCCTATAAGCTCGTGGTGGAGCTAACAAGTAACATATACCACGTTAGAATTACAATGCTCGATTGTTACAAGTCAATACTAGGCCTATGGAGGCACAGTGTAATATATGTAGGTACGTATATAGGCTACACATACGTACACCTGTATGATCAAAGAACAAACACGTTAAAGGGTGTATGTTTACTTCTTTTAGCAAATCAACAAATGTTAGGCCTACCCCATTATTGCATTAACTGCACTTTGCAGATGTTGAAGTCAAGAATCGCCGATATTTTCATTATTTTGCTGACTAAAGCCTTGTTGCAAAGTGTGCGGTCGGTCATGATTAATTGAGGCGTTCTGAGCATTGCTCTTTCTCTAACTTGCGTACACCCATGTTACCTGGGTTACAAAATTCAGTTCTGCATAGAATTCTATGCACTTATTTTGCTTCAAAGGACCACAGAGCCAAAACTTTCAGAAATGAAGTTTTTTGATACATTTCTAGCAATAAGTTTTACTCGGTGATATCATCATTTGATTCGGAAACTTCTCCTAATATCGATGACTAAATTTTTCGTGTTTACAAGGTAAGGAGAGAAGTTGGTAGCCATCGTAAGTAAAAGTTTTGTTGTTCTGGTGATGTTGCATAATATTGCAACAGCATTGTATTTAGGTGTAGGCTCACTAGTAATTTCCCCATGTGATATCATTTGTGATTTTTGGTCGTGCTTCTTGAACCATTGTCTTTTTTTTTGCATGATCTATGACCTTATATTTATTAAGCTTTTAAGTATCATTCACCTTGATTCTGAATTTGAAGGGAGTTGGTGGCCGGGCTCTTGTGCACAGGTGTTCCTAGCATTATGGCAACCTTATAGGCCCTATACTCATCACATTTATATAACAACATAGGTCACCTCCTACCGCGACTTTTGAACTGTATATGAAAATTCCATTTTTTGACCAACTGGTTTTTTCTTGTCAAAATAATACTAAAGTGCTGCTTCTTCCTGATGTCAATTGTGGATATTTCTTTGATTTGCAGCAAATGGTCAGGCATTTAGCGTGTAATGTGGCAGAATTTTAATAGAAATTAAATTCATTGTTTGTACATCTCTAAGTAAACAAATACTGTGGCTTATAAACAAAGAAAGGAGTCTGTGGCAAATGTAAATTGAGTGAAAAAATAACAAATACTGTGGCTTATAAATAAAGAAAGGAGTCTCCGGCAAATGTAAATTGAGTAAAAAAATGTAATTAAGATTCGTGAGTGGTCAAAAAAAAGAATTTTCACATACAGTTCGAAAGTTGCAGTAGGAGGTGACCTACCTTGGTATGTATATATGTAATGAATATATAAAACTTAAATTTATAAAGCGCTTTCCCACAATACACTTTTTGTCATACTGGTGGCATGTATTACACTTTCCGTACATAAATGTGAAGGTGTGTTGAGTGTTAGGCTACCAAACTTAGACCCCAGGTTGATGGGGCAAAATTTTCTTCAAACTTGCAATCTTACCACGTAGGCCAAGCTTACTTGCTTTACTTCTTATACATGTAACGTAGTTCTTTGAACTTATTTTAGCACTCAAAAAGACAAAATTGGAAGATCCTTTATGCTTGTTTTGGCGAAAAAGTTTTTCCTTAGGACCTTTGAAGTTTTGGTCACTTGTAAGTTGTAATTGTTGATGTTGACGTCATATTACTTTCATGGTTGTCGCACAGCTGATTGGCTAATAACTCGTACACATTTAAATAGAATCAAGTAACAAGGAAACATTTTTATTCAACTTTGACCTCATGAATAATCAACAAAATTTAGTTCTGCTCTTAAAATAATCGCTAAATAGCTGTTCACATTGCGAACAGAAGACTTACAGAAAATAGATCAATTCTCTAACATTTTCAAGTAAGTTTTAAAAGGCAGGATTTTGTGGATAAACAGTACATCTAGGGTCCTAGCTACGGTGGGCGGCGCTGGGCGAGCCCGCCCAGGACTCACAAGTCCCGCCCAGCACTCGGCTCTAAGATTCACTCTTCCGCCCGGCATTTGAAAGTTCAATTGGGTTAACTAATTCAGTGTTTAAACTAGGCTTGGGCGATATATCGATATTTCGATATTGACCTATATCGATATGGCCGAATTGAGTTCAAAGGTCATATCGATATTATGTTTTTTTAATAATACACAATACATGAACTATTAAAAAGCTAAACATGACTATCAAACATCCAAATATTTTTTTAATAAACAGCCACAAAAAGTTAATAAATTTCATTTATATCAAAGTTTCAGGCAGTCAGTTATGATCAAACTTATTAAAACATTAATATTGTGATAACAATTACCCAAAAATCCTTCCATGAACAAAAAACCACTTGGCTCGAGGAGTACAGAGGCATTGCGCAATACCTCAACTTTATACTTGATGGCTCACGATGTTCAGACAACAAAAATCACAAGATGATGAATCCTCAAACATCGTGTTAAGTTTCCTCAAAAGGAATACTGAATTTGAAGTTTTATATCAAACAATCATTAATTGACAAATTACTGACAAAACTATGAGGTTTTTCTCACTATTTTGTTCGTTCAGAAAGTCTAAAATAAAAGTGACAGACTGGTCTTTCCAGATCGATCAGATAATGTACAGTGCAGTAACTACATACACCTCACTGTACAGTACTTGGCCATGTATACACATACCATCTAGGCTACCACTGTTTCTTCTGAGCAGGGAGTTGGAATAGACACTCGTGCGATGATTGAAGCAGACTTTAAATTGGATAATTTGCATTATATATGGACTTCTGAATGTCTAGAAGTCCATATAATGCTACCAAAATAATGCCTTTTTAGTACAACTTTCATAAGAAGTAAGTGAGTTATAAAATTTTAAGAAGAATTGGAGCTGATTTTTGTAAGGCATACAGTGTAGGCCTAATACCAGTTCCACAACATTTAATTTTTTTTTAAAGAATATGCCAAGGTCTAAACTTTTTCAATGTTTCTGTGATTGACCTTTTGAGATAGAAACCATGTAAAGAACATTTTTAAACATAATGGGTGTTTATTTGAAGATGATATGTATATATTTTGCAGTGATTTCTGTTAATTTGTACAAAAAGTTTTACTTGACTTTTTTTGAGCCGAGACGAGATTACCTTGCCCAGAATAGTACATACGATTTACGTATGACGCCCTACAATTTGCATATTGATATTTCGATATTATCGATATTTTTTAGGCGATATATCGATATTGCATAATGTTCAATATCGCCCAAGTCTAGTTTAAACAGATCTTCTTTTAATCTTGCTCTATTTATGTCATCCGCTGATTTACACACATAAGATAACATACATTACGCACAATAAATTCCGATCAAAACAACTGAACTATATAGGAATTTAATGCAATTGAACGTACATATTATCTTTAAATCACCCATACACGAAGCTCTTTGCATAGACATACGTACATGCACACACTTCAGGTTCACGTTTTAATCCTTGTGAATCACTGCTGGCAGCTTGCCAAGTTCGTCACTTACCATACAAACAAACTTTAACATAGTAAATATTATACCCCCAAGAGCCCAAGGCGTACTTATAGAATGGTCCAAATGTAAGTAGCCAATCACATCTGTTATAAACCGCATATGCACTTAACATTATAATAGACTGATCTATATTCTTTTGATTTGTGGGGGATTTAATATTGACAAAAGTTATTGCGTAGTTCATAGGAACATCTGCGGCATGGTTTCGTTGAACGATACTGGGACGAAAATAAAAGTGGTAAAAAGTTTGGGCAAGATGAATAACAATGGGAATTGAGAGAAAAGTTTCCGGCATATGTTTGTACTTTTTTGGGGGAGAGGGGGGGGGGGGGAAGGCACTTTGACAGTTGAATATTCATTGTAATTTCCAGTCTCATTGTACATACACATATTTTGTAAATCCTTCTAGCATTCCAATACAAAAAAAAAGAAAACATTTTTTCGTTGACAATTTGTCAATAGAAGTGGACTAAATTTGAACACTTCTTCATGGGATGGGGGTCTAGGAGGTCACCCTGGATTGTTACTGGAGCCCGGCTCTCAAACTTTTCTAGCTAGAACCCTGAGTACATCTCTTGTGATCCTGGTGATAAAAGATTTTTAATATTTTAGTGAGGAATATTCTCAGGGAAGTAGTATACACTTGTGTGAAGTTCCCAGTAAAATATTACTGGTTGATCTATATTAGCTTGCATAGGAAAAAAACATAACCTTCATCAGGCCGCAGATCAGTAAACAACAGCAATCACAACAACATCAGCATACAGAAACGGGTTAAAGTAAAAAAGATTATGGCCAAACGATGGTATATGGTTCCATAAGTAGCTCTGGTGTAGGCCTAAGCCTCAGAGTATCCGGGCATTTTTAACATACGGGACTCTTTGTTGGTGAAAACATGCTATGATTTGTGCACAAGTGAACACCACGCTTTAGCCTACATATGCACGATACATATATTTTAAACTTCAAAATGATCTTTTCTACAATATTTCCTCCACATTTGCAACAATATCTTGCAAAAATACCAGAGCAAACTTAGAGATTTATGCCTTTAAAGGTGACTGATTTCTTACTGGCTATAATGGTAAAATGGCTCTGTTTTCACCGACAAACTGGGTTGTTCAGATTTATGCACGTCATCCCGAATACTCGAATAGGCTTATTATCAAAAAATAAAATGTTTAAGAATTAGAATTTAAATACGTAACGAAGACTCGTTTTATGTGGCCTTAATGTTAGGCCTAGGCCTTTGTTGCTGTGTTTTAACTGTAATTTGAGTGCAAGTTAGTGGGGGAATTAGCATGAATCTTTATGCCTAAATCACGTAGTGATTGAAAACCACCATGTGTGTCACAGTCACATGGTAAAGAAAAAGTCAATGGCCTTTAACAAGTATCCACAAAATTTTGTAGGTGCAAAATTGTTTTTGATAACAAAACTTTATTTGTTTAATCTACAAAATTGATAGAACAGTAACGTTAGGTGTAGTCAAACTTGTCTTAGTGTTCAGCAAAAAAGAAAATACCGAAACTCATTAGTAAAATTATGAAATTTTCCTATAAAAAACAGAAAATAGGCCATAAATGATGCGCCTCATCATCGAAACGCTAGTACTAGTTCTCATACCCTAATCACCTATCTGTAGTGTACTGATTAGGATATGACTATGAGGTCATGCAATACATAGCACTGTTTCACAATTAAGAAGGAAATGGTGTCGGCCCTGAAAAAGCAGCGCAGTTTTGTGACATAGAAATGCGAAGCGAGTCATTCTCACTGGTGGGTGACGTGCGTTTCCGCTGTCATGTTTTTATGGCAGAAACTGATGGCTATAAACTTATCCTTCATTACCAGATAATGCAAGGTATAATTTCAAAACTTTTACTTTGCTTGATATGACTAAGACTTTAGTCCTGTTTCATTAGACAGGTTCAATAGGTGTCAGGCACTTATTGAATGAAACTAGAAACAGATCCTTTATTGCAGTCTCTCTCTCTCTCATCCGTTGCCATCGTAACCCAAAGTGGTTTCTGCAAGGTGTTTCATCCAGATCTAGATCAAAAAATATTTCAATTATTGCTCGTTTTTAAAATGCAATGTAAAGTTATTGTTGGATTAAACAAAAGACATTTTCATGATATTAATATTTTGACCATAATAAAAGCATATTTTAGTTGTGTATTTCATATGGGTTATTAATATCCTAAAACTAAGTCGGCCTTTCTTTGTTAAAGGATTAGTTGAGGGGTCAAGCAAGTCTGATCTTATGAAAGAGGACTTTAAAAGAAACAAAATAGTAAAGAAAGCATTCAAAAATCTTATTCGGTCAATGAGATTTTTAAAGTTTAAAGTTTGGTATCATTTGTATAGAAACAATTGAAATCAGAATAGTTGTGATGTCATAGCCTGAGATTTTTAAAAGTAGTTATGTATTCTATCATATTTTGTCCACTGATTTTGAGGCTTAAAAACCGTCGGATATGTCAAAAAAAAGTAATAAAGCTGAATCTAGTGAGGGTATTTATAATAAACCACCTAGAGAATGTTTGAGGGTCAATAATTTGAATAGTAACAAATTTAAATAAATTTTCTTTGAAATACATTAACAATTATTAAGAATGTGAGGACGAGGATGCTAACTTTCCATTTTATATTTTATACTACTACAACAGTCATTTCTACACAGATAAGACAGAGATTTAAACTTGAATTCCCTTTAATGGAATAACATTTTTGAATGCTTTCATCCCTATTTTGTTTCTTTTTAAGTTCTCTTTCATATGAGATGGACTTACATGACCCCTTAATATTCCTTTTTACTTAGTAGAGTTTTATGGTTTTAATGAACATACAGTACATTATATTTCATGCCTAGCAATAATGATTGTTTCCGCCACAACAAAACGGAAAGGCATGGTTTTTATGGTGGATACTAGTTATTGTCACAACCAAATTGTTCAAATGGTATCATTGGGATATGACAGGCCATCAATCAGTAAACGACAACAATAAGTGAATGTCAGCCAACAAGATTGAAAAAGACCAGTGTGGCCATAAAAGACATCGAATTGAGGTTATAGGGTACAACATAATTTCACTATTTTAAGAGATCACCCTTTTTTTCAGTTTTTTGCATTAATTGTTCATGAGTCAAAGAGAGAAATATCTGAAACTCAAATATGTTGAACATGATGATAAAAGTCATAGAACACAAGATTTTGTTGAAAATTAGCCTGCATTGTGCTAGGGTTGTGAATTTACATGGTAAATTTGGAAAACGATAGGACGTTTGTCATTGTCCAGCCAGAGTCAATGAGAAATTCCAACATTTTTGCCATAATTTCTCTCTTAATTTCAACATTACTGAAATGTAGAGCATGACTTCTTGATATGCTATTTATCATTACATTAGCTCTACATTAACCTCAAAATCAAATTAAAGAATATATAAATATAGTGAACTTTAAAGGAGACATAAAGTCTGACATAATCCTTATTTCATATAATAGAATTGAAAATAACAAATTTTCTGACCCAAGTTTCATAACTCTCGAAGCAATCTAACATATTTTTTGTTTTTATTAAAAACTTTACTTAATAGTACCATGGGAGCTGCCATTTTGATTTCAAAATATGCAGATTATGATGTAGTGAGCCCAGCAGGATCTTGGAATGCTTTGTATTTCTCTATAATCTACCTCAAATTTTCTAGCTCATGAAAAATTGTTTTTCTTTTGTAAGTATCAACGACATTTTTGTGTACACATGAAATTATCAAAACATGCTGCTAAAACTTTTTCACATCATTTTGGAATAAAAACTTTTATCACATTTATAAAGAAATACATTATAATCCTTATGTCCCTTTTGGGAAAATTATGTCATCATGCACAATACAGAATTTAACAAAATGGCAGCCCTTATGTGTTGATTTCAAACATGATTAACTTAAAATAGGAATACATTTTTGACTTGCTGTTTAGTTGGTTAAGATTTGTATCCTCTATCACATGAAATAATGATTGTATGAGACTTTAAGTCTCCTTTAATGCCAAAGTTGTTGTAGAAAGCCTTCAAAATGGCCACCATTTTGCCTAATTTGGGGTCAAATACTTGTATTTTTTGGAGGCGATGAAAATGGGTTACGACTGTATTTTTGGGCTAGGAAGATGTGTGAGGTATTGGTCTTACAAAAAAGCATAAAAATGCTGATTTTCCCATTGACTTAATGATACTGTAAGTGACCCCTCCAAATAGGAAACTATGGTGTCTTATATGTGACAAATAACTAGGTGGAAACCACCGTTTTTCGTGGTGAAAACCACCGTTTTCTGTGGTAGAAACCACTGTTTTCTGTGGTGGAAACCACCATTTTCTGTGGTGAAAACACACAATGGTGGAAACGCACTACATTCAAGTTCGTGTAGGCCGTAGGTTAACACCTGCTATTTTCTCAGAGGCTAGACAATGGGTAATTTCAGAAGATATTCACTTGAGTATGTTCATACATTCATGTTCACCTGCCATCACCAAACCCCTACCTGTAGCTTGAATCAGAAAGGGGCAGGGTGGTAAGGACAAAAGGGGGCAGTGGTAGAGTCAAAAGGGAACAACATTTTTGGGCATTTCAGACAAAAACAAATTAGCAGGAATCAATCAAAATAAATAATTACACATAGTGTATCTGCATTTTTTATTTTATATTGGGGAACTGTTAACAGCATCAAAAGAAAGTGAAGCAGTTATCAAAGTAATGTTTTGTGAACAAAATGTAGAAGATTTGTGAAAAAGGTGCAGGGTGGAGGAAAATAGGGACAAGTGGACGAAAATAGGGACAGGGGGAGGGAGGAAAATAGGGGCACGGTAGAGCACCTCTGTAAGAAACCTAACTACAGGTCTGGGTGATAAATCGGAAACAAGAAGTATTATACTAACACTTTTCCTCCTTGGGCCACCCCCTCCCTTCTGTCCACCTGGGCCTCTCCACTCATCACAAAGCTCAAACCCATCCTAACCTCTTCATCAATCTCCACAACCAAGTCAAAGACCAACTCTCAAATTACACCTCCATCTATACTGATGGGTCCAAGGAGGGCAACAAGACAGCTGCTGCTGCGGAAGAGTGAATCTTAGAGCCGAGTGGTGGGCGTGAATTGCGAGTCCTGGGCGTGAATTGCGAGTCCTGGGCGTGCCCGCCCAGCGCCGCCCACCGTAGCTAGAACCCTGGTATGCAGTACTGATACACTGATAATATTATAAATGATCGCAGGAAAAATAATTTTCTCTGGGCATGTACCGGTTAGGATGTATCAGGGAGGGAAATAGTTATTATTGCCTCCTTTATCAGCACCATCCAAAATGAAGCCCTCAGGCTTTGTCTAGGAGCCTACAGGACCTCTCCAATCACTAGCCTTCATGTTGAAGCCAACGAACCCCCCTTTCTACTTAGATGTAGAAAGCTTAGCCTCTCCTATGCTTTTAGAGTCCTCACCAACACCCAGAATCCTGTTTACAACCTCATTAGGTACCCCAATTTCTCCTCCCTCTTTGATAGGACTAAAACCCTATCGCCCCCCTTCAGCTTACGCATTAAATCAGACCTCTTTCAACTTGGCATCAACCCCGCCACTCTCGGCACCTATTCCTGGCCCACTTTTCCTCCATGGGCCACCCCCCTTCCTTCTGTCCACCTAGACCTCTCCACTTATAACAAAACCCAAACTCACCCTAATCTCTTCATCAATCTCCACAACCAAATCAAAGACCAACTCTCAAATTACACCTCCATCTATACTGATGGCTCCAAGGAAGGCAACAAGACAGCTGCTGCTGCCATCATCCAAGACATCACCCTCAGCAGCAGACTTCCTGACCACTCATCCATCTTTTCAGCCGAGGCTAAGGCCATTCTCCTCGCCCTCAACTTTATTGAGTACTCTCCTCTTAGTCACTTTGCCATTTTCTCTGACTCAAAGGCTGTTCTTACTTCATTACTCAATCTTAAATGGGATAACCTCACCTGCCACCTCCTCCTCCGGAAACTCTTTTCTCCCACCCTCTGCAGGAAAAGTGTTCTTTTCTTCTGGATACCCAGCCATGTTGGCATCCCTGGCAATGACAGGGCTGATACAGCCGCTAAGCTTGCCCTTAACCTCCTCCCTTCCCCTTTTCCCAAAACCCTCTCTGACATCAAACCGCTTATCGCTTCTCTTGTTCGTGACCGCTGGCAAACCTTATGGAACTTCCAAATTGATAACAAACTCCATGTTATCCAGCCCACAATCCCGATCAAATCCACCATCAACAACCTTTCTCGATCGACAACGCTCATATTACCCGCCTTAGAATTGGTCACACCCACCTCACTCACTCCCACCTCCTTATTGGTTCCCCCAACCCTCTGTAACAATTGCCACTGCATCCTCACAATCCGACACGTTCTCCTTGCTTGTCCCCTGTACAACCTTCCCAGAGCTTCTCTCGCTCCCCACAACTCAATTGCTGAGTTCTTCCAAAAAAATCCTCCAGATAAAATAGTCTCCTTCCTTCAGCATGCATCCCTCTACAACCATATTTAATTCTCCTCTTCCACCCCTCTCTACTTTGTTTTTAGTTTTACCCATGCACCTCCTCTCTCGATCACAGCTTTCTGGCTTTTGTTCTTGAATTTCTCTCATTCTTCCCCTGGTCTCTTTCCTTACTACCTCTAAAATGATCTGACCTCTCAGGCACAATTTGACCTTCGTTGTCGTGGTGCCGTTAAGACCTCATCAAACAAACAAACCTTTATCGGGATTGATAAAAGCTGTTGTCTTTCCCGGTTTTTTGAAAGAAATTTAAGTGAATAAATGTCAAAAAATCATGTTTTTTATCTTCTTTTCTTAACAATTTATACTAAAAACAAGTTATTCTTACAAAATTCAAGTGAGATAATTATCACTTGGTGATTCATGAACTAACTTTGAACTTACGATGTGTATACACTCACACCCCAGGCCCAGTGATTTACATGGCATGAAATACCTCCCAAAATACTTTTGAAATACCTTCAGTCAATGATAATTGGTAAAAATGGAGTTCCATCTTCATTTTGTTATGAAAATTGCCTTGAAAATGACTGCAAGGGCTGTGTAGAACCGCAAGTTTACATTTTAAAATTTTCGCGTTAAAAAAAACATGGCAAATTTTGGCAAAATTAATAATATTATCTTTGCAATAATAACATAACATTTCACAAGTAGAAAGTACAAACAGAATATTCAAGTACAGATGTGTTTTGCCGTTTTATACTATTCTGAGTGACCACAAATACTGTTTATCATTATTAAATGTTTGAAATCTAATGTTGAAGTAAATCTTATCTTGAGAGTGTTGAAGAATTGCTTTTGCTAGGGTGCATGGCCTGTGTTGTAAAAAGAAAATGTTTTAGCTCCTTGTTGAAACAAGGCTTACAGTAAGTACGGAATACATTGTAAATCAGTTTAATCTTCAATCCTAATGTATTCAAATCACATATCGTATTATCCGTATAGAGATTGCAGGTAATACACTTTTTTTCCCTCTTCGTTTTGATGAAGAAAATACGAATTTCCAAACATTCTCATTTCTCAATCATATAATTGATTTATTCTGCATAAATATCACATATTTTCACAATTCTTACATTCTTTAACAAACATGAACTTTCTTTTTATTGAAATTAACCGATTTTTAGTATCGTTAAACAATTTTTTTTTACAGTGATTTGTTTTTTTCTCGGTACTTCCGGTTTTTCATTTTTTGACTAAACATGAACCAGACAGAAATTCAAAATCGCGGTTTCTCAAAACCGGTTTTGAGTTACAAAACCGGTAGACCATGGAAGTTTAGTACTGCGTGATTAAGTATACGATGGCTAGCATTGCACTGTAAGATGGTGCATTCAGAAGCTTATTTGATCTGTTTTACAACTATTGACAAATTTCTTAATTGAAATCATAACTATGAATTAAAAATCGTGAGCAAATAAGGGCATATCGATAGCCTTTTCTACAACTTTTTTTATGTGACTGCTATGGGACATCGGGACCTGTTTAATGCCTTCCGGACCTATACTCTAGTCTAGACTGGTAAAAGGGTAAAATTGGCATTATTTGAGGGGCAAATGGGGTTTATAAAATCACTTTACATGCAAACAACATTAAAGTTTATTAATACATTTAATTTATCAATGCCTTGTTATTATTTTCAACAATACAGAAAATACTGTGTTACAAACATCATTAGCAGCTATCATACAACAGTGCAGTACACTGCAGTTATAGATACTGTAATTCACTTTAGGTTTAAAGCTTGTTTACCTTATGAAAAATCGGTTTTCCGCTTAAAAACGGTTTTTGTTGTGGAAACAGACCGTTTTTACGTCATTGCAAAACCGTGCAAGCTTAGTTTTGACTCTTTGGAGGAAATTGATTATTTCACATGGTAGGAATAACATAATGCAAATCCTGAATTTTCTGGACTCCTTATACTCACCTTTTCATCACATCCCTTGTAAGGTCTCAGTCAGTTCCCAGCCTCGCGAAAAGTTGCTTATTCTCTTCTGTGCGTATTTCGCCCACTCGGATTTATGAATATATAATGAGCTAAAACATTGTTTTTTAAAGGTGATTACAGCTTTGTTACGCAAGAAACGTTATCAAAACATGACATTTAGACAGATAAAGGGTTGAAATTACTATCCATTAACATTTGAAGAAAAGATTTGAGCAAAAAAAAAATGAAAATCAGAGTGATTTATAACGATTACAAATTGGGGAAAAATAGGTCTCAAAAAATGTGGTCACAAAACACATTTTCAGTCGTGGGCCCACACGATCTTTAACTATGTCATAGAAAAATTCCTTTTCTATTCAACTGAAAATAAGTATGAAAATCAGAAGAATCTGGTCAGGGGTTTGCAAGTTTTGCACCTATTTCTAGAGGAACCATGTTGATTTTGCTAACATCTTATGTTCCATATCATGATTGGACAATGTGCAGTCATGTGGTGTTGTTTACATTGGTAGCATAATCTCGTATGTACTGTACTAAAGTATGAAATAGCGTTCACACGAAAGAGCCACAAACCCTTTGTAAACCCCTGATAACTTAACAGTTTCTTTGAAAGAACAAAAAGTATATACTTCAGATTACATGGCAATCTTATTTATATATGCAATTTAGAATAAAATGAATGATATATAGTGACGACAGAGCTTCTTGAGGCAACTTAATACATTCAGTGTATGCAGGGTCTTGATAATTAAAACGTTGGTGTAGGCCTTGTGGTGTCGATACTGATTATCTCAAATTCAGCTTGTGCAGTATTATTTTCACTATTCTTTTGCTATAATTCATAGGGTTAAGTACCTTTATATTTGCTTGTACTGCTAAAACACCATTTCACCTAAGATTTATTATTCCAACAAATCCCTGATTTCATGTACTTTCTTCCAATTCCTTGTAAACACATTGTTCCTTTATGGCCTATTGGTGTAAATTTTTATCAGCATGAACTATGGATTGAACTCTACCTCCTCTGACAAAATTTTAAGTTGAGATTAATTTGGTTATTTACTATGATAGCGATTTAATAAATTATGCCAATTAAAATTATACAGATTCAAACAATTTTTTTAAATATTTTGTTTATGGACCTGGGAATGAATCTGGCAGGAAATCACATTTAGATGGTCAGAAAAACACTGACTCGTAGTGTGAGAATGACCTCTAAACCCAAGCACTGAAAATAAAATAGCCTTAGCAAATCACGTAAATCACAAAATAGTCTATAACAACGATTAATCATTATGTACTAATTGTAGTAATATGTAGAATACTTTAAGCAGCTGTTAGGCATATAATGGTATTCTATAAAAGGACCACATGTACACTTTCACCATTGTTTTGTATATCCATACTTGCACAGTGGCTTTAACTTGCAACAATACATTTTGATAATGCTTCTCAGAGAAGGAAGACACTTTTCATTCAACATTTGATTACATTTGTTTTCTTCAACATTTGATTTCATTGTTTATTTATTTGATACTTGCAAATTATACCCTTGAAATATAAACAGAATGCTGTACTCTTCTTCAACTATTTAAGACAATAGTAAAAATGTTCACAACAACTTAATTTTTATTTAAAACAATCCCCATGCAAGGTACAATGGTACATATGAATATCTGTAGTGCCACTTACATTGAAAATAACTTGATTGTTAATTTTATCCTGTAAATATAGAACCTTCCATGGTTCACTATACAACACCACATTTTGAAATATGCTTATGATTAACACTGGTCTTTCACTATACAACATCATTTTGGATTTAATGCTGCACAGATTAAAAGAAATCAAATAACACATTGACAGCTATGCCCTGAGCTAGGTCAGAGTAAATGAGATGGATGTAAAATAAATCTTATCCTTGCTACCACACTAACTTACTCTTGATCACGATTAAATTCCACGTAAAATCTATTGCTAATCTCTGTAATGGTGGCCATTTTCAGCTTCAAAATACTGCCACTAATCGCCACCGGGCCCATACAAATTTGTTACTGGCAGAAAGCTTATTGCATCGTCTAATGAATTATTGATCAATTTTGCCTAAATCTGAAGGAAGTCGGTCAGGGGATTGGCATGAATTTGGTCCAAAAATTATGCCAATATATAAGTACACAAATCCAAACGACAATTATGCAAAATTAGAAATCCAAAAAAATAAAAAAATTGGTATCATTTGAAAGAGAATTCAACAAACTCGCATCTAGCTTACCATCTTTATTGCTACAATGTTGTCAGGTGACAATGCTACAACATTGTCAGGTGACAATGCTACAACATTGTCAGGTGACAATGCTACAACATTGTCAGGTGACAATGCTACATTTTTGTCAGGTGACACCCCCACGTGATAGAAAACTCATCCAGTGATCAGTTTCACGAAAACTGAAATTCTGAAAGTAGGCAGAGTTCTGACCAAAGAGAATGACGTCACACCACCTCATTAATGCGAGGCTGGGAACTGACTGGACTTTTTCTGATGAAACAATCCTTAGAAGCTTCAAAAACAATTTTTAGAAAATGTTTAAGTTTGTAGGAAGAACTGGAAGATTATGTTACCTAATAAGAACAGCATTTATGTTCTAGGGATTTGTTAATACCCTCTCACTTTTCATCCAGGTTCCCTTTATGTAAGGATTCTGTTTGTGAACAAAGCAGTACACAGGTCATTTAAAAAACTCAAACAAAATTTGTTCACACATTTCGCAATGTACAGTGTAATCGGAGTTTGCATTAATGATAAAATTTCCCACGGTTTTGAATAAAGTCGTCAAAAATCTTCCCATGAAAAATCATGACAGAAACATTAATGTAGTGAATGCATCTTTGTTTACTTCCCTCTTTTGCAATTTAATGTTTTAATGTATAATTTCATTGCACAATTACATAGGGAATGTTTTTAGAGGACATATTTACCACATATGTATACTGTTGTTTACTGAAGAAATCTAAAACCCCTCCAATTTTTTATTTTTATTTTTTTATTTGCGAATTCCTGATTTAACTGCCGGAACCATATATTTTTTCCAGCTCTGAGTTTAGTGATAACTGCATTAGCAATCACCTTTAGTTTGAGTTTTTTTTATAATTTTAAACATTTAATGATACTCAGCTGAAAATTTGGTTGTTCAACGGGTACACCGGGCAAAAATTATGGTTTTCCGTATATGGTTTATGGTTGCCCTGATTACATTAGATAGTACTGATATGTTTTGTGGTTGCCCTGATTAGGTAGCCCTGATGTTTTATAATTGCCCTGATTACGTAGCCCTGATATGTTTTATGGTTGCCCTTATTAGGTAGCCCTGATGTTTTATAATTGCCCTTATTAGGTAGCCCTGATATGTTTCATGGTTGCCCTGATTAGGTAGCCCTGATTAGGTAGCCCTGATTAGGTAGCCCTGATTAGGTAGCCCTGATTAGGTAGCCCTGATTAGGTAGCCCTGATGTTTTATGGTTGCCCTGATTAGGTAGCCCTGATGTTGTATGGTTGCCCTGATTAGGTAGCCCTAATGTTTTATGGTTGCCCTGATTAGGTAGCCCTAATATGTTTCATGGTTGCCCTGATTAGGTAGCCTGATATGTTTTTTGGGTTGCCCGGGCAGCAGGATGAGTGATTTGTTGATCCCTGAAGAGCATTACAGATAATGACCTTTCGCCATTTTCTTAAAGGTAGAATTAAAATATTTCTGTAGGCTGGATAAAATGCAGGGTGATTTGATACTTTTGACTTCGTTTTTATTCTTGTACTGTATTTTACATGAGAGGCTAATATTCACATCAGATTTTAGAAGCATGCATTTCCTTTTAAAAGTAAAAGTGTACAAACAGGAACTTGTATTAACATTTGTATGTATTATTTGTTCAATGTGCTGATTTCTTAGAATCCAATGCATGCTATGCCTATTTCATAGAAATTGAAGCTTGGGGAAAGAAAAATACTGGCATCAGTATAGCAGTTATGTTATTAATTCAATTAGTAGAGGAAATAGTTTATGATGAGTACTGCATTAAAGGAAAAGTCTTTTTATAGTCACCAGTCTTTTCCAGAAGCTGGCTTTTAGCACTAATTCTGCAGTGTTACGCTACAAAGTTATGTATGTTTTAGGCTGCACAGAGTACTATTGAAAGGAAGTGTTGCAGTATAAAGTAATGTTACAACAGGACACAGGTAAAAATTCTGTTTCATTTCAAAATTTTATTACCCAAATGAATTATTGATCTTGAGATGAGTTTAATTTAGATTTGGAATTGACAGAAAAAGGAGCACTTGAGTTTACCAAAAAACTATACAAATTTGAAAGAAATGTGTAAACTAAAAAAGGGGGTTCTACCAGAGATTTCCCCTTTATGCTTTGGCAGGTCACATGATTTTTATACTGTACCTTTTTTTATTTGCGATGGACTGGTGTCCCAACCTGGTGGAGTCAAGCAGACCCCTAGCTTTGCTGTTTTACAGGGGCAGTCTGCCCTGCCCCTCTATGGGCCTGCCCTTCCCTCTGGGGGTCTGCCCTTCCCCCTTGGGGTCTGCCCTTCCCCTTATGAGAAAATTATTATTAATTTTATTTTTGAAGATATTTTTTTTTTAAACTTAATATTCTTAATTAAGCTCATAAATGAAGTACCTTACATGGATACAGAACACAGAATAATAGCATAGTAAGCAATTGTCCTGTTTGGCTTATGAATGGTCCTTATCAACCAGAATAGTTTTATTCTGAGGTATGATTATAGCTAAAATCCCAGAGCTTCTTCACCATGGGATTGAGCCCCTGGACTCTATGCCGAAAAGACGCAGTGCTTCTGCGCACATTAATTTGCCCCTCAACAAGTCTAGCACCCTGCCCTTTTTTTTTTTAAATCATGCTAGGGGTCTGTCAAGTACTCTCATCCGCTTAGCACCATGTAAACCGGGTATAAACACAGGCTCTATAAGACTATAATCCCTCAACGCTTGATTGAATTTAACTTAACATTGCACCGTACCAGTTAAAATAAGCACTGTTAGTACCGACGCAAATGGTACTGGTAATACCAAAGTACACCATGGAATTTTACATTAACAGAAATTCCCACATTACAAGGGGCTTCCGTTTCAAACATTAAAACATAAATATGCACCTTATCTCCAAGTTAATAAGATCAAACTAATCGCCAGATTACACCTCCAAAATCTCCAACATTCTGTTTGTTAACACAAGTTTGCCGAATGTTTTCTATTTTTAACCGTCAGTAATTTTCAAATGAGCAAGAACGACACATTGTAAGCCTACTCTTGCAAAACTTTCAGAAAAGTTATGGGGCAAAATCAAAATCAGAAATACTGATTGATTTCTCAACATTATTTTCCAAATTTTAGTCTGGTTATGCCATTTAGGGATTCTAATATTAAGTACAATAATCATCAATATTGAAATCCCAATGGGCCTAAAACCTCTGTAATTCTGTTCACAACTGACTTGGGACTGTTTTGTATATAAATCAACGCTATCTGTACTGTACACATTGCAGCTTTTACACTCAAGTAGCAATGAGTTATGGCTAAGTCCATGAAACTTTTGAAAACTCATCTTAAATGAAGTTAAAATCATAAACAAATTGGATGGGTTACAGAAATTTCACATCAAAATGGCAAAGCAACTTTCAGATCGGAAATTCTAAGCCATCAAAGGGTCGAAATGAAAGTTTGGAAGAGCTTCAAAATTGTGTCCGGAACACATTTATTTTGCTGTAATATTGTGCAATACTGGTCTATGGGCCAGGGTTGGTATATTAGTTGGTATATTGGAATTCAAGTTGATTACAGTTTGGCTTTGATATAGCCTACAGGACCTCCCCAATCACCAGCCTTCCATGTTGAAGCCAACGAACCCTCCCCCCCGTCCCTTTCCCTTTCTGCTAAGGTGTAGAGAGTTTAGCCTCTCCTATGCTTTTAGAGTCCTCATCAACACCTAGAACCCTGTTTACAACTTCATTAGGTACCCCAATTTCTCCACCCTCTTTGAGACAACTAAAACCCAATCCCCTCCCTTTGGCTTACGCATCAAATCAGACCTCTTCCATCTCGGCATCACCCCCGCCACTCTTGGCACCTTCTTCTGGCCCACTTTTCCTCCCTTGACCAACCCATCCCTTCTGTCCACCTGGGCCTCTCCAGTCATCACAAAACCCAAACCCATTGTAACCTCTTCATTAATCTCCACAACCAAATCAAAGACCAACTCTTAAACTACACCTCTACTACATGTATACTGATGGCTCCAAGGAAGGCTCCAAGACAGCTGCTGCTGCTGTCATCCAAGACATCACCCTCAGTAGCAGGCTTGCCGACTACTCGTCCATCTTTTTAGCCGAGGCTAAGGCCATTCTCCTCGCCCTCAACTTTATTGAGTACTCTCCGCTCAGCCACTTTGCCATCTTCTCTGACTCCCAAGGCTGTCCTTTTTTACTCAATCTTAAATGGGATAACCCCACATCCCACCTCCTCCTCTGTAAACTCCTTTTGCCCACCCTCTGCAGGAAAAGTATTCTTTTCTTCTAGATACCTAGCCATGTTGGCACCCCTGGCAATGACAGGGCTGATGCAGCCGCTTAGCTTGCCCTCAACCTCCCCCATTTCCCAAAAGCTTTTCTGACATCAAACCACTTATCGCTTTCCTTGTTCGTGACCGTTGGCAAACCTCACGGGACTCCCAAATTGATAACAAACTCCACGGCATCCAGCCCACCATTCCAATCAAACCCACCATCCACAACCTCTCTCTTGTCAACAACGTTCATATTACCCATCTTAGAATAGGTCACACCCACCTCAATCAATCCCACTTCCTTATTGGCACTCACTCCCACTTCCTTATTGGCTCCCCCAATCCCTCTGCAACAATTGCCATTGCACCCTCACAGTCTATCACGTTCTCCTTGCTTGTCCCCTGTACAATCTTCCCAGAGCTATCCTCGCTCCCCACAACTCAATTGCTGAGTTTTTCCAGAAAAACCCTCTGGATAAAATTATCTCCTTCCTTCATCATGCTTCCCTCTACAACCATATTTAGTCCTCCTCTCCCACCCCCCTCTCTCTACTTTGTTTTTTTTGCACCCATGCACCTCTCTTGATCCCAGCTTTCTGACTTTTAGTTCTCATGTTTTTCTCAATCTACCCGTTTCCTTTCCTTCCTATAGAATAATCTAACCTCTCAGGCACAATGTGACCCACCTTGTCATTGTGCCTTTAAGCCCTCATCAAACAAATAAACAAATTGGTATTGTAGCTTAAATTGGCTTTTTTTCGAACTGATTTGGCTTTTTTTTCCCCGCTTGGAACGATCTTGACATTACAGTTCTTTGTTCAAGTTTGGTTTAAAAAAAGTAGTTGCTGATTGTGAGGAGAATTTTCATTATCATTATGTGACTCGCAAAATTATAATTTTTAAGTTAATGTGACATGATGGGGAAAGGGGATTATTTTCTTTCCTTTAATCTGCCCTTTCGTGTCGAAAGGAAAAATTTACACTCGAAATTCAACATTATTGTGAATTTGCAACATTGATTTATTGACTGAAGTGATTCAGATGGAAGTGAATACATACATGTCTTTTCAAAAGAACTTAAATATTTTGCTATGAAATTTCCTTGTTACGATTGTACTAAAAAACCAGGCATATTTCATGACAGTAGGGCTAGAAAGGTTGCACAAAAGTCATTCATATTCAGTACTTTTCCACTCTGTACTAATGTTACTGTACTGCATGTATATTGCATATTTGCAAAACTAGTAGTGCACCATAACTAGTCAGCTGTTATTGAAATTTTGAGGAATAGCAGGAATATTTACGAACATTGGAAGTTTTGGAACCATGTCTTCCTATAAATGTTATGTTCTTATGAAATTTTTAGGTGATGTACCTAAATTTTTAGGTGATGTACATATATATTTCTAAAAAAATAATATTTTTGCTGATTTTTAAGTGATTTAAAGGTATCTTTTGTAATTTTCCCCTGCAAGTACCGATACTGACGGTACTCTAGGGTAATTAGGTATTTTTTATTTGGTGGTATCGTACCATACCGGCACCGTAAAGTACCGGTACTTTTCTTAATACCGGTATACGTGCAACGTTAATTTAACGTTGTGTCTATTATTTTGAATTGTCAATATTATTCCATTTCTGTTTCCCTGCAGGATTTCCTCCTCCAATGGGTGGGCCCCCACCAATCATGCCTGGTGAGCAGCCACCACCGTACACTCCAACCCCCCAAGGAGGGGTGCCGATGATCAACTGTAGAGTTTGTCAGGCAATGATCAACTTGGAAGGGAAGATGCACCAGCATGTCGTTAAATGTGGAGCGTGTCAAGAAGCAACGGTAAATAGAAAGCTATATCCCTCATGAGTTGCTCACTTTACAGTGCTAAGACTTTGATCAATTATCCATTAGTGCTGTCATGATGTGTCGATTATTGTGATATTATTTTCTCCACAATATTAAAAATACTTTGACCAACATATCGTGAAAAGTCATTTCAACATAAAAACTGTGTCCTACAATGAAAATTTGTGAAACTGAATTTCAGAAACATTTTAATTTAATTAGATTTTAACAGAATATTTGTAGTAAATCTGATTCTTTTATATTTCCATGATTCCATAGATCTTTAATTTCATGGACAAATTTAGATTTGCATGTTGTATACCCAAGTACTTTTCAAAAAAATTTAATCGCGATACTTTTGGTCATGACAATTGTTATCTGATTTACCTATATTGTGACAGAGCTATTATCAGTGTTAATTGTCACTGTATGCATGTAATATAAATATGTATAGAAGGGGGCTCATTAGATAAGGTTAATTGATTTCATTACTTGTAGATCCACCTTAAGAAAAGTGTTATTATTTACACTGACCATGTGATGAGGAAAAAAGTGATTTCATTGAAAGAATTTCAAGATACAAACCTGGGAAGTGTTGACATGAAGGGTCATCGCTAGGTACAGTAATGGGAGACATCAACTTCCTGATCATGATGTAGTTTAAAGGAGTTGTCGCTCCCCACAGCTCAATAGCCGAGCTCTTCCAGAAAAATCCTCCGCATGAAATGATCTCCTTTGTTCATCATGCTTCCCTTTACAACCATATTTAGTCCTCCTCTCTCTCCCCCCTACCTCCCCCGCTCTCTACTTTTGCCCCTTTAGTTTCAGGTGTTTCTCTCAGACTCCCCAAATTTTCTTTTCTTCCTAACAAAACATGATTGCGTCAACGGAATTTTGAATTAACACAGGTATTAATTTTTGATACTCCTGTCGTTGAAAAATTACTTAAATATTCATAAGAAATAATTAGAAACTATTGTATCAAAGGTTTTCAGTTTTTGTGTTTGAATAGTGTTTTCGAAAATTCTTGAGACTCAAGAAAAATATGCCCTCCTTTTTTGGCTGCCAGCTCCTTTAATTTGTGTGTCATGTACAAAGAAAAAGACCAAACAACAGAACTGTCAGCGTAGAGTTGAAACTAATTATAAAATTTTCCACGGTTCTGAATAAAGTGTCAAAAATCTTCCCACAAAAAATTGTGACAGAAATAATATTAATGTAGCAAGTACATCTTTATAATTTTAATATAAATCTTAATTTAATGGGGAAAAAAAACATGCTTAGCCACTCAACAATGTTTCCTTAAATAGTACAAATAGAGAAGTTTGAGGGCACCGTATGTTTGCTGTAGTCCCAAAAGCATAAATATCTTTCTTTGTGGCACTACTATAGTAAATTCTTATATTTTCAAAATATTGCTCGTAGAGTAAGGGTTAATTAACACGCAACAAGTGTGCCAACTGAAAAATATGGTCCCGGTGGGCGGCCCACTGGGTCACTGAAGCGGAACGAGCCTGACTTTGCTGTTTAGAAGACAGAGGACCCTTCAATAATTAGCCTGTGCTTAACCCTTAATCTACCAAGCAGCCGTTTTGTTTGCCCCGTCTTTGACTCTGCCTCCCAGGCGCATTTTCAAAAAAGTGCTGGTAGAGTAAGGGTTAATAAGTAGGCAGGCTTAAAGTGAAAATTGTCAAAAAAAATGGTAAATGAGCAACTGTATGTCCGTTTTGTGTCATATTGGGCATGGTAATTTTGTTGGTTATTGTGTACATGCTTTAGTTATAAGCAGATGTCATTGATATGCATGATGGGCATGGCTTAATGTGAAAGTGCTAAATGATGTAAACACCATACCGTACCCCATGAACGATACGTCAGATTTATGCTATATCAGGTACACAGATGGGGTCATGATCTGTACATATGTTAAATGTTGGGTAGTGAAACATAAAAGATTAGGCGGGGCTTACTGACAAATTCTTAAAATAGGATAAATGAGCAACCGTTTTTGCATCACGCTTGCTATGATAATGTTGTTAATTATTGTACAAATTGCTAATGTTGTCAACATTTTTATTGATCTGCATGGTGGGTGTGGATTATGAATAAATATCCTGGAACAAATTTGTCATGATATGCAATGACAAGACAGAAAGTACAAATTTTGCAAATCATTCAGCTTATGAAAAAGAAGTATTGGAACCACAAAACCTTTTGGTTCTGGTTTATCATCTCCAGGTTTTAAAAAATAGTAAACAGACTATTTTACTTGTATTCAGTAGTTGATCTGATATTCCATGTCAAAATCTGTCCCGTCTGTCACAATTTACCCCTTTTGTCCCGTCTGTCACATTTTTTATCATCTCTAGGTTGTAAAACAGGTAAACATAGACCTTTCTACTTATAAACTCCATGTGTTTGTTAATAATATAATTGTTAAATTTATCAATAAAAAGTAAACTAAATATTAATCATAAAAATACACACTTCAACCATTTTGGGATGGCCACTTCAACTTCAATCACATTGCCATATCCCGTCTGTCACAAAAAACCATGAAAAAGTTGTTTACTTTTTACATGCAAAGATTTTTTTGTTGCTTCAAAGATTTTTTTGTTGCTTCAAAGATTAATTCCTGTCTTCTATCAAGGTGACCTCACCTAAAAAAATAAAATAACCTGTGATGTATAGTTGATCTGATATTCCATGTCAAAATCTGTCATCTGTCACAATTTACCCCTTTTTGTCCTGTCGGTCACATTTTTTTAATCATCTCTAGGTTGTAAAAAAAGGTAAACATAGACCTTTTTACTTATAATACTCCATGTCTTTGTTAAAATATGATTGATGAATTTATCAATAAAGAAAAGTAAACTAAATATTAATTATAAAAATACACACTTCAGCCTTTATGGCAGTGATACTCTGCCTGCCTTCTTAACCTATCTTTTTGTCGTGGTCATACAGTAATAATTGCTGTGTGCACACTACCAACCACATGTTTACACTACGTATTTACTGTACAAGGGCTGTACAGAAGATGTGATGTACATGCACTGCAACATTTCATGGCAAGACTTGTGTGTATTGATGGTATTGGGGATATGGGATGGCCAATGGCACCAACATGAACACCGGAAATTGCACAAAAAGTGTGCACAAAGGAACATGACCTGTATCACCAGCGAATGTGACTCAACACATGCAGGATATGGATGCCTCATGGCAACCAGATGGTGCAGAAATTCATACCCTTTGTGGATCCCGTGGTGCTCACTATCTTTAGAGTGGAACCTTTTGTTATATGATATGCGATGACAGCATCCCAGTGTGAAACTGACTCAACCACTTTCAGATGGCATTCAACCAGATAGCCTACCTGTGCAACCTGGGAAAGGCAATCCTGAGGAAGATGAGCCATTGTCACCGAAACCCTTGTGTATGGTAGAGAAAATCTTGCAGTACATGTAACTGTTAACATACATGTTTGATGCTTACTGTATGCCTATATTTCAAGTTACATTGTTTGAAGTAACTTATATTTGGAAGAAGAAAGGGGAAAACGGAATCCATTTTAAAGCAAAAGTGCCAAAATTTGAAA
Organism: Chiridota heheva; assembly: GCA_020152595.1. Classification (NCBI taxonomy): domain Eukaryota; kingdom Metazoa; phylum Echinodermata; class Holothuroidea; order Apodida; family Chiridotidae; genus Chiridota; species Chiridota heheva. Next base: position 200,727 of record JAIGNY010000033.1, read on the forward strand.
TGTAAATGTTAAACTTTCACTCAGATTGTAAAGACTAATCTATTGCATTATTCTTTGACTTCTTCTTGCACATACATTTACTTGTTAGTGCCAAAATATTAAGATATTATGAAAAATTGCCTTTTGAAGTGAAATTTTAATTAATCATAGTTGACCAATGAAACAGGCAAACCAAAAATAGCTTTAATTCAGACGTTAATGAATGTGTCCCAAATGACTGAATATTGAAGGGGTACTTGATGATTAATTATTGTTAAAAGTATTTTATTATTACATCATAATGTTATTCTTGTTGTTGATTGAAAATGAATTATAGAAAAGACTTATTTATCATCACTTAACTGTAGTTTGAAAAATGTCATTATTAAGTGTACAAAAATGTCCCGTCTGTCACAACATTAATGGGCCTGGTATTTCCAGTTACATGTTTTGAACAACTAAGTCATATGTTACTGATCATTCATATAAAAGTGATTAACTTGACAGCGAGAACACATTCACTTTCATGGGAGAACAGATAGCTTTTTCCAAGGAAAATTGTTTAAAAAAAAAAATGATTGTTATTTTCATCCCATCTGTCACACGGAGTTTACTTTGTCACTACACAGCCATTGAATCCTCTAGTTTCATGGATTATGTTTTGATAGATTGTTTACTATGACTAAATACATAACTTAGACAGTTACGTCTTACAGATTGTTTTGGCAGGCCTTGTAAACAAACAAGTAGTGTAAATCTGTCATGCCGGAATTAGCCATATGTGTATATATATATGTAACCGTTTTTAAATTTTGAATGTCTACTAACTGTGGTGTAGCGGTTATCATACCTGTCTACAGACCACGAGGCCCTAGGTTCAAGCCTGGGTTGGATAGACATGCCAGTGCACCACAACTGGTTACCAAAGGCCGTGGACATTGACTTGGTTGTCGATGTTATGTCTGTCCGTATGTCGTACTTGTGTTCTCGTTTGGGTTGTATTAAGCGTTTCGTGATAGCATTGTTACTATCATAACCAAATACGCAGGTGACGACCCCGTCATTGTAATTGTGTGTTCACTCGTCGTCGTCGTCGAAAGTTTGAACCAGTATAAAATGATGTACATACATTTCTTAGAATTTCTAGTCGTAGGACTGGAAATACAGCATGATAGAAATATTCTGATTGGTCAAAATCTTTTCTTTTAATTTAGCCAATCAAAGAAGCCCCTCAAGGAAAGAAATACGTTCGATGTCCATGTAACTGCCTGCTTATATGTAAGGCCACCTCCAGGAGAATTGCCTGTCCAAGGCAAAATTGGTAAGTTTGTAATTAATAAATGTTGATACAATATTAAGCAAATGTTCCTGTTGTCAAACGTGTACATTTTATATATTAAAAAAAGAAAAAACTTGAAAAAAAGAAAAAAAAAACTTAATTCTACATTGTTGATATTTTGAAAAAGATTATGTATGGACATGCATGGATTCCATATTTTTGAAACAGATTGATATGTATGTATGGTTATGTAGTGATTTCCATATTGATATGTATGTATGAGACATGTAGTGATTTCCATATTGATACTTGTATGTATGGACATGTAGTGATTTCCATATTGATATGTATGTATGAACATGTAGTGATTTCCATATTGATACATGTATGTATGGACATTTAGTGATTTCCATTTTGATATGTATGTATGGTCATGTAGTAATTTCCATATTGATATGTATGCATGGACATGTAGTGATTTGTATTGATATGTATGTATGGACATGTAGTGATTTCCATATTGATATGTATGTATGGACATTTAGTGATTTCCATATTGATATGTATGTATGGACATGTAGTGATTTCCATATTGATATGTATGTATGGACATGTAGTGATTTCCATATTGAATATGTATGTATGTACATGTAGTGATTGCCATATTGATATGTATGTATGAACATGTAGTGATTTCCATATTGATATGTATGTATGGACATGTAGTGATTTCCATATTGATATGTATGTATGGACATGTAGTGATTTCCATATTGAATGAAAGAAAGATGTATGTATGGACATGTAGTGAATTCCGATATGGATTGAAAGAGTTAAAATGTCAGCAGAGAAGTTTTTGAATTTTGAAAATATCACATTTAGTTTTTGAGTTATGGCTGAGCAGGTTTTAATTCATGCAAAATTTGTGATGTGTGACAGTTCAGACACCTGGTACAGTAACACTAACACAGCGTAGAAAGTACAACCCTTACAGACTTACCACAAGGCCTAACGTTAGGCCTAACAACATGTTACAGTAACAACAAGGTTACAAAAGTTGGCAAATGGACTCAGTTTGGCAAAATACGATTACTAATGCAATGGATCCAAACAAATTCGCTAATATATCCGGCTCAACTACAAAAGATGCCAAAATTTCCAAGAAAAAACGATTAATTTTAGGCGTAAAAACTTAATAACCAAGCGTCTTGTTTCTTGCACACGCAATCACTGATGCGATAAACTGTAGGAAGTCGGTTGAGGTCATAAGTCATTTCAGATTTGAATATTTATATCAAAGACGCTCCGTACATTTGTGTCTTAGACTAGTGTATGGAATAAATGCGAGTCTCACAGAAAATTGAAGAAAGCAGAAGTGGCAACGCCCTCTTTTTTAGGGGGCGTGGTCCTTTAAGTATTAAATTTCTGTGAATTTCCATTTTGGTATATGTGGTAGAGGATTTTTAAAGAAACAAACTAATGAAAAAACTTGTTGATATCATATTCCATTTAGGAGTTCAAAGATTTCACCAGTGTGTTATAAAGTAAAGTGTGAAGTCATAATTGCATATTCAAGACATTCTTTATGTTTTTCTTTGAAAATTAATTGCTTGTTTCTAAATGATTGGATTACTGGAATTTTGTTTGTTTAATTTCTGAAATGGGGTATAAATGCACTTTGCAAGAACTTGCTTTGCCTCACACTCTACATCGGTGATTCTTAATAGGCGGTCCACAGGCCAAATCTGGCCCCTCAGACAATCCAATCTGGCCCGCGAACAGTAGTCGTATTGGAATACAAAATATCATACGGATCAATCTTAAAGAGATTGGTAAAAATTGCAAAATACTCGTTACTTTGGGGTTTTCCTAGGCAATCAGCAGCTTATCAAATAAAATGTTATTTTCAGTGCCGATATAAATTGGGCAGATTTGGGGCTTGTCCAGTGGCGTCGCTAAGGGGAGGCACAAAATGTTTTTCTTTTCTTTAATTTAATTTTGGGATTTCTTGTGTTTGATTTTAAGCCATTTTGGGGCATAAAAAACAAGAAATCTGCAGAGCTTCTGTGGGCTTTTTCCCCTGGACACCTACCAGGGCTTTGCCCCTAGACCCCACCAGGGGCCCTTAAGCAGGCCCCTGGACCTACAAGAAGCCCTTATGCCCCTGGACCTCCCCTCAACCCGAACTTTGTGCTCAATGGTAATCGCATCCCAAAAGTTGAACACACAAAGTTTCTGGGTCTAACTCTAGACCCTAAGCTTACCTACAAGCAACACATCACCAACCTGAAACTAAAATGCAACAGCTCTCTCAACCTCCTCAGACTCCTCTCCAACACCACTTGGGGTGCGAACCGCTTTGCTCTCCTCAAAATTTTCAGGCTCACCATTCGTGTCAAGCTTGACTACGGCAATATTGTCTACTGTGTCGCTCACAACTCATACCTCAACCACATCAACACCATCCAAAATGAAGCCCTCAGGCTTTGTCTAGGTGCTCACAGAACCTCCCCAATCACCAGCCTTCATGTTGAAGCCAACGAACCCCCCTTTCTACTTAGATGTAGAAAGCTTAGCCTATCCTATGCTTTTAGGGTCCTCACCAACACCCAGAACCCTGTTTACAACCTCATTAGGTACCCCAATTTCTCCACCCTCTTTGATAGGACTAAAACCCTATCCCCTCCCTTCAGCTTACGCATTAAATCAGACCTCTCTCATCTCGGCATCAACCCCACCACTCTCGGCACCTTCCCCTGGTCCACTTCTCCTCCTTGGGCTACCCCCCTCCCTTCTGTCCACCTGGGCCTCTCCACTCGTCACAAAGCTCAAACCCATCCTAACCTCTTCATCAATCTCTACAACCAAGTCAAAGACCAACTCTCAAATTACACCTCCATCTATACTGATGGGTCCAAGGAGGGCAACAAGACAGCTGCTGCGGTTATCCAAGACATCATCCTCAGTAGCAGACTTCCCAAATACTCATCCATCTTTTCAGCCGAGGCTAAGGCCATTCTCCTTGCCCTCAACTTTATTGAGTACTCCCCGCTCAGCCACTTTGTTATCTTCTCCGACTCAAAGGCTGTTTTTACTTCTTTACTCAAACTTAAATGGGATAATTTCACATGCCACCTCCTCCTCCTCGGCAAACTCCTTTCTCCCACCCTCTGCAGGAAAAGTATTCTTTTCTTCTGGATACCCAGCCATGTTGGCATCCCGGGTAATGACAGGGCTGATGCAGCCGCTAAGCTTGCCCTCACCCTCCTCCCTGCCCCTTTTCCAAAAACCCTCTCTGACATCAAACCGCTTATCGCTTCCCTTGTTCGGGACCGCTGGCAAACCTCATGGAAGTCCCAAATTGATAACAAACTCCATGGCATCCAGCCCACAATTCCGATCAAAGCCACCATCAACAACCTCTCTCGTATTGACAACATTCATATTAGCCGTCTTAGAGTTGGTCACACTCATCTCACCCACTTCCACCTCCTTATTGGCTCCCCCAACCCTTCTGCAACAATTGCCATTGCACCCTCACAATCCATCACGTTCTCCTTGCTTGCCCCCTGTACAACCTTTCCAGAGCTTCCCTCGCTCCCTACAACTCAATTGCTGAGTTCTTTGAGAAAAATCCTCCGGATAAAATTATCTCCTTCCTTCATCATGCCTCTCTCTATGACTATATTTAGTCCTCCTCTTTCACCCCCTCTCTACTTTGTTTTTGTTTCAACCATGCACCTTCTCTCACGATCACAGCTTTCTGACCTTTTGTCATTAAATTTCTCTCATTCTCCACCTGTTTCCTTTACTTCCTACCTCTAAAATGATCTGACCTCTCGGGCCGATTTGACCTTAGTTGTTGTGGGGCCGTTAAGCCATCATCAAACAAACAAACCCATGCCAGTACGCGCACTCTTCGCGTGCCACCATAGGCACAACTTCTATAGTACCCCCTCCCATTTTCCTCTGAACTGCTGTGCCCCCAAACGAAAATCTCTGGCGACGTCACTGGACTTGTTAAAGGAAGGCGGATGAGAGAACTGCCGTCATATGGTGTACATCCTTCTTATCACATGCATGCTCTCAGTTTGTTTGTATACAGATATTGTTTTGAGGGGGTTTTGTTTGTCATGTGATGCTGGTTTTGCCATGTGATTGGCCCGCAGCCTGAGGCTGCTGTGAAATGTTGGCTCTTAGAATAAAATTATTCAGAACCTGTGTTCTAAATGAAAGAAAAAAATTCAATTGATAAAAATCTCTTTAAATAATCATCTTCGAATCTGCAATTATGACATCACACTTTGCATTGCAAGTTCACTTTTCAACAAGCTGATGAAATCTTTGAATAAGATATCAACATATTTGTTTTTTCTTCACCAATTTATGGGAATATTCCTTTAATGCTACAATAATGATAATACTGCAACTTGTGTAAAGTGTTAGTACTATCATACTCCAATCTCTCTTGCACAGTCTTGTTACAATCAGAAAACTTGTCCTGCTGACTGTACTGGACTACACCAAAATCACACTGTTTGGTTTTCTGGTTACTAGTAAAAGCCATTTACACATGAGATAATTGTAAAATGGTTTTATCTTGCTAGATGATGCTCTACTGTTGGTTTAATGCTATTCAATTTCATTAGATTTAATATTAATTGTCTTTTATTTTTAATTTTTAAAGCGTATAGAATATAGTCACATATTTTTGATGTACAAATTCAATTGTTATATTTCTTTCTTACACACTAGTAAGAGAATCATCACTTTGAACACACCAGCCAATCTACCAATTGGAGCAACAGTTGTCACAACCTTTTCAGGCTGCAGAGCCATTTGTGGACACTGCAACGAAACATTCACGGTAAGAAAGGGTTTTTTTCTTTTAAAGAAAGCTTAATTCATTTATGCAATGGGCAGAACCACGTAGATTACACACAAGCTAATGTATAGCGGCTGATTTTGTGCTGGATTTAGCAGGGTTTGAGGGGTCCCATGTTTGCCTTAAGCACACACAGGCTCAAAATATGAGGAGATTTAACAATTGTTGGAGAGGCAATAGCAAAAACTGTCACAAACATCTTTTGAAGAAAGATCCATCAACATGTCAGATCTCTTATCTAAGGCTGGTGATATGTTGTTTTCCCAATAATTCCATTGCCTGATTTTCCCTCTCCCTCCACTCCCCCTCCCATCCCCTTCCCTCCCTCCTTAACTCCCCTCCTTCCCTCCCATCCCATTCCGCCCCTTCCCCCTCCCCTCTCCTATTTTATAAATATGACCACACTTCTGGAGTATGCAAGGTTCATTTAGTAAGACACTAAAGAGGAATACACAAACTTTGTTATAAGTTAGATTTCGATTTCTCTCCCCTGCTGTTATAAGGAGACCCTCCAAATATTGTTTTGACTTCTGATAAATGTTTACCATGGTCATGTGATTGATGTATGCTTCCAAGGTTCTGACTGCTCCTTTATAGACCTTTTCAAATTGGTTTTAGCCAAATGTGATTAGTTCAGTACTTGTCCAATCAGCTGCTGGGGGAATTTTCCCTTTGTTACCCAACCAATCAGCTGCAGTTGCTACAGGGCGAATTGAAAGGCAGCAATGTATGTAGAGAATTACCTTCATGTATAACACACATATGATTAGTGTTTGAAAGCATGTGGATCCTATGCTTGGTCCCATATGGTGCGGAATAGTGCAGGCGGTCAAGAAACCTCCAGTATTTGATTGGTCGATAAGATTCCCCCAGTATATGATCAGGGTTGGGGGTCAATTACAATTATTTTCTCTGAAAATTTTCAATTACAATTACACCTTCCTGGAAATTTTCAATACAATTGCCTAGAAATTTCCAATTACAATTACAATTATTATTTTTAATTACAATTACACAGAGCTTATTTAAAAAAAAATTGTTGACCTTTTAAATGATGTGTAGGGCTTGGGCAGTTTACAATTGATCATGGAGCATATCTCATGATCATGCATGCATAATTGTTCTGCATTTTGATGATATAGAAGTATAAACATATGCATGTATGTTTGTCATGCATGCAGATAAAAGGCTCCCTTTGCACATTCTTACAATACGTTCCGTTCCTTTTTTAAGAAAAATAAAATAAAACTTAAACTGAGTACCTAAAGAAAGAAAGTTTTATGAGAGAAATTTGAGGATGATTTATTCCATTTTTTTCTTTTATTACAATCTGGGAAACAAGTGTATATACATTAAATGAATAGACAAAAGAAAAACAAAATAGTACATTTTATCAAAAATTTCAAATGGTATAAACTGTAAAAATACATCAAACTTACTTTTGAGACTTTTATGACTTTCACATAAGTATTAGTATCTAAGACATGTACAGTAAGCTCCATTACTTTAAGTAGGAAAGTTCTTTGATGTAAAGATTTCAAATGACATTTGACATTTTCAGGAAGATAAATTCTCATATACTTGTAACTTTGTTAAGAGTATTGTCATTATTTCCAATTCTTGTCTGATACATTATTTTTTTCAGTTCAGCAACTTTACAATATTAAGCAAACTTCAAGCACCAGTTATTAAAAAAAAAAATAGTGTTGCATGTATGCATTCAATAAACTGAAATGAACTTCTCCAGTTATATTAATTTAATCTGCATCTTATTAAATCTGTTTTGTCTTCTTTTTTTCAAAAGGAATTGTGAAGCATACACAAAATTGATAAAAGTCTTACTCATTAGATCAATAGGCTACCAGTTGGTAATGAGGGGGCAAAAGCAACCTTTCCAACACTTGCTAAATGTAAATAAATATGATATGCTGTATCATCTTGCAGTTTCAAATGCAGACACCTACCATGTTAAAAACATGGCAATTGAACAACTACAGTATCAAGCTGCGATCAGCATTATTCCCAGCATGTCTAAGGAAATGAATTCTCCTACAAATGTCTCTTTTCAGACTGGCGGAAAAAAGAAAGCATATAAAAAAATTATGATATCCTGAATCCTTTGCAAAAAGGAACACCTCATTGCCATATTTTTTGACCTCGAAAGCTTTCGACACTACTTGGAAATACGGCATTACCCGGAAACTTCACACCATTGGCCTCAGAGGCCACCTCCCCATCTTTATTCAAAACTTCCTCTCACCCAGGCAGTTCCAAGTTCGTATTGGCCACACCCTACAGTACCCCAAGAAGAGGAGCAAGGCAGCATCCTCTCCAAGACTCTCTTCAACCTGAGCATTAATGACATCGGGAATGACCTTGGCCCCAGCATCATCGCAGTTTCACGTGGATGACTTCACCATCTTCTACTCCTCCCCTACCATTGTTGAAAATAGGCTTCAAACCAGCCTCAATCAGCTGCAAGTCTGGAGTGTTTTAGATTCTCCAAAGACAAGACAGTCTGCATGCACATTTGTCATTTTCCAAATGAACATGGGAACATCCCTAAAGTTGAAAACACAAAGTTGGTCTAACTCTAGATCCCAAAGCTCACCTTTACAAGCCACACATCACCAACCTGAAACTAAAATGCAATAGCTCCCTCAACCTCCTCCGACTGCTCTCCAACACTACTTGGGGAGCGAACCGCTATGCTCTCCTCAAAATTTTCAGGCTCACCATTCGTGCCAAGCTTGACTATGGCAATATTGTTTACTGTGTCGCTCACAACTCATACCTCAACCACATTAACACCATCCAAAATGAAGCCCTCAGGCTTTGTCTAGGAGCCTACAGGACCTCCCCAATCACTAGCCTTCATGTTGAAGCCAACTAACCCCCTTTCTACTTAGATGTAAAAGCTTAGCCTCTCCTATGCTTTTAGAGTCCTCACCAACACCCAGAACCCTGTTTACAACCTCATTAGGTACCCCAATTTCTCCTCCCTCTTTGATAGGACTAAAACCCTATCGCCCCCTTCAGCTTACGCATTAAATCAGACCTCTTTCAACTTGGCATCAACCCCGCCACTCTCGGCACCTATTCCTGGCCCACTTTTCCGCCTTGGGCCACCCCTTCCTTCTGTCCACCTAGACCTCTCCACTTATAACAAATCTCAAACTCACCCTAATCTCTTCATCAATCTCCACAACCAAATCAAAGACCAACTCTCAAATTACACCTCCATCTATACTGATGGCTCCAAGGAAGGCAACAAGACAGCTGCTGCTGCCATCATCCAAGACATCACCCTCAGTAGCAGACTTCCTGACCACTCATCCATCTTTTCAGCCGAGGCTAAGGCCATTCTCCTCGCCCTCAACTTTATTGAGTACTCTCCTCTTAGTCACTTTGCCATTTTCTCTGACTCAAAGGCTGTTCTTACTTCATTACTCAATCTTAAATGGGATAACCTCACCTGCCACCTCCTCCGGAAACTCTTTTCTCCCACCCTCTGCAGGAAAAGTGTTCTTTTCTTCTGGATACCCAGCCATGTTGGCATCCCTGGCAATGACAGGGCTGATACAGCCGCTAAGCTTGCCCTTAACCTCCTCCCCTTCCCCTTTTCCCAAAACCCTCTCTGACATCAAACCGCTTATCGCTTCTCTTGTTCGTGACCGCTGGCAAACCTTATGGAACTTCCAAATTGATAACAACTCCATGTTATCCAGCCCACAATCCCGATCAAATCCACCATTAACAACCTTCAGTATCACAACGCTCATATTCTTAGAATTGGTCACAATATTCCCATTGGTTCCCCAACCCCTCTGTAACAATTGCCACTGCATCCTTACAATCCAACACGTTCTCCTTTGCTTGCCCCCTGTACAACCTTCCCAGAGCTTCTCTACAACTCAATGAGTTCTTCCAAAAAAATCCTCCAGATAAAATAGTCTCCTTCCTTCAGCATGCATCCCTCTACAACCATATTTAATCCTCCTCTTCCACCCCCTCTCTACTCTGTTTTTAGTTTTACCCATGCACCTCCTCTCTCGATCACAGCTTTCTGGCTTTTGTTCTTGAATTTCTCTCATTCTTCCCCTGGTCTCTTTCCTTACTACCTCTAAAATGATCTGACCTCTCAGGCACAATTTGACCTTCGTTGTCGTGGTGCCGTTAAGACCTCATCAAACAAACAAACAAACAATATAAAAAAAAATGGCTGATTTTCTTTCAACGAAACTTGAATAGAAGGCTCCTCTGCCCTATTCATAGAACTGAACATAGATTTGAATATAGAACATCAATGATGTAGTAGCTCAACAGATATTTTGGAGTGGTGGTAACAAGCCTGTTTTTATTGGTGGGTAGTTAATTCGAGTAGAAAAGAAATACACGTTTGATGTTTATTTTATTTTGGGAAATATGCAGGAGCTATAATATCATTGTGATCAGTGGTGCCATCACGGGGAGTGTGGTGCAAGGCAAAGGGGACATGGCAATGTTTGAAATGTCCAAAAATATATTTTGTCCAAAATGGCTATTTGTAACATTTTTTAATGGGGGTGGGACTAGTCTGTATCATTGCAAGAATGTGAGGATGCATATGCCAACTTAGACTTACTACACCAGTCAACTTAAGACTTACTTCACCAGTCATTTCTTCATATATATGACAGGGCTTTAAACCTGAATATCCCCTTAGGAATAAGATTTTTGAATGCTTTCTTTACCAGTTTGTTTGTTTGAAGTCCTCTTTATATAAGATGGACATGCTTGACCACTGAACTTATCCTTTAAAAATTTATTTCGTAGTCCTCTGGCAAAGATGGACCACTTATTTGACCCCTGAACAAATACACAACAAGAATAAACTTACGGTTTTATGCATCAACAATATGCAAACAAATAGCCTCTCAAAAATAGACAAGTTATTTTGGATAACATTACTGCAGGCCATCTCATGCGTGTAATGTGGCAGAGGATTCGAATGTGGATTTTGGTTGTTTACACTTTGGTGATTTATAGCCTTAATTGCAGTATTCAGGGTAGCCCCATGAAATAGTTTTTAACCCAAGGTTTATAGCCCAAACACGCTATCAACTACTTCAATTTGGCTGTACTTATTAAGCCCAATTAGCACATGTGTCAAACTATATTTTAAGGCTCAAACCATTGAAAGCAGAGTTTTCTTTCCTTCGGTGGTATTTCCCGTGCCAATGTTATTATATATGCTAAATTCACTCGGACTGCCGAGTGAAATCTTGTATATTTGAAATATTTTTAGCAAATTTTGGAATGCAAAAGTTGTTTAAACTACGTAACAATATGCACTGTTATTGCATCAACATATCGATCTATTTAAGACAAACATAGCAACACAGCAAAATATCCAAGAGACGCTTAGGATATGATAAATGCTGCAAAAATCTGAACGTATCCGGCAAGAACCTGGCTCTTAAGTTAGACATCGCATAAGCTCAAATCCCTTAAAGGGATGTTGAGCTAAAAACAAAGGCACCTTTTTTCCACAAGAAGTTTACCAATACCCACTGTATTTAAGGGAGTTATCATTTATAGGAAACAGTAAATGACTGATTCAAGGAGTCTTATAACTAATAGAGTTCAAAAAATATAGAATAAAGAAGAATTGTATTGATTAACTTGTAATTGCCTGCAAATATTTTAATTACATAAATTTGTTAGTTCAATCACAATTACAGCTGCCCAGAAGTTGTCAATTACAAGTACAGCTGCGCAGAAATTTTTAATTACAATTACAGCATAATTGTAATTAATCGCACATTTACAATTGACTCCAGCCCTGATATGATTGGTCCATTATAGACATCTGAATTTTGGCCATGTGAAAATGTCATTTAAAGTGGTTTTCCAGAAATTGCAGATTTGAAAAGGTCTATTAATCTTTTGTTTGATGTGGCATCAGTTATACTGACTTCTTTACTGTTTTTGATTCTTTTACAGTGCCCAAGGTCATCATGCCTTGTGAGATGCCCATACTGCAGGAAGGTGTAAGTACCAATAAATAATCTTTTCAAAATTGGTTATAATTGTATATTTTACAGAAAGTTTGATTTTGCTTTTTATCTCTTTTTATTAAATGAACCTGATGTGTTTTGCACCCTTTGACCATAAAGACAAACTATTTTACTCCTTGCGCTTTGTACAAAAAATTTAGAAATTGTTTATATATACTATATAGTAGTAATTGATTACTAAGTATAAGTTTAGTAATAATTTATTAGTAGTAATTTTTCAATAATTATTTAGTAATTAATCATTCATTAATTAATAGTTAATAGTAATTTAAAGCGTCATGATTGGTTTACTGTTGTAAATCCTATATCTTAATGAACGGTGTTGCTATCATACATATTTTTAAGAAATTGATTTTCAAACAGGCCATTATATTTCTACTTCAATTAAGATATTTTTCGTAATGTTTGTCATATTTCTAATATCTTGCTGAGTATACAAGATGAAATACTATATGATAGTTGAATATTCCATATAAATTCCAATCAGGTTACATTGCTGATGAACTATGCATATATTTATGGATTGAAGTGCTTTATGAATATTCAGTCAATTTTCTCAGATTGGTAATTCATATATTTTTGTTCAACAATTTGGTGATGGTAAAATTACAGAGGTTCAATGGTTTAAAGAGTTATGCTCGTATGCGAAAGTTACCAGGCTCGACTCCCGTCATGAGCGCTGCATTGTGTCCTGTTAAATAAGTACTGGCACTGCTGGGGAGTTCACATGCGATGGACTGGCACTGCTGGGGAGTTCACATGCAATGGACTGGCATCATGTCCAGGGGGAGTCATGTACTCTCATCCAGTGCGGCATAACTGGCAATCGGGATTATATCCCGTTCAAGATATAGCTGCATCTTACTCTACATTGATATCCAAATGGGCTATGATAATCTCATTGGAATATCAAATATATCCCCATTGGGATATCAACCTGAATATTTCAGTGCTCCCAAAAATGAATTATTCAAATGGATTTGTGCACATATAGAGGAATTTCTGCATCAAGTTATCAATATTCATTAAAGCCTTAGATAATTTTCTTTCATTTCACCAGGGATTAGCATTATCCATCAAAGCATAGCAAGTGGAAGGTCTGTAATTGAAAATGTGAATATTGATAGATCAATAGTTTCTGTAAAACAAATTTTAGTTAAAAATTGAAATTGACTTTTATTAATCATGCATAGATTATGAAAAGAGAAAGCACAACACGAAGCCTGAATGGATTGATGACAGTTTTGATATCGCAATTAGGATACCATATCCCGATGAAGATATTTCAAACTATATCCCGTTTGGCACATATCCCACACTGTCATCCGCTTACGCCATGGAAACAAAGAATAACCATCAACCTGATGGGCTTTCATGGCTCAATTATGGATTTAACTCAAACTACTTGAATCCTGTAATCCACTGCACGTCAGTCTCCATTTTTGCCCTGATAATTCTTAACGTAGCACTTACATGCAAGTATATGAGTATAATGTTTTTTCACTTCTCCAGGTCATCAGTTGGTGCAGCTTATGCAAGAAATCGTAGTTTTGTCTACGCAGTAATTGGTATTATATTCTTGTTTGCTGGAATTGGCGTGACAGTGAGTATATCTCCCATATCAGTTATAAAAAATTATTGTGGCATGTGATTTAGAAATGATACACAATAAATTTATGTAAAAAAAAATAGAGGTATGCCCTATTATGTTCAACCAATTGGCAGAAAGATTTGTTTGTGTATTAAGACTTGAATAGCTATAAAGCTACCAAATTTGATGGGAATTTGTTGTTGTTATATTGCTTTAGAGGTGCAGTGGTTATGGAGTCATGCTCATACGTGATAAGTAGTAGATTCGATTCCGTTTCATGAGCGTTGCATTGTGTCTGTGAACAAGACACTTTACTCGACTTGCTCCAGTCCACTCAGCTACTAAAACAAAGACCAGCATTGTTGGGGAGTAAACCTGCAATGGACTGGCATCCCATCCATCAGGATTCATACTTTCTCATCCACTTGCGCCATGGAAACTGGGGATGAGCACCAGCCCTGTGGGCTTAATGGTTCAGTTGAATGTTACTTGTACCACTTCAGATATACCCGCTTCGATAACTTTAATCTAAGCTTATGTTGAATGAACAAATGCTAATCATTGGGATGGCAACTAAACAAATAAAAATGTTTACAAGAAGATCTTTATTTGTTGTTACCCCTGCAACATCACATATTGAAACATCGTAGGAAAATACTAATATGATAATAAATCGCTGTAAAGGGCTTGAAAATGTTGAGGGGATATAGCATCTTTACTGTTCGTCCGTTCGTCCACATATATCGTCCGTCTGGCCTCTTGCATTATTCAGCTACTAGGGAACAATAGATGGCTGCCCTAGGGAACAATAGATGGCTGCCCTAGGGAACAAGAGATTGCTGCCCTAGGGAACAAGAGATTGCTGCCCAAGGGAACAAGAGATTGCTGCCCTAGGGAACAAGAGATTGCTGCCCTAGGGAACAAGAGATTGCTGCCCTAGGGAACAAGAGATTGCTGCCCTAGGGAACAAGAGATTGCTGCCCTAGGGAACAAGAGATTGCTGCTCTAGGGAACAAGAGATTGCTGCCTAGGGAACAAGTGATTGCTGCCAGGGAACAAGAGATTGCTGCCCTAGGGAACAAGAGATTGCTGCCCTAGGGAACAAGAGATTGCTGCCCTAGGGAACAAGAGATTGCTGCCCTAGGGAACAAGAGATTGCTGCCCTAGGGAACAAGAGATTGCTGCCCTAGGGAACAAGAGATTGCTGCCCTAGGAAAGGATTTCTAACTATTTTTATGAAAATGAATTTATATAAAGGAGAACAAATGCATTCCAGACTTGCATTGCAGCAATTAAGAGGATTTATTCTGGGATGAAAAAAAGTTGAATAATGGAACTGACGACTGAATGAAATTTATAAATGAATAGGGAAAAAACGATAACGATAAAAATAGACTTATGATAAACTCCCAAGTTAATATGCAATATATTTTATTCTGATTTGGTAGATATGGTTTATAAGGGGAAAAAAGTTGAGCATGTTTCTATTAGAAATGTCAGATTTAAGTTAAGGCTGGAGGGGGGGCTGTAGTACAATGGAGTGCATGGAGGTTATAGTGAAGGTTGGACTGATGAGTTGTTTAATAGTATTGGTAGATGAGTGAATGGCAAAAGGTGGGTTGGGGTAGTAGGTGAATGGATGATGGTAGGTGAATGGGGGCGGTAGGTGAATGGGGCATGTAGAGGATGGTAGGTGAATGGAGGATTGTAGATAAACGGAGGATGGCAGGTGAAAGGGGGATGGTAGGTGAATGGGGCATGTTTAGTTAATAGAAGTGAGGGCATGGGAGTTAAGGAAAAAATGTTGGGTGGAAGATGGTAGAATGATTGGTAGATGTAGGAATTAGGATGAAGGTGGGATGGGGGACAGGATGGGATGCAATGTGGGACAGGGTGGGATGGCTTGTGGGACAGGGGGGATGGCATGTGGGACAGGGTGGGATGGCATGAGGGTGGCATGTGGGACAGGGTACTATAAAATGTGGGACATGATGTCATAGCATATAAGACAGGGTGGGATAGTATGTGGCACAGGGTGGCGTGGCATGCAAAGCAAGGTAGTGTCATGGCATTTATGACAGGCTAGGATGGCATGTGGGACAAGGTGGGATGGCATGGAGACAAGAGTGTAATGACATGTGAGATGGGAAGACATGTCGTCTGGATTTAAAATGGGATGGGACAAGGTGGGATAGCATATGGGATAGGATGGAATGGCCTGTAGGACAGTGGGATGGCACGTGGTACATGAAAGGATGGCATGTGGGGCAGGGTAGCATGGTACAGGGAGGGATGTGGGACAAGTTGGCATGGTATATAAGACAGGGAGGGATGACATGTGGGACAGGGTGGCATGGTATATGGGACAAGGTGGCAAGGCATATGGTGAGATGTCATCTTGATTGCAGATATGGTGGCATTTGGGTCATATTGTGGAATGGTATCTGGATTTCATGTATGATTTCCTGTAGGAAGGATATAGGATTGGACATCATGCAGAACAGAGGGTGGGATGGCAGTTGTGACATAAGGTGAAAAACATGTTATTAGCGGCGAGGGGATTTGTATCGTTGGCGATGTCTGGTTAATTTTGATATAATTCAATTTTTTATGCTATTAATTTTTGGTTCTGATTTGATAGTATTAGGAACCTATACGGTCATGATGGCATGTGTGTGTGTGTATGTATGTGTGTATGTGACAGCCAGCTCGTAAACATGATATCTCAAGAACGGTACAGTGCATTCATGTCATATGTGGTATACATACAGCCCATGGTCCGTAGGTGTGCCTATTGTTTTTGGTGTTGATGTCATGCATATTAAAGAGTATGTAAAAATCTTGAAATGCTCTTATTTTAACAACTGCATATCTGTTTTGTTTCATATTTTGGTACACTGTTATGATGTTAGCTAGTGTGTACATGTTTATGGTATAAAAACGTTGAATTTCATTAATATGCATAGTGGGCAGGGCTTAATGTGATTTTGCTGAAAAAAGCTTGTAAACACAATATCTAAAGAACGATAAACTGGATTCAAGTCATATGTGGTATAGGATAGCTCATGGTCGTAGATGTACCCTATTGATTTTGGTGGCGAGTCATGCATATTATGATTAGTAGGCGGGGCTTAATGTAAAAATCTTGAAATGTCTATATTTTAACAACCGTATATATATATATATTATATATGTTTTGTTTCATATTTGGTACAGTTATGATGATTGCTAGTGTGTACATGTTCATGGTGTAAAAACTTTGAATTTCATTAATATGCATAGTGGGCAGGGTTTAATGTGATTTTGCTTAAAAGAGCTTGTAAACACGATATCTAAAGAACAATAAACTGGATTTAAAGTCATATGTCATACACAGATTGCCCATGGTCTGTAGATGTGTTCTATTGTTTTTAGTGGTGATGACATGCATAATAATGAGTAGGTGGGTCTTAATGTAAAAAGAAATGAAATGCTCATATTATAACAACCACATATGTGTTTTGTTTCATATTTGGTACAGTTATGTTTGCTAATGTGTACATGTTCATGATATAAAAACATTGAAAATCATTATTATGTATAGTGGGCGGGGCTTAATATGATTTTGCTAAAAAAGCTTGTAATCACGGTATCTGAAGAATGATAAACTGGATTCAAGTCATATATGATACACTGATAGCCCATGATCTGTGGATGTGCCTTATTGCTTTTGGTAGTGAGCCATGCATATTAATGAGTGGGCGGGGCTTAACCTTAAAAATTTCAAATATGATACATGAGCAACCGTATGTCTTTTGCATCATACTTGCTATGATAATGTTGTTAATTATTGTGCACATGCTAGTGTTGTCAATAGGAATGTCTATTTTATTGATCTGCATCATGCATGGTAGTCATGGCTTATGAAAAGATATCCTGGAACAAATATTTCATGATATGCAATGACATGACAGTTAATATGAAACTTGCAAATCAATCAGCATATGAAAAAAAAAGCATCGGAACCACAAAACCTTTTGGTTCTGGTCAAGGTTAGGGGTTAGGTTAGGGTTTTAGGTTTGGAAAGATAAAAACATAGGTTTAAAAAGTAAAATTAAATCTTATATTAGTGATTTGCTGCTATACTAGAATTTTGTATTCATTTGATGTTGGTTGAATTTTAAAAGTCATTGTAGGTATAATTTACAATTCTTTATGAAAATCACATCATGTGAATTATTCCAGGGCCCTTGGGCCTTTCCATTTCTTCTCCAGTCATTTTAGAGAAAGTCAAATAATAGTATGCAATAAAACATTTAGTTTAGTTTATTTTTATTTTTATGAATAGTTAGATAGATGTTTGATATTACAATGTTTTCTAAGAGCAGAATAAAATGAGTTAATCCTTTATTATTCTGCAGGTCGGCACTGTGTCTATGGCCTCAGAATCAGGCGGACTCTATTTCGTTTGGATTGGTGAGTTGTAAAAATCCCCCTCTTTTGACTTGTATTTTATCCCCTCTTTTAAATGCAGTTGTAATCTACTGCAAATTTTCAGTTAGATTTAGAAGTACAATTACAATGCAATTGAAATGAATTTCAAGATCCTGTGTTCATAGGCTTCTGATTGCCTTTTCACGTGAGATCTTTTTTCTCTCCTTACAAACCACTTGTGCTACTTTCTACTGCATCCCTTTATTCTTGGTTGCCTTGGCTATGATCGTTTACATTCAGTTCACACCTTCAATTTTTCAGATTTGATTTAGAACTTCTTGGGCATTATTCCCTATTATTACTTATGATATCAATATTGTTTGATTGATTGATTTATTTCTTATCTGAAATCAAATCAGTTTACAACAACATAAACATAAATCATAGCAGAAGTTCTTGTAGTAGAATATTCGAAACATTTGATATGTAAAATGAGTAAATACAGCACAAATTTAGCTATAAAAGTTTGATGTAGATACTAACTGAAAG
Source organism: Chiridota heheva (assembly GCA_020152595.1). NCBI lineage: Eukaryota > Metazoa > Echinodermata > Holothuroidea > Apodida > Chiridotidae > Chiridota > Chiridota heheva. Next base: position 219,482 of record JAIGNY010000033.1, read on the forward strand.
AAGATAAATAAAAGGACCAGAAATAAGTCATCTTTTCTAGTCTGGCCCTTGAAAATGAATAATGATAGTAAATAGAAATACAACCCTTAACCCACAGTCCGCAACCCCTAGGTACACCTTCCCCAGGTACACCACTAAAAGTCAAATCGAAAAATCTCTGAATGTCTAAAACAGTTATCTCTTGTCTTTTCTCTAGGAGCATTTGTGGTTGGTGTCTTGAATCTGGCCCGAGCAGGCTACTATGCCAAGATGAGGGTTAGCTTCTTGGAAAGAGACCTGGAGTAATCAGCCAGTCTCGCTTTCTCCAAGAAGCGGCAGATGTGGAAATTTATCTTTAAACCTGCAGAATCATGTGAACTGTTTTAATATTTTCTTGTGTCAGAATTCTATTGATAATGTGGATCTTATTGAGAAAGGGGAGGAGCCATTCCACATGAGACCAATGGTAACGGAATATCATTCAGAATTAAAACTTTCAAAGATGAATTCTCTGCTTGCACAACAACAACTGGGGGAGAAATGTTATATCAAGTCTTACTTACAAGTAGTGCTGTCACGACATGGCTCTATTATGTATCGATTATCATGGATTAAAGTATCGCCATATATTGTATATCGCGATACTTTTCAAGAAAGCTGACTCACAACACAAATTGTTAATATTACCAACGTTATATGATCATGGAATTACAATTTACTTCCATGATACGATGAACACAAGAAAAAATGATTTGCAGATCTAGTAGAAGACGTGATCGCGTGACTATAATTACGTTTATTACGCATCACGCACGTGTTTGGTAATTCAGCCAATGTGACCATGAATCATCGAAGGTAGAGCCCAAGTGGCACATTCTGGACCAATTTTTTGTTCTTTTTGCCAACTTACATCGGCATGTGCCAGTGTGTGGTGACAGAGCACGATATTTAATTAGTTGTTTTTATGTTTTGCGATTATTTTGCACATTTTTAATGGCCTAAACTTGACTTTTAGATTTAGTACCATAACGTTAGAATGGTAACATACGAAGTAGGCTAGCCTAGTTGCGCGAAAAATTCTTAGTTGAGTATTAGTTTTTGGTATGTCGCGAGAGGCATATTTCATGTCGTGGGAAAATAGATATTGCAATAATCGACATGTCATGACAGCACTACTTACAAATAACCATTTATTTATTGAACTTGAATCAGGTGGGTATCTGTATCAATTTCACTGATTTTTTTTTTTTTTTGTGCTGTGGTTGAAAGTAATTTTGGCTGAAATCTATCAGTACTATTTTAAGAATATGCTCGATCTTTAAATGTTCTTGCTTGACTGTTAAATGTCTGAGGTAATGTCGTCAGAGAAATCAAAATTTGTTGTCTGCAAAATTGCATCTTTCAGCCATTTGTGTTTATTATAGTAGAGGGGTTTTTGCTTGTAGCTTTGGTAGAAAGGTTGCTGCACCAAAAATGAAACTGCTTTTTGTATTAAACTTACTTGGAAAATAAGCTGGTTACAATATTGTACAAAATATCTGCCCTGGTCATCCACTTTTTTTGCCATTTTTAGGAAATAGATTTTTGCTTATTTTGTGATGTCATGGTATATTACTATCAAATAAAATACTTGGATTGTGGAAACAACATGATTAAATTAAGAATGTGTACTCCTCTGCTTTGTTCTTGTGCCCGTTGTGCAGATCATGCAAATTGTATATTAGTCAGTTGTGTAAATGAAATTAATTGTTGATGTAGGTGAAATTTGAAGGAATTGTATTGTTCTGGGTACTAGGCCGTAGGAAAACGGGGCTTTAAAATTTATTGTTATTTCATTATTATTTTGATTTTATCCTAGTTACTCACCAAATTTTTCAGGCAGTGAAATCCATGTTAATGAAATGATGAGAAATCGATGAAAGGCCTGACCTTTTTTGACAACAGAAGTTTAAATTATGGCATTGCACATGTTACCTTAAAAATTTGAAAAGCAGAAATAGAACTGGACTTATTTTAAGGCCGTCCTTTAAAAATTAGGAATTTAAGTTGAATAAGCCCAAACTATGAATATTCCACGTGATGATATCCGAGGGTGTTTTTAGATGACCGTGGTACCTTCTTTTGGATGCAAACAAATTATTCAATATCATGGAAACTAAAGAAAAAGAAGAAGAAAAAAAATCAAAATGGGCTGAAAATCATTATGGCTGTTGTAATTTACTGAAATAAGCAAGAAATTATGGCAAGGTGACAGCGTTGCAGGATCCGATTCCTTTCCAATTGTTATTCAAAGTTGTTATCAGCTATATCTTGGATATTGCTGTAACAGAAACAAATTGTTAACCGTTAATTAAAAGAATACAAGCTAGATCATTTTTGTGTATAGATTAATTTTCTTTTTTGGATTGTCATATCTAATCACTAATATATTCAAGAATTAAACGGAATAGGTGGAGGATGAATATTCATAAGAAGTTATAAACCATTTGCTGCTGTGACATGGGTTCGTATTTATTGTTGCAATCACAACAAAAAGTACATTCACCTTTTGAAAGGCCATATGCAACCAATTTTGGTTTTTTTTTTTGCGCGATGTAACATTTTACAATGATTGTTCATACTATGATAAGGGAAGCATTCACGATCACTGGGAATTGATGTATTTGATAACTTACGCTGTAATTCATGTGCTGCATAGAACAAATGAAGTTTGTTTATCAATATTTCTCTTATTTGTCTATTGTATTTAGGTGCTTAAAACAATTGGCAATTCATTCACAGTTAGACACTGCCCTATTCATGTGTACTATGGAATATAAACTAACTTGTGAATAAAGATTAATCAATTCAGAGACAATTTGATAGGTCATGATATCACATTAAATGCTAATTTTTACATTTTTTAACTATTGAAATTCAGCCTGTTTAGTTTATTTATTATATATATATAGACACACACACACACTATATATATATATATACATTTACTATATATATATAGACACACACACACATACATATATATATATATATATATATATATATATATATATATATATATATATATATATATATATATATATATATATATATATATATATATATATATATATATATATAGTATATGTAAAAGGGAGTAAAAGTTTACAGTAATTTTTGTTTCATTACTTTGAAACATATCTTTATTTTGCCAGTTACTCGGTTCAAAAAGAAAATTGGATTAATTGATGATGTGAAACCCATTTACTTGTGTAATCAAGAATAATCAATTCAGAGACAATTCGATAGGTCATGATATTACATTAAATGCTAATTTTTAAGCTATACTTGAAATTCAGCCTGTTTAGTTTATTATTATTATATATATATATATATATATATATATATATATATTTATATATTTGTATATATATATATATATATATATATATAAAATGTAAAAGGGAGTAAAAGTTTACAGTAATTTTTCTTTTATTACTTTCAAACATATCTTTATTTTGCCAGATACTTGAATTTAACGTTACTTTAGTGGTATAGAAATGCTGTTGAATAAGACATACTGTGTATAATGTGTGTGTATGAAACTTTACTCCAGAATAGTTGTAGATGCCAGGAGTAAGTCATATTTTTCCAAGGTTGTTATAATATGCACATCGTTCTTTACTATTAGAAATTGGTTATAGATTGTTTGAAAGAGATGAAACGCGATGAAGACCATTTATTTATATGAATAATCTTAAAAAGAAGAGATCAGAATGGGTAATTTGAATATGATCAGACAACATTTTCTTGGAATTAAGAGGTACATTAATATATAGTTAATCGATAAAAACAAATGTGTAACTTCTCCCCTTGTGTACCGATATCTAGAAAATGTTTGTGATCAAGTTGAGCTTCAACATCATTGATGTTCTGGTTTTAAATTGGATCGATGTAAAACCCAACCTTTTTAGGGTTGTCTTTGTTATATAGAAATGTAGAATAAGATATAATGTCAATGTGTGTGTATGAAAATTTACTCAGATTTTATTCATTTTTCAATATTTTTGTATAAATATATATCTTGTCACAAGACATATTCTATAGAAAATATGTCAATATCAAATTGAATTGAAAATTCAAAAGAATGTGGTAAAAACAAAGTAGGAAATTTTCTCTTATTATGAATATAATGATTGTAAAGCCTTTGGAATTAATGATACAAATAACCATGGCAGAAAATACCTTATTAGCTTAGTATTTACTGTATCGGTAATCTGTTTACATTCATTTTAAACCACTTTTGAGGTATTGTGACGTGGTGTTTTTTTTCTCATATGTCTAGTGAATTGTAAGGTAGTTGCACATGTGCAGATATGTGCTGTGTGTTCCATCTGCGGGGCTGTAATAACGGGGGAGCCGTTCCTCCCCCTCCCCCCTTCCAAAGATTAAAAGTAAAGTATGCAGTTTGCTCAGATTTAAGATATGCATATAGGAAAATGTTGGGGTGTTATATTCCCTTGAAACCCATTGTCACTGCAGTATCACCCTCTCCTTCACGGACACTCTTTGTGGAGGGAAATTTTGATCCTGTCCATTGGTTTGACTTTTTGTCACTCGGGGAAGCTTGATGTAATATCCACATTTTGTACATAGGATAGAGGGCAAATAAAGAAACAGCTGTGAAAAAAGTACTTTGGTATCACATTTATGTAGAAATCAAATTGCAATGATTCTACAAGTGTGTTAATAATGACTGGTGTAATAAGTCTAATTTAAAAGTGTGATGTCATAAAAACAAATTCCAATAAAGCATTGCAAATCTTGTTTTTAAATATTGAGTTGAGTTATTTACTTTACATGAACATATTTTGGCACATCTGTTCATGTGCCCAATAGTTCTTATAAAATAAGTGACATTTTAAATAAAATACTCCCAATTTTACTCCTTTTTTTTCTTCAGTCTCTTCTCAAGAAAAATGCTTGACAGTCACCAATAAATCTGATACATACTAGTAATGTCACTCCTGCAGCGATAATTAAATGGCTTGTCGGTGCATTCTCAAGGTTGGACGTCCATAACAATACTTTTTTGACGATCTCAAACTTTAGTCAAAAGAGGAAAACAAACAGTCAGTTATCATTGCAGTCAATGGGAGAAAAACATTCTTTTTGTCATTTTTTAAGAAATACTGGACAGAATTTATTTTTCTTCAAATATGTTGTGTATTAGATAATAGTTTCCAACATATATGAGTACCATTAATTTTCGCTGACTGGCCGAGGCGACACAAAGTATTTATACAAAATATTCCATTGATTGTAATGATAAAGTTTCTCTCCAACTTGGCAAAACCGTACTGAGCTCGTGCACGGTTACGTCAGAAAGGATGGATTGTATCGTATTTCTGACCTCCTTGGTTGCCATGTTAACACGATATCTGACCTTTACTGGAATAAATCCTAAACATAAGATACTGTATCAACATTTTTTCTTCTCTTTTTCTGTTCAATTCTTTTATTGTCCTCTTGTCATATGCTTGTGTTTGGCCACAGGAATAATCCTTAAATATTCATTGTATTTGTAATTAAGACCCTGCAGATTCTAAACGATCTGCTTTGCAAGTTAAAGAGCAAATTCTGTGTCATTTCTTGTAACAACAGTTTTGAAGGCCAAACTGTCAAGCTCCTTAAACTTATCGATTAGTCACTAGAAGATTTGGATTAAGTATGTTACTGTTCATCAATGTAATCTTAGCCAGGGGCATAGAAATCTTAGCCACAATTCGCACGATCATAATGTGTTCTATACTCTTGAAATAGATGTGGTGTCTAGAAATTAAGAAAAAGAAAGAAAATAAATCTTTTGTATGATTTATACTTGTAAAATATTTCTACATAAAAAGGGAATCTGTAGCTGATGTTATGATTTCATCGTATATATATTTTTTTCGCTTTTGTAAATAATTTTACTTCCTAATCTTGTTAAGACTTCGAAATCTGGTAAGTGCCTGTCTGGTGAAACAATCTTGAACTCTATAGATACTACATGAAACAAAATGTTGTTAAAACTATATACACGTTGGAGTATCATTCTATCTACAGTATGTCAAATTAATTATTTGTTTATATAACGTATTAAGCAGATTACAGTTGCGCTGTTATAGCTTCAAAATCAAGTTGTGTGTCTGTGAGTGTTTTTGCTCGTGTTTGTGTGTAATACATGTAGGGCTGTCACAGTATGTATCAATTATCACAATATTGCTTTTCCATAATATAAAAAGATCCTGACCAGCATATCGTGATATGCCATTTTCACATGTAAACTATGTTTGTTAAGACAAACATTTGTGACACAGAAATTCATATATCAAATTAATAAGATTTTAATACAAATTTGCAGCATTTTTGTTTCTTTTGTGCTTCCTTTCCTTGGCTCTATATTAAATAAATGAGATCTGCATGCTGAAAGCCTAAGCAGTTTTCCAAAATTAATAATCATAATATTGGTATTGCCATGTGGTGATATATTGCAATATTTTTGTCCATGAAAATCGATATGAGTCGCAGGAAAGTAAAGTTGTCCATGTCCATTTTTGGCAAAATTGGCTTTTTTATTGGGAAATATTCTGACCAAGTAGACTATTTTCTGTACCTGACTTAACATATATCACCTGGGAAAATATATTGTGGAAAAAGAAAATGTGTTATGTGCTGAATGTATGCAGAATTAAGAGCTTAAAATGCGATCATCTCACAATGGCATTTTTGAACATAGGACAACACCATTTTTCTGCCTGGATATCTGATTTACCTATATCGTGACAGCTCTAAATTGCACTCTGGATATCTGTAATAGAAAATAGCTGTACTTGTGTCATAACATAAGATAAAATAGCTGAAATTGTGTCGTACTGTATTATAAATGCAGAATACAATTCATTTTGAAAGCTTTCCGTAGATTAAAGTTTGAGTCATGGCGGATTAGTGTGAAATAGGAGGCACTGAGACTCCAATCATTGGTACTGTAGGCATCAGTTCTGGGTTCAAAGAAATACATTAAGCAATATTCATGTGAATTTCATGTATATGACAGAGGACTAAAGAAACAAATTGGTGTACAAATCATTTTGATAACTTATTCTGTTTGGAGTCATTGCATTTTAAAGATTTGATCAGTGTGTTGAAAAAGTGACCTTGCAGTGTCCAGTGTGATGTCATAATAGCCAATCCAAGACAATATTCCTATATATTTCTATAAAACAAAAAAGTTTTCTATTACTTGGAGGGTAAGGTACATATGCACATGTTCATGCATGTTATACCCCATCCTAATAAGTATTTAAAAATTGCTTTAATAATTTTAAAAGAAGGAAATCAATTGTAAAAGAAATACAAAAAAATTACTGCTGCTGCCGTCATCCAAGACATCACCCTCAGTAGCAGGCTTCCCAACTAGTCGTCCATCTCCTCTGCCGTGGCCAAGGCCATCCTGCTCGCCCTCAGCTATATTGAATACTCCCCTCTCAGACACTTTGCCATCTTCTCAGACCCCCAAGTCTGTCCTTTATTCAACCTAAAGTGGGATAACCCCACATCCCACATCCTCCTCTGTAAACTTCTTTTGCCCCCTCCCTTCCTCTGCTCTACAGAAAAAGTATTCTTTTCTTCAGGATACCCAGCCATATTGGCACCCCCAGCAATGACAAGAGCTGATTGAGCCATTAAGCTTGCTCCCAACCTCACCCTACCCAGTTTCCCAAAACCCTTTCTAACATCAAACCGGTTATCGCTTCACCTGTTCAAGACTACTGGCACCCCTAATGAGACTCCCAAATTGATAACAAACTCCACAAGATCCAGCCCACCATTCCGACCAAACCCACCATGGTTTAAAGACATCCATGGTCTAGCTATCATATCATCAAGCTGGCAAGCTAGAGATCCCGAGTTCAAGAGGTAGGCAGTGGTATAGATCCTTACAAAAAAGTGTGTATGTGTGTGTGTGTGGGAGGGGGGGGGGGGGAGGGGTTGCAATTTTTCCAAGTTTTAATGTGCAAAAAAATGTTATGTATTAGGGGTTTACCAAAAAGTGGGGATATATACCCCCATGCCCCCTCTAGGATCTACACCTATGCAGGTGGGTCTTCATGCACCAGCGCTTCACAACTGGTTTATCAAAGGGCCTTGGACATTTAACCGTGTTTGTTGAAAGGGAAGAAAAAATACCTACTTACCATCATTTAAACATATTTAGTATCTTTACTGCATGTTAACAGTGCTATGAATATGAAGACTGCACTTGTGTAATAAATGCTCTGCTATCTACAAATTGACCTAAGTGGGTAAAAAGTTTAAATCAAAACAGGATATTTTAGTTACATAGTCAATAGATTATTGATGCAAAGTTCATTGGCATTGACCTTTGTACTCATTGGAGATCTGCTTTTGTATACATATCTGCTGGTGACAGGATTGTTAACATTTTTTATCTACCAAACATTACAAATATGAAGTATGTATTAAGACTTAATCCAAGTGTTAAAATATGAGTTCTAAGACTTGATTCAAGTATTATGACTTGATTCAAGTATTACAACTTGATTTAAGTGTTAAGACTTGATTACTGAGACTTGATTCTTGTGCACATCTCCTTTATTCCCCAACCACCATTTTTTGTCTATTTCGGCAGTTCAGTAAAAAAAAACACTTGACCACCATTGACCTTATGTCACTCATGGACAGTAAATATAAATATTGAGTAGATGATTTTTTTACAGAACCAATTCATCTTTGAACAATAAGTGTAACTGGTGTATCAAATGTGTTCTCATAGCAACAAGGAAAGTGGGGATATCTGCATGATTTTAGGCATATGTACACGATATGATTAAGACTTGATTCAAGTTTTAAGATTTGATTCAAGTATTAAGACTTGATTTAAGTGTTAAGACTTGATTCAAGTATTAAGACTTGATTACTAAGACTTGATTCAAGTATAAAGACTTAACTCAAGTTTTACTTATGCCGCCTCATCACACTTGCCAGTGCATAGGCCATTGATTACTTCTTTCCATCTCACAGTTTTAGGCTACATTCTCAATTGCACTCCATGAATGTGCAGCTGCTTTCACCTCTTTCTCCATATCTCCTCCAAGTGTATTACAAGTTGATTCAAATATTATGACTTGATTTAAGTATCAAGACTTGATTCAAGTTTCAAGACTATTCGCCAAGTATTAGGTATCTGAACCCAGGTTTTTAAATTGTTTAAATAATGAGACATATATTTTAAGTATGAGAGAAGCTATGTGTTGGTGGATTGTTAAGTGCGTTCTTTTGGACTTTCAAAAGCATATTCCCACTGAAGTTAAAGCTACCCAGTGACATACTAATAGACATAATAGGAAACAAGCACATAACTGTCTGTAAATGAAACTTGATTGTTTCCCAAATATTGTTAAATTTTTCTCTTATTTAGCTGATTAAAGATGAAAAATATCCCCTTTTATTTCTATTTCATAAAGAATTTTTTATTTAGCTTTCTTTCCATTATATTCAAACATTAAAAGGCCACTTTTTGTTATCATTCATTGTACCCCCTTTTGGCGTTCTGGAATACTAGTATGAATTATATGCACATGAATAAGCACTGACATCATTGGTTTTTCAGCCTATAGTAGGCTTACTTAAAGTCCCACTGGCACAAGTAGAGGTCTGGGGGCCCGTGGGGGAATTTAGCATAACAAACATTGCTCGGGAAATCCTAAATGCTAAGGGACCCTAAATGCTCAGGAACCCCTCAATGCTCAGGAACCCCAAAAGCTCAGGGACCCCAAAAGCTCAGGGACTACTAAATGCTCAGAGACCTCCAAATGCTGAGGCCAGTGGGGTTAACCCACCTTTCCCACCCTATTGTTGTGCCACTGCTTAGCCTCTTCACTCTCAGGGGGCATACAACCTCTGCAGTTTTCCATTTTGTTAAATCTTGAACAAGCCCCCTTGTTTCTTCCCAGGAAAATCATATTTTTTTTAAGCTCAGCATCAAGGGTCCTCCATGATATTGCTGACCTTCCTCTCCTATGTTTGCCTTGAGATTCCATTCAAGAGCATGACGGGCAATGTTGTACTGGTCTGCGTAGTGTGTGTCCAACCCATTTCTATTGGTGCTCTTTCAAGACATTAAAGATGGGTTGTTATTTGGGTTTTGGCCATAGTTCCTGATTTGCATATAGTATAATGATTAAAAAATTTGCTCCTGGCGAGTAATAGTTTCATGTTTATTCCGAGGTTATTTTTAGACAATTGTTATACTGTATAATCAAAAATGTAAATAGGACCAGGGATCTGTTATTTGGGCCCAAATAACAGATTCCTGATAAGACCATGCTGTATTTTCGATATATTCATTAAGTCTTATGTTATTTTGTTAAATGCAAACTATAGCCAGACTCGCACCAATTAAGATATTATTGGTAAAATGAAGAAAAATAAACATCAGTTATTATAATTCTTTTTGTCATTTAATATTTAAAGGAAGACTCAGCTGAAAAATGAATGTGTTATTTTTTGGGGTCCCTAGGTTTATTGAATTCTTAATTCCTGTGTAAGTTCTGTCTGATGTGAATGTTGTACTGAGCCAAGGCAATACAGTGTTCTTTGTCCAATTAATATTAACTTCAACTTCATATTAATGGCAGTCACTGCTGTGTATTAATGTTGCTTTTACCGGTGGCTGGAAGAGGTTTTTTCAGTTGTAGGGGAAGGGGGGAGGTGAGCAAGTGCACCTATGATCACTTGCACCTATGGCAAGCCACCCATGAATATTTGCAATAGTTGAAAAGGAGATACAAGCACATACAATTTGCAACTTTTTCTAATAAAAATTCCCACAACCTTTTCAGTAAAAACTCTACAATTTATTCTGTTCAAAATTCAAACAATGATTTTGTTGTAGAAAATCAAGCAGTCAAAGTTTTAAGTTCAGCTCAAGCTACAAGCCCTTTGCTATTTGCTAAATTCATGACAGTTTCATGCTGAAAGATGATTGGTGGCTTTGAAATTGAAAATTCATGACAAGATTGATTGCAGATATTTATACAGGTATGTTCATAACATTAAGACCATCATTGGTGGATTAAAGGAATATTTCCATTGATTTTCATTTTTTCATATACGGTAGAGAAAATTTATAGAAACAAAGTAATGAAAAAACTATGTTTAAGTTTTATTCCGTTTAGAAGTTATAACAAATAAAGAGTAGAAAAATGCTCTTAAAAACACCTCGCACAGTACATTTTCTTCGGCTTGGTGATGACATCAAGGCAATTCCAGCACAGTTATGTATTTCTTATAAATCTAATCACACACTTTTTTTACATTATTGAACAGCATTTTTGCTTCATTTTAGAGATGGGTGGAATATATAATTTACAAGAAAACATTTTGTTTGAGAAAATTTCAATGAGAAAAATTCTAAATCATGTTTAAAGCAATACAAAAAACGTTTTGTTGAAATTGTCTCTATGACATCACAGATGTTGGCAATCAGTCACTTTGTCCAAATTAAAAAATACTTCAAAATTTCGTAACTTCTAAACGGAGTATTTGTTCTAAAAACTTTCTTTATCATATATTAAAAAAAATGAAAATCCATGGGAATATTTTTTTAACCATGGATGCGCTAAAGGCACGAGCACTGGCGTAGAAAGGGTTACCTCTCAGGGTCACGTAAGAACCAAAAAAAATGATTCCTAGTCACAAGCTAAAAAAAATTTACAGGTGAATTATGTTTCCACCAATTACTGCTAGTATAGTCATTGGGAACTGTGCTTGTCAACATGGTAACCATCTAAGTTTGACAAATTGTTGGGTTTTCTTAAAACTTTACCAAACTTATTCAACTCAGCTTTTCTATTTTACATCTCAGCTGAGAAGAAACCTGGGACTGGAAAGATGAAATTATTTTATGGGGAAGTTACTCCCTGCCCTCTCCCTCTTTCTACCCTCGCTGAGCACAAGTTCAGGTGTTATGCACATATTTCATAAGAACAGGGAATTAATCAAATGTGGTTTAAAAGTTTGGCTACTTTTAACTCGAGTATATACAAATATAGTAATCATATTCTTTAAAGGGTTACTTCAGTGGTCAAGCAAACTTATCTTCTATAAACTGATAAAAGAGAACTTTAAATGACAAAATGGGGAAGAAAGCATTCAAATATCTTATTCCGTTAATGAATTATTAAAGCTTAAAGCTCTGTTTTATCTATGTTGAAATGGCTGTTTGTACTAAGACTGTGAATGGTTGGCGCCTTCATCCTCTCATTCTTAACAATGTGTTAATGTATTTTGAAGAAAATTAATTTTACTTTTTTACTATTTGAATTTTTTTTACTCAAACTTCCTTCAGTTGGTAAATTGTAATTGACTAGATTATGTTTGACTACTTTCCTGACATATCAAGTGGTTGAAACTGCAGGACGAAATATGATATAATACGTAAAGACTTTGAGGAATCTGAGGCTATGACATCTAGTCTGATTTCAGTAGTTTCTACACAAATGATACCAAACTTTAAGCTTGAATATCTCCTTAAGGAAAAAAGGTTTTTTAAATGCATTCTTCACCATTCTGTTTCCCAAACAAGAAAGTTTACCGAAAATTGAATTGAAAACAAAAATAAAGACAAATTTCCGAAAATTGAAGAGAAATTGCCCTAATTTCCCAAACGTTGAATGTTTTTTTCTTTTTTTAACATAAACAGTGGCTAAGAATTATCTCATGGTAAAGAAAAGGTATCATCGGAAAAATCTCTAGTGGCCACCCCCTCCCTCCTCTGAATGCGTCCCTTACTTTACAGCGATTTAGTTAATCTCAGGCACAATTTGCATATTTTATGCAAATGTTGTGATGTATTAAAGTTTAAACGTAGTATCTTCTTTTGTAAATCCTTTTTTTTTAAATATTTATAATAATTCTTTGACTATTTAAAGCGGTTTAACAAATTCTAAACAATTTTTTTTTTTTGGAGTCTTTGCCATGCCCCCTAATAAATTTCTAACAGAAATAGACTTTTCCATCATTTTCACACTGAGTGACTTAGATTTAGGAAAACAAATTCAAGAATTGCCTTAAAATTTCGAGCTGTCTGCCCAATCATACGTCACAAATTTCGCATGAATTAAAAACTGTTTAAACTGTACTTTGATCAGCCAGTTTTAACTCAAGTGCTATTTTCAAAATTCCAAAACTGATCTGCTCAGGTTTTAATACTTTTGTCGACCAATATAGAAAATATCCAGAGACCTGTACTTATGTTCCCCTTTTCGCTCTATAATATTTTGGTCGTATTTCATGTACTTTGATGCAAGGAACCTATGTCAAAGTGACTTGTGGGCCATCAATCAGACTAAAGGTCACGTGTACCTAAACCTTCCTTCACCGTCTACATGAACCTTTAAATCTACAAGAGATTATATTCATGATTTACTGACAAGTTCCAAAAGTTGGAATTTGCACTTTATATGTTTGTCACAAGGTACAACACACCTTCAAAACAATTTGTTTTTTATGATCGTAGAAGGTGGGGTTATTTCATAAAATGATATTATTTTAGAGAGTTAAAAAAGGGCTATAAGTTCAAGGGGCACTAGACCGAAATGGGAAGACTCAATTTTCTATAGACTTATTCAATTCAGCAAAGCTTTTTGACCCACGTGGAGAGCTACAAGACTTTTAGGCCAGTTTATTTTACGTAGTTATCTAAAAGTCATTAACAATCACATTATATCACTTAAGGGAAGCAAAACAGGTCAATGAATATTTAAAAAAGACGCCCTCATTTTGGGTCTAGTTATCCTTTAATGTCGTGTATATTTAGTTTTTTTTTTTTTAAGTGTTGTTTTTGTGCACTTCGAAAAGATAAAGGTGCTATTGTACAATTACCTGTGGAGCCGGGTCAAGTCAGCACGGTGCACGGGCGCAGTGTCAACCTCCCCCCTCTCCCCTCTTCTTGCAAAGGTCTGTTACCCATTGTGAAGGTCTGTTCCCTTGCGAATGCCTGTGTCCCCTTGCGATGGTCTGAACCCCCTTGCGAAGGTCTGTTCCTTCTTGCAAAGGTCTATTTCTTCTTGGGATGGTATGTAACTCCCTTCGAAGTACGATTTGTCACCCATTGCGAAGGTATGTTCCCCCTTGGGAAGGTCTGTTTTCCCTTGGGAAGGTGTGTTTCCCCTTGCGTAGGTATGTTACCCCTAGCGAAGGTTTGTTCTCCGTGCAAAGGTCTGTCCTCCTGTAAAGGACTTCCTTTTGCGAAAGGACTGTTCCCCTTGCAAAAGTCTGTTCCCTTGCGAAGGACTGTTCCCTTGCGAAGGTATGTACCCCCTTGCGAAGGTCTGTTCCCCCTTGCGAAGGTCCGTTTCCTTTTGCAAAGATATATTACTTCTTTTCGCGAAATTAATTGAAATATTGCTTAAAACTTTCGAGAAAAATCCTGGCTACGATTTTTAGTAGAGCACATGCATGTTTTCCCACTTGCTAGCCTATCGACCAAACTTCCAACAACCAAACCATTTATCCAGAAAATATATTTAAGGAATGCTTGGAGGCATGAGATATAATCATTATCGTCCATATAAACCACAGAATGAGATGAATGTCTCGTAAATGCTAATAATCATTTCCTCTTTGTTTTCCTGAATACATCATATACATAAGATAGACTTAGTTATAATTAAAAAAAGAAAAGAAACATGTGGATGAAGAGAGAGCGGGGGAGGGGGGGGGGGGTAAGTCAATTGTGCTATACGAAATGGTAAAGAGCCCCTTCCTAAATGTGAGAACAAATTAGTATCAAACCATTGATATAATGTCGTAATTTCTTATACGTACAAACATATATGGGTAGAATTCCATTACTTAGAGGTTCAACCTGTGACTCATTTTATGGCAAATCTATCGTATGTTCAAATATTCTAATATGATAATCTTCCGTGTTGTTTATCATAGATTATTGATTGATTGTGCTTCATTTGCTTCAATGTTTTAAATGGTAGTTTAGTCACTTAGTAGTAGGTTCAAACTTTCTTGCAACATTTTGTTTTATTTAAAGTCATCCGGGCGTATTACATGCAGGGATACCCGGACTCGAATACCGAATATGTTGAGAATAAAATGCTAACTATACATGGAATATCACACAGATTTGGGAATTAATCATTTTGCATAGCTTTACCCAGCTGAGGACACCACAAATTATTCGTTCGACTCTCATTAAATGGAACTATCTATATACAGGCTGTAGACACACTCTTAACCTGTTAACGAGAAACTGGAGTCAAGTCTAAAAAAATAAAAGGACACAGTGTGTTTTTATGGTTTTGTCATCTTTTGTCACATAAGGCCATGCTTAAATAAGCTCTCAATCGAAAGGTAAGGGCGTCTTTTTGCTAAGTCAAGGAAATTTTGAAACAACAGGTCTCATTTTTGATACTCGTGTCGTTGAAAAGTTATCTGAACATTCATCAAATAAAAATATGATTTTAGGCCCTTGTACTTTTTCTGTTGGAGCTTAGTTCAAACTCTAACTGCAGCTGATTGGTTGGGTATTAAAGGGAACTTTCTACCAGCATTTGATTGGTCGAAGTACTGAACTGCTGAAGAAATCACCCTCGGCAAACTCGGTTTTCAAAGGTCATAAGTGTCCACGAATTTACGACGACAATGCTCGGGTCCTACAAATCTGCAGAGACCCACAGGGTTACCTTTCCGGCTATGTCGCCACTACTGATACAAGGCAAATTAAAAAAAGAGAGAACGATAGCATAAAAAAAGAACGATAGCATCGATTCACCAGTGGTTGGTATTATTTATTGATACACTGCAAACTACAAAGTGCTTAAATTCATAATAACAAAAAATATGAACCAACAAGATGTTGGTCAAAGTATAAGTGTAATCAAAATATAATCACTAGCCAATCGCTGAGGGCGTTCATTTTTTCTTCCAAAACGATTTAAGTATGGCTTTACAATATTGAATCATTGTATTTTGACCATTCAAAACACACTACCGCCAGACCACAAATCGCCAGCGTTAGTGACGATAGTCGATCAGGCATAAGCCTAGTGATCAGGCGGGTTCTATATTTTCATCCGCTTCATAGGCGGCGGAAATGGGAAGAGCGTCAGGGGGTTTCGCTTTCTAGTTACGCCGCCGCTGTAGATGAAGGGGGAAATAAGAGACCTACGTGGAAGAACGGTTGAAGCTTCAGCTTTTCACTTTAGCGTCCCACACCAAAAGGATGTACATGATACATTATGATGGGGTGCCTGGGCCCTGGCCTGTATAGTTTTTCAGCTATCGGTCACAAGGCAGCTAGTCGATTTATACTTTGTGTATAACCATTATATTTATAGTATTATATTTTACTAAGCATGCATACGTTTTGTTTTCTCACCGTTTATGACAAAAACCGGGCCCGTCTTGCGTTCTGTACCTCTTATTGGCTGTCGTTATCAGCAATTAACAATATGGTTCGGCAGATCAAACAAATGTTCATAGATTGTTCGTAAGTAAATGAGTTTCATGGTTACACTTATTCTACCTAATGCTACTTAAAGGATAAGTTCAGGGGTCAAGCATTTCTATCTTATATGTACAAGAACTTCAAAAGAAGCAAAATAGTGAATAAATCATTCAAAAATCTTATTCCGTTAAGGAGATATCGAAGTTTAAAATTTGGTATCGTTTGTAGAGAAACGACTGAAATCAGAGTAGTTGTGATGTCATAGCCTCAGATTCCTCAAATTTGTTATGTATTTTATCATATTTTGTCCTGCGATTTTGAGGCTTAAAAACCGTGGGATATGTCAGAAAAGTAGTAAAAGTAAATCTAGTAAGGGTATTTATATTAAACCACCTGAAGAAAGTTCGAGGAAAAATAATTTGAATAGTAAAAAAACAAGTAAATTTTCTGTAAAATACATAAACAATTGCTAAGAATGTGAGGATGAGGATATCAACTTTCCATAGTAAACTTACTACACCAGTCATTTCTATACAGATAAGACAGAGCTTTAATCTTATATCTCCTAAACGTAATAAGATATTTGAATGCTTTCTTCACCATTTTGTTTCTTTTGAAGTCCTCTTTCATATATGCTTGACCACTGAACTTATCTTTCAACTATCTATCTGTTTTTGGCCCTTTTACGAACGATTTGGCCATTTTTGGCCGATAGTCCTGAGCCGGTGTAATCTGCTGTTACACCAGCAACCCTGAAACTTGGTCTTCAATATGACCTTTACCTTCATCTGTTCGTGTGGGGAGGTCGCAACAGGAATTTGTTTCTTTTTTTGTATAATCAATTCACTGAAACACAAGGTTCAACTGACATGCACCATAATTCAATTGGGTGACATGCAATTGACAATGGAGAGAAGTTACATTACAGACAGCAATTACAAACAAAACTGTTCGCTGTGACAATTTACAAATCACAGAGATCACGCACCAGCAGCAGCTAGCAGCTTTTGTCCTTTTTTGTATAGATTTATGTATTGATATGACTAGAGGTCATGGCGCCCTGCTGCAAAACTTCAATTCTCAAATGTAAGATCATAAATCACCTGGTGGCCGTTATCCCAGCCATACAGCTTTTGGTCCAAAGGATTATAATCCAGTGCTATCATTGACAGAAACTTATTATCAAAGGGAATGTTTATAAATCTTTCATCTTCGGTAGCCATATTGAAAGAGTAGTGGAACGTGTTCTCGTGTGAATTGTATCCGGTATTGCAGTACAAGGCACGGCAGACAATAAAACAGTTTCCAGTGGCTGCTTTTGGGTAGTTGGTCCACCAGGTTTCGTCAATGTCCAGGGTCGTGGGATTAAGTTTACTAATGACGATGACACCCCGGTCTGCAGATGACGAATATATTACCCACAATCCACTTTCATCAACGGCGAAATCAAAGTCTGTGTAACGTCCAGAAGTGCTGTAACTGTTTTCACTAGTAGACCTACCACTGTTGTAGGCTGCGTTTGCGATCGATTTCCTGACTTCTTGCCGCCCAGTAGAAATGTTGAAACGTGCAATGCTTCGCGAGTTGAATAGGTTGTAGTACAATGAGCCCTTATAAGCTACCATACCGGGACCTTGGGCGTTCTCTGGCAGCGATAAAAACGTAGATGGTCCTGAGTTGTAAAATGAGGTCACTGAAGGATATACTCTGACATCGGTATCAAACCTGAAAATGAAATGCCATGAATACAATTATAGCATAAACATCGATTCAATTAATCAAACGTGTCCAACCTGTTAATTTGTATGGATAAGCAAAACAATTACAATTTGATCACTGATTACACAGTGATAAGCCTATAATTGTATAAGGAGTTCGCATGGTCAAAAATAGGCCTATGCAAAAATAATTATTTAGATTGAGGTTTTAGACAATCAAATGTAAATACATAATTTTGGAATGCATTTATGTCCGATTTTTTCTTTCCCCTTTTCTTTCCAGTATCACCAACAGGGGGAAATTAACAGGGGCACTTTATAGAGAAGGAACATGCCCTTTCAAACATTGAAAACCTTTTTCTTCAAGGACTGTATATCTGATGTTTTCATTAAAGGAGTAACACAAATAATGCCCTAATCAGACTAAATAAAAATTCCACAGAGTTAAATGTCCCTTAAAGGAATTTAGAGCGTGTAAAGACATGGGGACAGGGCGGTGTCGCCGAGGGAAGGGGAGGAGGCTGGGCGACCAACTGTACCTGGGCAGGCATAACCAGGATATAAAGTTAGGGAGGCAAAGTCAAACCAAACTAGTGATGATGTTTTAACGTGTTTTATGAGCAGTTTTGACATGATTGATGGAACATAAAGGGGCAAGGGGGCATGGTCTTGTAAGCGGGGAGCAGAGAGAAAGACCCTCTCTGAAAGGGTTTTTTTCAATGGGAAAATTGGGATTGTTAACAAAAATTTGAAGGAAATGTTGTTCAAATCATTGGAAATTTTGGTAAAATTTAAACGTTTCCCGATAATTTATCGAAAATCGAAGAATTGCCCCAAAATGAAGGAAAGTTTCCGAAAATGGTACAAGAATGAAAGAAATTTTCTCAAAATTAAAAGAGATATCCCAAAAGTTCAAGGAAATGTCCTAAAAAATGAAGAAAACTTAAGAAAATTGAAACAAATTGCTCCAAAATATACCCAAAATTAAAAAAAATTGTCCATAGTTGAAGGAAATGTCCGAGAATTTAATGACAATGAAATTTATTTTTCAAACATTAAAAGGGATATCACAAATATTGAAAGAAATTTCCCGAAAATTGAAGAAAATTTACCGCAAATGGAAGAAAACTTGACCATAAATCATGGAGAAAATGTCCCATGAACAGATGAAGGGTACTTACCAAAAATGAAGAAAATTGAACAAGAATGGAAGAAAAATGACTCAAAAATGAAGAATTTTTTTCAAATATGGCACAAGAATGAAATAAATTTCCAAAAATTGAAAGAGATATCCCAATAATTGAACAAATTTCCCAAAAATTGAAGAAAATCAACCAAAAATCGAGAAAAAATTGTCCCAAAATGAAGGAAAGTTCCCAAAAATGTATCAATAATCAAAGAAAAATTATTCCTAAGTGAAGGAAATGTCCGAAATTAAACGACAATGAAATATATTTCCCAAACATTGAACAGTTGAAAGAGATTGGTTGAAAAGCTGTCAATCTTCTAACTTAGGTTAATTCCCCCTCGCTCCAAAGACCCATGTGGCGTAACTGACAGCGGACAATATTATTGACCGGGTCGCGACGGTCCCAACAATCCTGTTTGCAGGCTTAGGCGCACGCTGTACAGCATGATAACCGACTGACCTGCACTTCTGGCAGAAGTACCAGAGCATATGCCTAATAATGTAATGCTGATCCTTCAGTCCTTGCCGAAGGTCTATGTCCTTTGTCCGATGGGGGAGACGATCCTTCCCGAATGCCCGACGGAGGAAGGGATCCTTTCCGACAACGGGAAGGAATAGCCGTGCCTACTGGGTAATGCAATAATTAATTGTGTGCTTATTGTTCCCCGACATTAATAGAATCCCAACTTGACTAAGTGCAAGTATACACATTACATATATAAATGACTTTGATTTGTGTACAGATTGTAACCTATACATTACCTGCCATTTGTCATAGAAAAGTAATATATGCGCTCTTGATTTTGAAGTGGGTCTCGGAACCACACCCCATGTGCATTGCCATTGCCACGAAGTGTGAATGCGTGTGAAATGCTCTTTATAGGCGCACATGAATCTGAAAGTCAAACAAAGTAATGAAGTGAAAGATCATTCAAAGTATATGGACAAAAATGGATTATGGCTAATTTACGGCTACGTAAAGAATGCAAACGCTGAGATGTATAGAAGACAATTCGAAAATTGTATGTTCCAAACTTTTGTCACTGAATCAATTTGCATAATCATCACAATAAGGCTTTATAATTCAAAATACTGCAAAATAGATAACTTTTAATCCATTTTGATAAAACGTTTTGCTATTTTCATGATTTATAGCACATGTTCTTTCAATTAAGCTGAAATTGATGTAACCTGTCATAAATCATTAGAAGAAAAAAATCGATCAGACCCACTGATATGGTATAGGCCTAAGAAGGTGTTTCAGCTGACGTCACAAGGTCACATGACTTTGTTTACATCGCCATTTTGTCGGTGAAAACCACTGTCGTCTGCTGCACACTTAATCAGACTTACATACGTTTGCATGTTGTTATAATTATGCCGGAATCTCGCTGTGCCGTTGGTTGCACTAATAGATGTGTGCGGGGGAATAAAAAGACATTTTCTCGATTTCCATCTGATCTTGATCGACGTTCGAAGTAGGTTTCTGCTGTACGACGCGACGGCTTCAACCTACGGTTCACAACAGGATTTGCAGCGAGCACTTTATATTACGCATGTAGGCTTTGTCTGAGTATAACGAACAATCAGCTGGCGTTTATATTAAAGTTATTCTTCGTACACCCGGTGAAAATATACAACCTAAGGAAAATATAAAGTAAAATCGGAAGAGAACAAAAACTTGCAAGTAGTAAGATTCGCTGAACTGGTAGGTTAGCATGTGATATGTTTGTTGAACGTGTGATGTGACTGAGCTGTGAAAAGACGCGTGAAACGCAACAACGCCGCTGCCCTGTAAAATGGAATCCAGTTGAGTTAGAGTCACGCGATGAAATCCCTCTATAGGGGCAAGTTGTGTGTATCAATCTGTAATGTGGGGGCCCGGGGTCATGCTCCCCGTTTCCTCAGCTCTCGCAGAGGTGTAACCAACCTTTCGGATCGGGTGGTCACCGAGGGAATTATATGCTGAGGACCAAAAGCATTTTCGAAAATGTTTTTAAAATGGCCGTCTGTTTCATCGTTCGGAGACTAAGAGCAATCACTGAAAAGTGATCGCCTCAAATTTGAGACCTTCTAGGCTTCAAAAAGCCAGCTTTAATTTCCCCTTTTTTAGGGGGTGGGGGTCGTAAGGCCATGCCCTGATGCCAATGCCCAGCTCACGAGATATCTTACTTTGCAATGGAGTGTCATCCCATGGTTGAAAAAAGTCATTTGCCTGGTTGTTTTGACAGGCAACAAGGCGGGTCTTGAGGCCCTCGATCTCCTTTAGAAGTAAAGAAGTGTCAGCATTCTCTTCTCTTTCTAACTGATGGAGCAATACCTTTATCTGAGCGACCTACGGAAAGGAAGAGAAGGAAAATGATAAGACTTAAGACATTAGTGGCGCCACTAGAACAAACTTATTGGGGGCATAAATGAAATAGGGCCATAATTCCCGTGGGATCGGGGGACATAATCCCTCACTTGTCAGCAGAATTTTACAAATTCAATATATTTCGGGGAAGATTTGCGTCTTGTCTTCCCACTTTTTGGATAAGAGGTCTCCCCCCCCCCTCCCTTTCCAAATGAGAATTACGGCCCTGAAAGCGTGTACCACATATGGTGGCACTGCGAACGCAAAGTGTACGCCACAACGGCGTAGGTTCCAGGGGAGAAGCCCTGGTGGCGATCTAGGGGACAGAGCACCCGGAAGTCTTGCGTTTTTTGTGGCTTGGTGGAAATTACTTAAAAAGCATGTCAAATAAACACTAAAACCATTTAAATTTTTTGAAAATGTTAGCATGTGGGAGGCATGTCCCCCCGTGCCGGCGCCACTGGACAGCATTCACGGACACACTGATTACGCCAGATGTTTACGTATTGATAAATCAATGTTAAACAGGTTAACGGTTTTATGTGCTGCGCTTGCACAAGCTTAGATGGTTTATGTGTAGGAGAGGGGTTAAACTGTGAGAGGTTACAACTCTTATGACACTGATTAAAAAGTGCCCAACTGTGGCGGGTTCTGTACACTCTGATAACGTTTTTACTGAACAGTGGGGTCTGGACCCCTCTCCTCCCCGTGTCGTATAAATCAAAAGATAACTATATATATATATATATATATATATATATATATATATATATATATATATATATAATATATATATATATATATATATATATATAACTATATATAATATATATATATATATATATATATATATATATATATATATATATATATATATATATATATACACATACATACATAGATACATAGATACATAGATACATACATACATACATACATACATACATACATACTTACATACATACATACATACATACATACATACATGCATACATACACATACATACATGCATACATGCATACATACACACACATACATACACACGCATACATACATACACATACATACAAACACACATTCATACATACATACATACATACATACATACATACATACATACATACATACATACATACATACATACATACATACATACATATATATATATATATATATATATATATATATATATATATATATATATATATATATATATATATATATATATATATATAAATATATATATATATATATATATATATATATACATATATATATATATATATATATATATATATATATATATATATGTATATATGTATATATATATATATATAAATATATACATATATTTATATATATACATATATATATATATATATATATATATATATATATATATATATATATATATATTTATATGTATATATATATATATTTATATATATATATATATATATATATATATATATATATATATATATATATATATATATATATATATATATATGTATATATATATATATATATATATATATATATATATATATATATATATATATATATATATATATATACACATACATACATAGATACATAGATACATAGATACATACATACATACATACATATATATATATATATATATATATATGTATATATGTATATATATATATATATAAATATATACATATATTTATATATATACATATATATATATATATATATATATATATATATATATATATATATTTATATGTATATATATATATATATTATATATATATATATATATATATATATATATATATATATATATATATATATATATGTATATATATGTATATATATATATATATATATATATATATATATATATATATATATATATATATATATATATATATATATATATATATATATACATATATATATATATATATATATATACATATATATATATATATATATATATATATATATATATATATATATATATATATATATATATATATATATATATATATATATATATATATATATATATATATATATATATATATATATATATATATATATATATATATATATATATATATATATATATATATATATATATATATATATATATATACATATATATATATATATACATATATGAATAAATACAAAATCTCCCCTAGTTCTTATTGCCTGGACCGTCATTGGCAGAGAAGAAATTAAATCGGAAATTATATTACCTCAGCTTCGAGCTGAACAACAACAGCTGTCGCCGTGTGGTTCCTTCTAAGAATCAGCAGTAGCTCCTCCATTTCAGCTATCTCTTCATGGATACGAATGATCTCCGGCCGACTGACGACTAAAGTCCCTATCTCGATGCGCTCAAGGGTGTCCAACATAGTTGTCATCTGATTTGTCAGTTGGTTCATTTCGGTGTCTAGATTATGGAAGATTTTGACTTGTTTTGCTACCACGTCAGTCAGGTTTTTCACCTATCAAATGTTGAAGAAATGCTTATTGAGATGATTTAGTTGATGGGAATTTTGCTTCAGTTAATGGGTAAATGGGAGTGGTATAATTTTGACAAAAACTATTCTGAACTTGACAGGGCCGTATGGGCGGCTGTTTGGGCAAAAATCAAAAAGATAGAAAAATATTAGGAAACACGAATTTAAAATGGAAAATAAAGAAACCAATAAAAAACAAAAGTATCTAATAAATAAATTAAAAAACCTTTAAATAGAAAATAAATTAAAAATAATTCAATACAAAGTAAATTAAAAAGAAAAATAAATGAGCAGAAACGTATAAATTAGAAAAGAAATAAATAAAAAAGAAAGCAATAAAAAAAAGAAAAGTATCTAATTAAGGAAAATATAAATTGAATATGAAATATATAAAAGAAAACAATACAAAAGAAAATAAATGCGGCCGTTTGGGCAAAAATTAAAAAGATAGAAAAATACTAAGAAACATGAATTAAAAATGGGAAAGAAAAAAAACTAATAAAAACAAAAGAATCTAATAAATACAAAAAAACCTTTAAATAGAAAATAAATAAAAAGAATTCAATACAAAGTAAATTAAAAAGAAAAACAATAAGCAGAAACGTATAAATTAAAAATGAAATAAATAAAAAGAGAGCAATAAAAAGAAAGGTATTTAATTAAGGAAAATATCAATTAAATATGAAATAAATAAAAAGAAAACAATACAATCAAAAATAAATAATACGAAATATATCATTTGGAATTTTAGAGAACAATGAAGAGAAAGCACCAAGAATAATAAATAGAACAGAAACACAACTACAATTAAAAATCGATAAGATCTTATAACACTCAATGTTCCACTACAATAACAAAGGATATAAAAATACTATACAAACAGATAATATATCTCCCAAATATATATTTTTCTCTAAATATATCAACATTACTATATCTATAAAACAGTGATACATCTTGAAACAGAAATATAAGTTCAGACAGCCTTTTATCTGTTTATCATAGAAACATAAATGTATAAGTACAAAAAAATATATATGAATACA
The DNA here is from genome assembly GCA_020152595.1 of Chiridota heheva. NCBI lineage: Eukaryota > Metazoa > Echinodermata > Holothuroidea > Apodida > Chiridotidae > Chiridota > Chiridota heheva. The sequence goes on from JAIGNY010000033.1 coordinate 244,782, forward strand.
AAACAAATTATAAGGAGAAAAAACAACGAATATGTAAAAAGATAAATATGCGCAGCACTTTGCGCACCATAATGCACTGCACCAGGATTTGCGCCCAGGCGTGGTGAGTATGGGCTGACACTAGCGCTCGAATGCGTTATGTTTGTGCAATGTAATGCTATGCTCAGCGTGAAGCCAACTTAAACCCTTAAAAGACCCAGGATTCAAAACTTAAAAAGAAAAAAAAAATATCAACATTTTGTAATCAAAATTAATTTTCACAACTTTCCTTTCGTTTTCTACCACTACAAGTTTAGTTTCTATGAATGTTAAGACAATACAATTTTCAATGAAAAACACAACTCCCATCAAAAAGTTTTATTTTCTGAAAGAACTATTTAAGCTCTTTTAAATGACACCAAGATCACTGCCTGACTGCTGTGGGCCTATTTGACAAAAAATATGTCCTTATTGAGCGTGGCACGCTTGGTCTGGGTATTTAAGAACCCCATGTGGAAAAAAGGATACGGAAACAAATTCCAACCCGATATTTGTAGAGGCTGTAGGCCTAATTAGAAGGGAAATATAATTTTTGTCGGAAACAATAGAATGGAGTGCCCCGGCTAACAGTACCAGCACCCTTTGATACCGTGGCTCAGACAGCCGTACCTACCGTATCTACTGCCTGACTGCCTGCAGGCGCGGCCTGATGTAGGTGTTCGAGTCGTAGGTTAACGAAACCGATATGCATATATATATATATATATATATATATATATATATATATATATATATATATATATATATATATATATATATATATATATATATATATATATATATATATATATATATATATATATATATATATATATATATATATATATATATATATATATATATATATATATATATATATATATATATATATATATATATATATATATATATATATATATATATATATATATATATATATATATATATATATATATATAAATATATATATATATATATATATATATATATATATATATATATATATATATATATATATATATATATATATATATATATATATATATATATATATATATATATATATATATATATATATATATATATATATATAAATATATATATATGATATCTGTGGTGCGCAGTGAAACTGCTGCCAAGTATAATCAGTAACAGATTGCAAGTGTACGCAAAACATGTTACATTGCATTGTGGTACGCAAAGTGCTGCGCATATTTTATTTTTTTGTACGTATATAATTTTTTTGTACGTATATATTTTTTTGTATTTATATTTCTGTTTGTATATATAAAAGGCTGAGACTATACTTACATTTCTGTTTAAAGATAAATTGATTTAAAGTTACATTGATTTAAAGATATATTGATTTAAAGATAAAGATTTAAAAACAAATTTAAAGATAAAATGCTTATATAAACATTTCTATTATCAGATATATTAATGTTTATATATAAGTTGTTATATTTGGAGACATATTTTCTGTTTGTATATTACTTGGATTTTGTTTTCTTTTTATTTATTTATTATCTAATTTGTCGTTTTCTTATTATTATATACTTAGATTATACATTTGTTTCTTTTTATTAGTTTCATTTTTAGTTTATATTTTTCTTATTATCTTTTTCACTTTTTATCTTATTTATTGCATATTCAATTTAAATTTTGTATAACATCCTTTTTAGTATTGGTTTCTTTTCAATCATTTCATTTTTAGTTTATGTTTTTATTAACAATGTTTTTGTATTGAATTCTTTTAATTTATTTCATATTCAATTTATATTTTTCTTCTAACATTCGTTTTTTTTTCTTCATTGGTTTCTTTTTCAATCATTTCATTTTTAATTTATGTTTCTTATTAATATTTTTCCTGATTTTGTTGTATTGAATTCTTTTCATTTATTTCATATTATTTTTCTTATAACATACTTTTTTTATTGGTTTCTTTTTTTGTTTATTTCATTCTTATATTTATGTTTCTTACTCTTTTTTCTTTTCTCTTTTTTGTTTGTTCGCCCAAACGGCCTCCCATAGGGCCGGGGGTAATATAGATACAAGGAACAACCTTCTTTTTGGACCGGGTACTATGCAAAGCTGGTTTTCAGCGGAATACACTTTTCGCAGTGATAGGGTAGGATCGTATTTGATCGGGTTTCTTCGGGGTGTCCCTAAAAATGCGATTTAGAGACAACCCGGATAAAATCTACAAAATTGTAACAACGGAAAAGGTATTTCTTTCAAGCACTCAGCCACATGTCCGCATGTATGCATGTATTAATTAAGCTTTATTTGCATTGGCTACTTCTTTGACCCAATATAGGTTTCAATGGGGTCAAGTTTTGTTCACCGTCTAGCCCCAAAACTTCTCGCCCACGTTTTCTTATTTCAACCAGGAAAGAGCCATGTGGAACCCATATTGGCTATTGAAATCTCCTAAAGAAGTAGCCATTCAACAGTTCAATATCTCTATAAGGTTTCTTCTTGTAATTTTGTAATTAAGCTGATGAGAGAATGATTTAGATAGACCTGTTTTCCATTGAAGCTTTTAAATTAATCATCTTAAAACCTGAAATGGGTTTCGTCCTTAGTACGAAAATGGTTCTGTCCAGGCCGTGGCTTCCACGCCCATTAATAATAAGGAGTGGCGCTGATAAACAAGAAAATAATTATCGTTACCAGTTTTCCTCACAGTTCATACTTACTTGTTTTTGCATCCGTGTTACAGATTCGGAACTAATGACGTCAACGCACACGATTGAAGATGGCGCATTGATGTTGCACGTGCATTGTCCTTCATTGTGTGTAGTCGAGTTGGACACCTCAAATTCTGTCGAGTGCTCTGCGTACTTATATATGCAAATATAACAACATAAAGAAATAGTGACTAGCAGCAACATAAACACTGACAAATGATCTCTGTTTGTATTGGGGATATAATCTTTTGCACAAATACAATTTTGCACGATTTTCACTGCATTATATTTTTAAGCGTTTGGGGCATTTCCCCTCCCCTTCCCAATTGGCGGGCTTTCATATTTTTTCTGCTTAAGGGAATGCTTGGTCGGAAAAAAAAAGCCAGGGCGGGAATTTTGGAACAACACATCGGGTCCAGTTTTTTTATTTTTTTTTTTATACTCGGGTCGTTGAAAAATTATTTCAGAGATTATTACGCTTGATTCGAATATTCACAATACAGGTTATCAATACTTCACGGGCACAAAAGATGTGTTCGAATATTCTAGAGATTCCGATGTAGACTGGTAGAGGACCGCTGTACACTAAAGAGTTGATGATATTTTCCATATGATTTAGATCACATTTCATTATGAACGACACTAGGCTACATAAACCGGTTTTTTGTTAGTTCAGTCAAACAGGAGTGTGGGAAGAATCACCTCTCAATGGGGCAAGAACCTGCGAATTATCCCGCTTTCAAGCGGAAAAATTCATTGGTAAGTTAAGATTATATCAAATTTTGCTATCGGGAAATCCCCTTTAATTTTCAGGAACTTTACAATATTTCCTTCAATCAGTCCGTTTTACCATTTTATATCAGGAAGAAAGCATGCAATCGGGAAGGAGCTGCAGTTCCCTGGTTCAAGCAAGTCAAAGGCGTGCTGATATTATTTTGCAGATTAAAGTTATGGACCTTCTTATTATGTTATTTCTACATATTGCTGTTAATTGTGTATATTGCAATGGATTGCTATCTGTGTTTGTTTTTGTTCATTTCCACATGTACACGTAGACCTACTTTTATTTCGAATCAATAATGCCATGTATATTTTGAAAAAAGGGACAAATGGTATCCACACTTTACTACAAATGTATTGATTCAGTGTGGTCATGTATATGCAACCATGAAGCTATTAACTGAGTTAATACTTCAGTTAATAGCTCCATGATACAACTAATACATTCACGTAACATGTGCATGACTGTTGTGAAAGTTCTCTTGTAAAAATGCAGTGACACCTACTTTTCGCTGTTTGTTCATGTAATAACAAGAGCATTAAATACAAGCAAAAGCGTTTATAAAACGTCTATTTCTTTCCGTAAGGGTATAGAAAGCTTCAAAACTTTGGGGCCGAAATGTCCTTCGGCTCCCCTAAAAACAATGGTTCCTATACTGTGTCTCCCACTTATGAAACAAATTCCACAATTTTTGGTTTATGGGAAATTAATGACACAGCCACTACAATGAAGGATTTGTATCTAATGGAGGCCACAATGCAGCAATTGAGATCACTGATCATGCGTCGTGAGTTAACATTGTGAAGACAGACGAACTTCACATGGTTGTAGAAAATTTTACACAAATTGGAAATCGAAAAGGTGAAAATGTTTTTAGAATAATATAAAACTTCACTAAAAATCGAGGGGTTTCAGAAACGTTTTCCATCTCGATTTCGAGAAAATAGGATTCAATGGTTAGATTCGTTAAAAGATAGTTCAGTGGTCAAGCAAGTTTATCTTATGTAAAGAGGTCTTCAAAAGAAACAAAATGGTGAATTTTACATGTATTTTAAAGAAAGTTTATTTAAGTTTTTTACTATTTTAAGTTAACTTTTCATCTTTTAATCTCTCTTATGGTTTGGAGATTTTACATTCGAATTGTTATAGACGCAGTCGTAGTCATTTTGATAAGGATCTGAAATATATTACCAGGTTACCCGCCGTGTATAATTGTTGTGTAAAAGTAGCATTGTTAACCATTGTTAATGGTTTTTAATTATTGAACAAGAAAATATTTGCTAGAAGAGAATCCTCTTGTCGCTAATTATAAGGAACTTAGCGAATCTTTGAAAGTTTCTCACGGACTGTAAAGGCGAGTGATGTCCGACGATATTGATCTGTAAATCAATTCATTAAATAATTTCCCCTTCAATTCTGCCATTTATGACATGAAAAATGACTAAATCTAGTGATCGGGGTTCAAGGTAAAATTTGGAAAAGAAAAGAAAACTTTGTTCAAAACAGAAAGCGATTCTTCTTCAAAAGTTTACGACTTTGGAATTCAAAACCAAAAATTGCATTTAACGGATGTCTCATTATGACATCACAATTGTTACTTGACAAACCTGGAAATCCGGAAAAGCAAGTTGAATAATTAGGCTATTTTGACGTCTTGCTTGCACACAATGATATTCCTATTGGTCGATTGAAGCTTTCAGATAATATTAGGAAATTTGCTAGAAATGTGGAGTTTTGTTCCAATGTTCAAGAGGAAGAGAAAGTCCTTTTTGTGAGAAGCAATATTCGTATGCAGCCAATGTTGTTTTATTTGGCATAACAATTGTCCATGAAATTGAATCGAACTTATAGGCCTATCATCTAAAAGGTCATACAACGATACTCAAATAAAACAAGATGTCAGAATATTTATTTCTCTTTCTTTTAGGTCTATTTAATTTTGTTTGAAACATCAGTCAGCGCGCGTCACGTAGGTTCGTTATGTCACCGCCTTAACTCATTTTCAATCATATCTGGACCTTCTTTGCTCATAGTTTACGTACTCTACCCCACTAACTTTAATATAAATGTACTCTGTTGGTGTCTTTGGTGAAATAAATAATTACACACTTCAAAAGGCTTTTCACTGAAAATATTCAATACTCAAGTATATGAAAGTATGTGAATGCAACTTACAAAAGCAGTGACTGCGACAAATAAAATTGTTGATATCACTGGCAGAATATACATGTTTAAAATAGGCTATTCCTTCCTTTGGTAGCTTATCAACGCCTGTAAAAACTTACAAAAGCAAAGACTATTGATACAAAAACGTCTTCTAGAAAATAATGCGTTGATGATGTGCAGGTTCTTGTTCTCTCAAACTGCAGGTTTATTTGCTTTGTGGTTTGAAAATAAATCATGGTACTGTAGATTTAGTTAAAAAAAAAAAGTAGAGGATCACAACCTTAACCTTGGTACGACCTATTGAACTCTTACAATCGTATCTCATCTTGTTGTTCCGTGGAAATATGACAAGTTTACGATCTGACGATGATTTCGTTAGCTGTTTGGTGGAAGCCTGGATATGACATAACATAACAAGATGACGGGGCTAAGAAGGGTTAGTCAACCCATAAAAAAAAAAATATAAAAAAACCTAAACTAACACCACCACCACCACATAGAAATAAAAATAGATTAGTAAAGAACTTATCAACGCTGACTTGGAAATTGTGAACAGAATTGGAGTTAATTACCCACTCAGGCAAACTTTTCCACTCATTAATAACTATTTGCGAACAGCTAAAACGCCGAATATCTATCCGTGAGAACTCTTTGGTCAACTTCAAACTGTTACCAAATGTCACATGAGGATTAGCTAAAACATGCAAGAAATTACAGGAAGTCAAAGCATCACTATCAGATAGATATTTAAAAACCTGAATCATATCGCCACGTACTCTTCTCAATTCAAGCGTGGTCAAACCAAGAATTCGCAATCTAGATTCATAAGAGAGATTCCTTACTTCGGAAATAAGTATAGTGGCTCTTCGCTAAACCTGCTCCAAAATGAACTTATCATTCTCATAAAAGAGTGGTCCAGCCTGAATAGCATACTCAAGTGAGACCTGACTAACTGCTTATACAAATCAAAAACCTTTCTACCAACAAAACAAACAATCTTCTAATTAAACCAGGCATCCTATTTGCCCTTGCAGCTGCTAAAGCACACTGTTTAGAAGGCTTCAGATTGCTAGTAATGACATCACCTAGACCCCTTTCTTGATCAACACAACCAATATTTGAACCATTCATGCAGTAATCAAAACCCAAATTGCTCTGACCAAAATGAATAACTTTTCATTTATTAACATTGAATGACATCTTTCACGTTTGGGACTAAGAAACTAACTAGCATGATCAACAATCCTGTACAGCAAATGTCATCAGCAAATTTACAAATCCTGGAGCCAAGGGAAGAATCGATATCATTAATGAAGATTAAGAAAAGAAGCGGACCCAATACGGAACCCTGAGGAACACCACTTGTAACCTTTTTCCATGGATAAACGTACATTAACAACAACTCTTTGTGACATGTCAACTAACCAAGAATTTATCCAACTGGCACACTTTCACTCCACACCAATGAAGCGCTCTTAAGTGCTTAATGTTTTCATCATTAGCCAGCCTAACAAATGCTTTTTGGAAATCTAAATAGATAACATTCACATTATGAATAGAATCAACTAGTTTAGTAACATCATCAAGAAACTCCCATAAATTAGAAACACGAGACTTCTGTAGGTAAGAATTCATGCTGGGACAATTTCAACAAACCATTGACCAATAAATGGTCTAGTACAACATCCTTAACAAAGGACTTCATGACCTTGCTCACAACACTAGTTAGATTCACTGGCCTGTAATTTTACAGGGCAAACTGTGGTCACCCTTTTTTAAATAGAAGTGGACATTTTTTTATATATATATATATATATATATATATATATATATATATATATATATATATATATATATATATATATATATATATATATATATATATATATATATATATATATATATATATATATATATATATATATATATATATATATATATATATATATATATATATATATATATATATATATATATATATATATATATATATATATATATATATATATATATATATATATATATATATATATATATATATATATATATATATATATATATATATATATAAAATATATATATATATATATATATATACATGTATTATATATATATATATATATATATATATATATATATATATATATATATATATATATTATATATATATATATATATATATATATATATATATATATATATATATATATATATATATATATATATATATATATATATATATATATATATATATATATATATATATATATATATATATACATATAGTAGAATATGAAAGGCCATTCGTACCTGATTTTGATGCGGCGCGGCGGCGCGGCCGCATACACATTAGTCTAGCGCCACCGTTTGGCGTCGGCAGGGTCATGGAGCCTTCCCCATATATCAAGCAAAGTACGACAAGCGTTTTAGATGTCCCGTGGGGTCGGAATAGCGGGCGTTACCAAAGGATGAAGGATTCAACAGGGCGCAGGAATATCTGTGAATAGGTTGAACGGGCAATTTGTTCGTTCAAGAAATTGAACGGACTGGGTTCAAGCCTGGGTTGAGTAGACACGCCAGTGTACCACAACTGGTTATCAAAGGCCGTGGACATTGACTTGGTTGTCGATGTTATGTCTGTCCGTACGTCGTACCTGTGTTCTCGTCCGGGTCGTATTAAGCGTTTCGTGATAGCATTGGTTCTATCATACCGGAATACGCAGGCGACAACCCCGTCATTGTAATTGAATGTTCACTCGTCGTCGGCGAGATTTATCTACCTACTGTGGTGTAGCGGTTATCATACCTGTCTACAGACCACGAGGCCCTGGGTTCAAGCCTGGGTTGGGTAGACACGCCAGTGTACCACAACTGGTTATCAAAGGCCGTGGACATTGACTTGGTTGTCGATGTTATGTTTGTCCGTACGACGTACCTGTCTTCTCGTCCGGGTCGTATTAGGCGTTTCGTGATAGCATTGTTACTATCATAACCGAATACGCAGACGACGACCCCGGCATTGTAATTGTGTGTTCACTCGTCGTCGTCGTCAGATTTTTCAAATAGTTAATATGTGTAATTCAGATCACTTCCCGATTGCTTTTAAACTTAGTATTTCAAGTCAAGGATACTCTCAATGATATAATGGTCAGAGGAAACTGTTTGGACACGATTTCCATCTGCAAACTTAATTGGTGTATTTGCAACTATGATAGTTACGTGAACAACTGGAATTCTGATAATGCATGTGTTATTTTATCCTCCATACATGATCATATTATACAAGGCAATATTGATCATTCAATGTTACTTCTTGGAGATGTGTTTAAAGACGTTTACGGGTCAAGAAGGGACAGCCTACCGTAAGTGCTATTAACAAATTTGCCAAAAACATAATAACTGGTTGTATTATGATTTGTAAAAGGTTTAAACAGTCATTCCGGAGCGCTTTGAAGAAATACAGAGATTCGCGGAGTCCCCACCATCGGAAACATTTTTGTGATGTGAGACGTAACTATCATGCCTTTATCTGGCTCAAGAAGAAAGATTTTTTCGATACCAAAAACAAACAAATAATTAAAGCAGCAAAACAAAAAGACTCCAAGAGGTTCTGATCTTTCTTCAAAGGCACGAGATATCTAAGAAATATCATCTCAAATCATGAGTGGTTTATTTTGAGTCACTTTTTGATGTTGATGATAAAAATGATAAACATATATATGATATCGATACTTATATTGATGACGAAAATATCTCCAATTCATGTGATGTTTTGAATTATAGATATGGAGAAGGTTATTAATGTTATCAAAAGCTGAAACAATGGGAAGGCCTGCTGGCCTTTGGGATTGATGAAATCCCGCCTGAAATGTTGAAAATGCTCTTATAAATGGGGTTCAAATTATTCATAGTCTATTTCAAAGGCGTTTCACAATGAGTATTTGTGGTGAGTTGGTTTGACACATCCCGAGTACAAAATAAAGGTGATAAAAATTCACCTACAAATTATAAGCCCATAACTTTACTGTGTATCATGGGCAAGTTATTTACTCGCCTTTTTGAGTGATCGACTCTCTTCCTGGTTAGAAGATCTAGATATTTTATCACTAGCACAAGCTGGGTGCCAGAAAATTACAGTACAATTGACAATTGCTTTGTTATTCATACTGTTGTCTCCAAAGCTCTTAATTCGCTCACTGAGAGGTAAACTATATGCTGCTTTCATTGACTTAGAAGCCGCGTATGATGATCTCAACAGGAAGGTACTTTTTGCAAAACCTTTTCAAATTGGTATTAGAGGACACTTTTTCAAGATATATTTTGGAAATTTAAGATCTAGAGTGAAACGTGGCAGCGAGATGACCATAGACTTTGCATGTACAACCGGAGTTAGGCAAGGTGATATCTTATCACCTATACAATTTGTGTTTGTATATCAATGATATTGAAGATGTATTAAACAATTCTACTTATTCAGGTATTACTGTCGGTAGCAAAAACTTACGCTGCATACTATATGCATCCGGATGATCTTGTAATATTTAAATGTAATGATATTCCCTGCAAAAACTTTTAAATGTTTTTGACAACTATTGTATTTTAAATGATTTTACAGTTAACTTGGACAATTGTGTTTAGACGAGAAGGTTATCTTGCAAAACATTAAAGTTTTTATTTTCAGAGTAATAAACTAGAAGCAGTAAATTTTTACAACTACTTAGGCCTGGGTTTCACCCAAAGGGGGTATGGTCCGCAGCACAAGATAAGTTAGTTCTTCTGTCCATAAAGTTCTTTTCAGTATTAGAAGTTTTGTGTTAAATATCCCATCTCTTCCAGTGAGTAACCATTTACAAATATTTGATTGTAAAATTCTTCCTATTTTAACTGTTAACTATATGCATCCGGATGATCTTGCGGGTGCAGCGATTTTATATATATATATATTTTTGGAGGGGGAGGGGGCAACACCCATGAAAGTTCTCTAAGAGTTTATAATCAATTTCACACAAATATCTTTTAGGACTTTCTACCTTCTTGCAGTATGGGAGCTTGGTAGACCTTTAAAAAAACGTACAAAACAAATGAATTATTGGTTGAAAATTACTAAGCATTGCAACAATAGACAATAATTGAAAATTACTAAGCATTGCAACAATAGACAATAATTGAAAATTACTAAGCATTGCAACAATATACTTACCACATTATGTCTTTCTGAACAGACTTACTTTGGATTAAATATTAAAACAATTCTTTGTAGCGCTGTTCTTGGTCATGTATGGTATAACCATACTGCTGCTGATGGAAATTTATTCATAGATATTTTTAAGCAAATGACTTTAGAAATTGATGGCAGGTTCGGAAGAGTTCTCTCCATGAATTTGATTATTTACGTACCTATAAGTTGTTCAAATGTGGTAAATATGTAAAACATTATGTTTTTTATCTTCAGAATTATAATGAAAGGAAATTTTTGGCTAAGTTCCGTTGTGGCTGTATTGATATTAATGTGAACACCGAGCGCATGAATAACATTGAGTACATTCAAAGAGTCTGTTCATTTTGTAATAGCGGGAATATTGATGATAACTTATAATTTGTTTTATTAGTTTGTCCATTTTATTCAGTTCTGCGCTCAAAATACATTCCTCTATATTATTCAACCTAACCGGACTTGCATAAATTAAGCTCTCTCCTAAATACCGACTCAAATCTGTTTATTTCTTTCTTTCAAATTTTGTAATACATGAATTGAAGTCCCGTGAACCAGCCTGCCTGACATGTTCCGTATGTCATTCATTATATATCTCATGCGTCTTGTTTCGAAAGGTATATACACATTATATTTGTTTCGACAGCTCAAGCAAAGTATAAATGTTGTCAAATGAAATGGTCTTATTGCTATTCAGACTAGCTGTGTTACAAGTTTTCCTTAAGATAGTTATTACAAGCAATACAGACTTTCTCTTTTATAGAATCTCCTTCAGGTATTTTACAAGCTCTGTAGACTGGGCGTGTTATAAGTTCCCTTTTCGGTAATTTTTAAAAGCTCTGGAGATTTGAGTGCGCTATAAGTTCCCCTCTTTGATCTTTGGTTCGCTTGCAAAGACTAGTTTCCCTAAAGTCTACAAAACATTTGATACTATCTTAGAAGATAACTGTAAAATGATATAATTTTCCATATCTTCAGAGATCTTCAAGCGTCTCTCTTGTAGAACTTGAGATTCAAAATCCTTAAAATATTTGGGCACCAACAGTTGTATCAGGCATGATTATTAAATTCCACCTTTATTATTGAGGTCATTTGCATAAAGTTGCCACAGTGTATGAACTGACCGGACTTTTCATTTTATTTAGTATGCTTAGTCAGGAGGTGTGACAGGATGTGATTGCATATGAACATAGGGAGGGATGCCATGTGGGACATGGATGGGGTCATGAGGGCCATATGATATAATATATACCATGTGGTATACACCAAGGGCTATATCAGGCATAATTATTTGACTCCACTTTTTTCTTATTCAACAACTCATTTGCATATAAGTTATTATATTAACTGACACTTTCATACATAGTATGCTCAATCAGAGACTGTGATAGCTAGGATGAGACTTCTTATGGAGCCTATGGGACGTCATGTGGGACATGGGGTGGGATGCCATGTGGGACATGGGGTGGGATGCCATGTGGAACAGGGTAGAATGCCATATGAGTCTATGATGGTGGGATGCCACGAGTAACACAGAGTGTGTCATAGGTTGGGATACCATGTGTGACATAGGGTAGGATGCCATGCGTGACATAGGGTAGGAGGTTATGTGGGACATAGGGTAGGAGGCCATGGGATGTAATGCCATGTGGGACATAAAGTAGAATGCCATTGGGACATTTGGAGGGATACCATGTAAAACATATGGTGGGACATAAGGTGGGACATCGGGTGGGAAGCCACTGATGCGGGACACAGGGAGGGATGCCATGTGGGACATAGGGAGGGATGTCATGTGGTACATATGGTTGGAGTAATGTGGGACATACATGTAGGATGGGATCCATGTGGGTCATAGGGTGGGATGCCATGTGGGACATATGGTGGAATACCATGTGGGACATGGGATGGGATGTTGTGTGGGACATGGGGTGGGATGCCATGTGGGAGATAGTGGAATGTCATGTGGGACATGGGGTGGGATGCCATGTGGGACATGGGATGCCATGTGGGACTTAGTGTGAGATGTCATTTTTATAATTGGCCCGGTCATATGATATGGGTGTCAATTTGCATGGGCATTCGAACCATGACGGTATTTACCGTTCTAGTTTACAAAATATGCTTGTAAAGCATAAAAGTCAATTTTGTTTTTCAATAATTTGTCCTTTTAAACAATTTCATCCTAGATGTTTGACAAGTCAGTAGCACAAAGAGTACTGCTTGAAGAAACTGGAAAGACTTTACCCCCTAAAGTTTTTTGAAATCTTACGAAAGATTGTAAGTTTAGGACGACTGTGCGACAAAAACACAAAAATGTGGAACAGAGACCACAATCAGAATGTATACAACTGGGGATGTGCCCTTATGGGTAATCTCATCATCACCCTGAAATGATCAAGTGCAATATGCTTGGTGTTATTATTATTATTATTTAACATTAAACTAATTTGTCGTTTACATGCTAGCCATAGAATGCATTACATCCCCCCCCCCCCTCCCTCCCTTTCCCCCAAGATTTCATCATCACCCTGTATTGATCAAGTGCATGCTTGGTGTTATTATTATTATTATCAATTAACGTTTAATTAATGTTATGTTTACATGATAGCCATAGGCTGGATCACACGCCCCCCCCTCCCCCAAGACTTGCTAATCATTGTTTTTTGTAATACAAACATGCTTGAACTATATGTAAAATTACCAAGATGTTAAGTTTTTCCACCAACCATGTTTTGCCCATCCAACTAAAGTATTTTACTGGGGTCAATGGGGGTGGTGGGGAGGGGGAATTAAGATGGTGTGAATCATTTTTTAAGGGGGATTCTACCTACCCTGATAAGTCACATTTGTATTAACTTCTTGTAGACCTACAGAATCACCTCCGTCTCTATTTAATTTCCTTCCTTATGTTAATTAGTGACTAAAACAAAACTGATTTTAAATTAGTTGAATATGAAAAGGAAACACAACACAAACAAAACAAAAGACACAGAGAGGAAACAAGAACAGAACAATATAATTTTTACAATGTAATTAAGGAAATGAGTTTTGCTAACACTAGCATCTGATATTTCTATTTCTCTATTTCTACTATTACAGTTCATTGTTATAACAGTGACCAGTTACACTTATTTTATTATTTTAATTCATCTTCCACTTGAATAATATAGTAGCATTTAAATAGCATTCACATTACACCTCCAACCTAACTTATGTGTCCATGGGCACCGAATCCACCATTCTGGGGTTGACACCTTAGTACTCTGATAATACTATTACATTGGGCCAACTTTGGTAAATGATTGCAGTTTTTATTGGTCCTAAGTTGGAAAAATATTGTCTGAAGTTTGGGTGCTCATTGAGGTGATGAACAGCCAACTGTTACACCAACAAGCTGTTGGTTACAGTAACAAAAATATCCTTATCTCACATGAATTATATATAGGGAGGTATAAGAGATTGAAGGGGGGAGGGGGGAACCCTCCATATGGGCCTGGCATACCAGCCCAACATGGTACCAACGTAAGCCACCTCAGACCAATGTTGGGCCATCAATTGTGTGCCATTTGGGTTGTCACCACTCTACGAAACCAGTCTGTAAACTTCTATGAATTCATCAGGTGCAACTACATTCCTCTAAAATTTAAAGGCAAATAGCTACGCAGTGGTCAATGGTAGGTCAGCCTGGCCAGACATATATTCAACTTTAACGGTTAACAAGAAGATGTCTCTCTTTAGTTTGAAAAATGCCTTTTGCATAAAGTCGATGGTAAGTAAAAACAGCCAATTCAAAGCGTGTATGAAAATTACAAGGTAATTAAAGGTTTTATACATTTATTTGACTCAGCTTGGGATTTTTGTTTTCAAAACCTTCTCATTACCAGCAAAACCTTTTCAAATATCCTGTTATGGAAGGTCCATGCTTGATTAGGCTCTCATTTACACCGATTATATATCCCTTTTTGTTTGATTCTTAACCTGTCATGATCATAAAGATTACTCCATTATACTAATTAAAGAGCTATTGTTCCACTCTGGAATTAAAAAAAAAGAAAGAAGAAACTATGAATTTAATGCAAACGTTTGCTGCAAGCACTTTAATCTTATAAAAATAAAATACTTAGAATTATTACCTCCACCAATTTTTGCCACACTCTAAACAACCACAAGGTTTGTCCTACACCTAGGGCCTGACCAGGGACGTCTCTAAGGTCTTCTAATTGAGGGGGTGAAGAGGCATCGGTTTCCCGGGTTCATGATGGTGCCTGAAGAGAACTGATTGAATTTATAACTGTCATGTTTGTTTACCAAATGGTGGTTTTTTTGGTGAGACTCCGCCTGTAGCAACATCTCTGGGCCCGACTAAGCTCTCACTAACACTGTTTATCCCTTAAGTTATGTTTGATTCTATATTATTCATGATCATAAGTATCAATCCATTTGACCAATTAAAGAACTATTGTTTCCCAAAAAGTAAAATATAAAAAAAAGATGGCCCTCTGGAATTTGTATCATTAAATTTAAGAACAAAAAGCAAGAATCTACACATTTAATGCATAGTTTGCTGTGAGCACCTTGATCTTATTCAAACATAATTCTTAGAATCATTACCTCAACTTATTTTTGCCATACCCTCCACAAAATGCATAGAATACCAAGCAAAGACAAAACATACCACACTGACTTGCTATATACTGACCCTACCTGGGGAGAAAATGTTTTAGGGGGGCCCTTTGCATTTTCGGTGAACAAAGCCCCTTTAAAAAAATGATTTCACACATTCCAAGCTGATGAAGGTTGGCTCACAAAATGTGATTTTAAGAACAAAAGAATTCTTCTTAGATATCGTTTCTTAATAAAGGAATATTCCCTTGACTTTTCAAGTTAAAGGAGCACTATACCGAAAAGTAAGGGTGCTTGTTTTGCAAATTTATCATCCACAACCGATCGATAAACTTCATGCCTCCATAGCCCACAGACGACACGAGAGCTAAGGTCACTTGAATAATCATATTAACCAGAACATTGTAATGCCATTGCGTGCCAGATAGGCATTCAATTTTTGGGGATCCCCTAAAAATACGTCCTCACTTTTCAGTCTAGTGCTCATTTAATAGTTCTTTATTCCTTTTTATAAAATAAAAATTTATATTTTCTTTTGTTTAGAATATAAGGTTTCTGAGCAGATGGGCAAAGCAGGTTTTGTTGTCTCAATACTTAAACAAACTATGTTTCCAATAATTTAGAAAGAGGAAATTAATATTCAAAGAAATATAATTAACATTGTCTAGGATCTGTAATTATGACATCACCGTACTGTCACTTTTTGACAGACCGGATAAGATATCAACATATTTTTTTCCACCAATTTGTTTCTGTAATAGTCCTATACCATATATGACAATTCCCAGAAATAATCCTCAAAACAAGTGTTTTTTGCTCTGTTATGACTAACTCACCCCCACCCATGCCCTAAAAATGGTGTGAAAAAAAAATAATTGTACTAAAAATTCATTTAATGAGGGAATCTTGTCTCAACTAGAATTATAGTACTCTGTAGAGCACATACCTCCACCCCTGTTCATTCCCCACTGGGATACAATCTACCTCAGAAATCCACACCCACCAACTTTTAACCCCAAACTATCTCTTTCTCACTGTTGATCGGTATTGCCATTTACATTCTAAACACTTGAGGATCATCACTTGTGATCATTGTTTTCAGTTTAATTTAGGCTAAGCATTCTATGCTTGAGCTCAGGGTAGATTCACATTCCATCATTTTCATTCACGGCATAAACCAATTGTTTTGATTTCTTTGATACCAGAGACCACTTCACTTGATTTTCCAGAAAATTAATTGTATGGCTGTTCTTTCATGGCATGAGCTCATTGTTCAGCACATTCCGTTGGAAAGTTTGAACTAAGTCTTGATCAATCTTACAGCGAAATATCCCCAACCCTCCATTTCTACTCTCCCTTGTTCCAGTAAATCCCAAATTTCAATCACTTCTTCCTTAAGCATTAACAAAACCACACACCAAATTTAATCCAAATCCAATATCAGTTATTGAGATACCTTGATGACAAACAGACAAACAAACAAACAGAGGCAAAAATATAACCTCTGTTCAATTTCGTTGGCAGAGGTAATGAAATTGGTAAACTTGCAATGTTCATATATTTCACATCACATCCGGTTGTGGATCTTTCTAATTAAGTACCTACTATATGAATTGTGTGTGCATGTATACTGTGTTAGTCACTTCCGCAGTGGTTATTGATTGGTTGTCAGTATTTGTGTCTGACCAATCACAAACGTTGACTTTTATTGTACATTACTGTACATGTTAACACAATACCTGGCCTTTAACTGCGTTTCCCCACCAGATGGTAAATCACAGTTACAATACCAGACTCTTTTACAAATCACAAATTTCCAAACATGATTCTACCAAAAGCACAAAAACCTGTCAGGAATGTATGCGACAATCACGTATAGTCTGTTTTCAGCCACTTCTGCACAAATCAGAGTCAAATTTGTTCAATTTTCTTGAAAGATAAAGATTTCTGAATACTATCTTTATTATTTCTATTGCTTTCATTGCCTTTGATGATCACAGAAAATAGAGTTGCTTGAAAATATAACCTATCCCTTTATTCAATTCATACCAAACGAAAATGCCAATTTGATCCCACTTCATGCAAGAATTCACATTTTCATACTGATATTATACAAAAATATTATGAAAGAACAAAATGGTAAGTGAGGCAGATCAAATCTCTCAAAGCACCATTTATCAAACTGGCAAAAGTAACATATTGAATGAATTCTGGTTCTGTAATGACTGACCCCCTTCCCCCCCCCCATCCAACCCTTCCCCCCCCCCCTCAAAAAAAAAAAAAATGGGAGGGAAAACAATAGCATACATCAGTGATTGCACTTAATGGCAAAAACATGACAATAGGCCCTAACAAGAGGATAACAAACAATTGCTATGAAAATTGAATTGCACCACTGTAAAATCAACAGTTAGCCTTTACATGTGACAGGAAATCTTACTGTACCAAACTACCAATCACATCACACACATCTGAAAAACTGGAATTCTCTTCGAAATAAATTTAAAATTTCAGAAAATTATCTTTCACTGATAATTTCAAGCTAGTGGTCAGTTGTATGTAAGACCATAATAAAAATTATGTAGTTTCCCACATTTTTTCGCAAAACGTTGGGTTGGTTGGTAGGTATGGGCAAAATTAGTTTGGAAGAAAATTTGATTATGTTTTTCAAACTGAAAACTTACTTGTTCATAAACTTAAAGAAAGATAAATGAGTACAGATAGCTTATTGAAGTCCGCTTTCATATAGGATGAACTTTCTTGATGATTAAACTAATACTTTTAAGGCCAAGAGAAAGTTTCTCAGACTCAAAACCTACCAATATACACCAATTTCAAAATAAAGCTGAATTACAGTAAGTACAGTAATTACAGAACATTGTCACAATATGGTCATATAATTTGATCTATAAGATCACATGGTAGGCAGGAACATTGAATAACATATTATATCAAAGCTTCAACATAATTGAAATATATTATTTCTTTGGGTTGTGAGGACCACATGATATCTCATATATCTGAAATAATGCAGACGTTTAACCATCATGAGGATAACATGTAATGATTGTCAAGAAATCTGAAAGACATTTGGATTGTCATTCAAATGAGTAAAGTTAAATCTCATCAAGTCTTGAGGGCTGATAGAGCCAGGGCTGATAGAGCCAGGGCTAATAGAGCCAGGGCTGATAAAGCCAGGGCTGATAGAGCCAGGGCTAATAGAGCCAGGGCTAATAGAGCCAGGGCTAATAGAGCCAGGGTTGATAGAGCCAGGGCTAATAAAGCCAGGGCTGATAGAGTCAGGGTTAATAGAGCCAGGGCTAATAAAGCCAGGGCTAATAGAGCCAGGGCTAATAGAGCCAGGGCTAATAGAGCCAGGGCTAATAGAGCCAGGGCTAATAGAGCCAGGGCTAATAGAGCCAGGGCTAATAGAGCCAGGGCTAATAGAGCCAGGGCTAATAGAGCCAGGGCTAATAGAGCCAGGGCTAATAGAGCCAGGGCTAATAGAGCCAGGGCTAATAGAGCCAGGGCTAATAGAGCCAGGGCTAATAGAACCAGTGCTTATACCCTGTTTCCATGATGCTAAGCAGACAAGTTTATTTTCACTCTTCCTGGATGAGACACCAGTCCACCAATCAAAACTGGTATGTACTCATTTTACAGTTGAGTGAACTGGAGCAAATAAGATCAGAAAATAAGATCAAGTGTCTTGCTCAAGGACACAGCACATGTATAGCGCCCTTGTGGAGAGTCAAGTACCTTTTGAGTACGAGATCGACGCCCTAACCACTGGGCTACTGCACTCCTTAGTCATTACGAGATCGACGCCCTAACCACTCGGCTACTGCACTACCTAGTCATTACAAGATCGACGATCTAACCACTAGGCTACTGCACTACCTAGTAATTACAAGATCGACGCTCGAACCACTGGGCTATTGCACTACCTAGTCATTACAAGATCGACGATCTAACCACTGGGCTACTGCACTACCTAGTAAATACGAGATCTACGCTCTAACCACTGGGCTACTGCACTACCTATTCATTACGAGATCGACACTCTAACCACTGGGCTACTGCACTACCTATTCATTACGAGATCGACACTCTAACCACTGGGCTACTGCACTACCTAATCATTACGAGATCGACGCTCTAACCACTAGGCTACTGCACTACCTAGTAAATACGAGATCTACGCTCTAACCACTGGGCTACTGCACTACCTATTCATTACGAGATCGACACTCTAACCACTGGGCTACTGCACTACCTATTCATTACGAGATCGACACTCTAACCACTGGGCTACTGCACTACCTAGTCATTACGAGATCGACGCTCTAACCACTGGGCTACTGCACTACCTAGTCATTACGAGATCGACGATCTAACCACTGGGCTACTGCACTACCTGATCATTACAAGATCGACGCTCTAACCACTGGGCTACTGCACTACCTAGTCATTACGAGATCGACACTCTAACCACTGGGCTACTGCACTACCTAGTCATTACGAGATCGACACTCTAACCACTGGGCTACTGCACTACCTGATCATTACGAGATCGACGCTCTAACCACTGGGCTACTGCACTACCTAGTCATTACAAGATTGACGCTCTAACCACTGGGCTACTGCACTACCTAGTCATTACCAGATCGACGCTCTAACCACTGGGCTACTGCACTACCTAGTCATTACGAGATTGACGCTCTAAGCACTGGGCTACTGCACTACCTGATCATTACGAGATCGACGCTCTAACCACTGGGCTACTGCACTACCTAGTCATTACGAGATCGACGCTCTAACCACTGGGCTACTGCACTACCTGATCATTACGAGATCAACGCTCTAACCACTGGGCTACTGCATTACCTAGTAATTACGAGATCTACACCCTAACCACTGGGCTATTGCACTATCTAGTCATTACGAGATCGACGCCCTAACTACTGGGCTACTGCACTACTTAGTCATTACGAGATCGACGCTCTAACCACTGGGCTACTGCACTACCTGATCATTATGAGATCGACGCTCTAACCACTGGGCTACTGCACTACCTAGTCATTACGAGATCGACGCTCTAACCACTGGGCTACTGCACTACCTAGTCGTAATTACTGAGATCGACGCTCTAACCACTGGGCTACTGCACTACCTAGTCATTACGAGATCTACGCCCTAACCACTGGGCTACTGCACTACCTAGTCATTACGAGATCGACGCCCTAACCACTGGGCGACTGCACTACCTAGTCATTACGAGATTGACGCTCTAACCACTGGGCTACTGCACTACCTAGTCATTACGAGATCGACGCTCTAACCACTGGGCTTCTGCACTAACTGATCATTATGAGATCGACGCTCTAACCACTGGGCTACTGCACTACCTAGTCATTACGAGATCGACGCCCTAACCACTGGGCTACTGCACTACCTAGTCATTACGAGATCGACGCTCTAACCACTGGGCTACTGCACTACCTGATCATTATGAGATCGACGCCCTAACCACTGGGCTACTGCACTACCTAGTCATTACGAGATCGACGCTCTAACCACTGGGCTACTGCACTCCTTAGTCATTACGAGATCGACGCCCTAACCACTGGGCTACTGCACTACCTAGTCATTTAAATGAAAGATTGTCAATTTGTTTCATTTCTGTTTCAAAAGCTATCGTTATTTGCCAGAAAGTTTTACAATTGCAAATACGATATGTTATGGGGAATTAGAAGATGATGTGTGATGAGAAAAATGGAATGGGAAGGGACATAATGCTCGGCAGAACAGGTGCAAGGAGGAGAGGAAGGCAGCGTACACGCTGGATTAAGGAAATTACAAACAGTACAGGAAAGAATTGAGCAGTTCTGAAGGAATTGAACCAAGGAAAGAAAGAAGTGGAGAAGAATTGTCCCTGTCACCAGGGGTAACATGCGACCTGATGGACAATAGAGATGGTGAATTAAATATATATATATATATACATACATATATATATATATACATACATACATATATACATACATACATATATACATACATACATACATACATACATACATACATACATACATACATACATACATACATACATACATACATACATACATACATACATACATACATACATACATACATACATACATACATACATACATACATACATACATACATACATACATACATACATACATACATACATACATACATACATACATACATACATACATATATATATATATATATATATATATATATATCTTTTTTTTCTTCTTTCCACAAACTCCCAATATTCCTGTTGTTATAACTGCCAGAACCATAGATTTTTTCCAGAGCTCTCCAAGGAAAAGTATGGCAGGGAAAATGGTGAAATGAACTACTAAATGAAATAATTCACAGAAATATAGAAGAAAAGAAGAAAAATGAGTAGAGACACTTTCGACTAGTGGGGGCTGGAAAAAAAATTGATTTGGATAGGATGGCAAGAATGTTAGAGTATTAGATATTACTGCAGAAGTTTGTTTTGAGAATTTGGGATGGCAAGTCAAGATAGAAAAGGTCAGTTTAATTTACTAATACACTGATCATCATAAGGCATGATGTGGTACAAAATTGTACCAGAACATTTTCTTTGATTAGGTGGATTATTACTACTTGATGAACAAATAAATGCATTCTGGTGGACACTTTTATTTGATTACCTAATACAACTTAGGAAACACACCTGATTGTTAATTTCATTGATAAATAGTACTATTTCACTTCTAAAAATATGAATGATCTCTCTCATACATTTCCTGTGGATAAATAGCTCGTAAATCCATGTCGGTGAGTCCATTCTTTAAAAGAATCTGGCGCAGCTTATGGCGATATTCTTCCAGATTTTCCATGAAAGACGGTATCTTCACTGCGTGAGGTTCCAAAACTCCCTCACTCTTAATCCTCTCCACATCTTTGTACGACACCTTGCCGAGCATCATCAAGCTATGGAAGTCAATTTCATGACGGTAACGAAGAATCTGCAGGATTCCTTCCAGGTAAACTTGGTCCTTGTTGAAACAGCCTGTGGGTGAAACAATAATAAATAATCAAGAATTTTAAAGAGTTACCATTCAAAACAATTTGGGGGTGGGGGGTGTATGAAAGGGGGTGGGGATGGGGAAATTAACCAATGAAATCCAACATTTTACCACTTATTTAATGTTTCCAACATTTTACAGGTGCTGAAACGTTGAGGTACTGTATGTACATTAATGTGTGCTACAAGAGGAATGCTTTTTCTATATCATTTGCTTTGTTCTGAGGTTTATAATGTCCCACTGGCAACAGAGAGCCTCCGCTGGAGTTTTTAGTTAACAAAGAGCACAAAAAGTTTCGAAAAAAGCTTAAAAGAGCTGCAAAACATTTTTTTTTTACTTAAGAAGTTTGATGATTTTTTGACACAGCAATTTGTGATGCATGAAAATGAAGACGTCTCAAAATTGTTTTGTTTTTTTTAGATTTCTTTCCAATAAAGAAGCTCTCGTTCAAAAAGTAATAGCATCTAGCCTTTTGCCAAGTGAAGGGAATTTTGAAATAACACTCAGGTGTAACTTTTTTATACTCGTGTCGTTGAAAAATTACAAAAGTATTGATAAGAAATGATTACGATTAATTTGAAAATTCCCATCAAGGTTTTGAATACAATTATGTGTACGAAAAGTATGTTCAAATATTCTTGAGACTCAAGAAAAGTGTGCACTCAACTTTTAATTCCAGTCTGTGGGAATGAAGACATGCTCTTCATCTCCTAGATGTCGACTGAGAGTATGGTATTTTTTTTTGTCAGAATGACTTAATCAACTTCAAGCAATCGTGGCACATGGTTAAACCAAAACCAAAAGATTCTGTGGTTCCGATGCTTTTTTTCATGCTGCTTGATTTTGTTAAGTTAGTTAAATCTATCCGAGCCATTAGGCTCATAGGGCCAGTGCTTATCCCCGGTTTCCATGGCGCAAGCTGAAGAGAGTACATGACTCCCCCGGGACAGGACGCCAATCCATCCCAGGTTAACTCCCCAGCAGTGCTGGTACTCAATTTACAGCTGAGTGGACTGAAGCAAGTAGAGTAAAGTGCCTTGCTCAAGGACACAATGCAATGCTCACGGTGGGAATCGAACCCGGTACCTTTCGAATACGAGCATGACTCCTTAAGCACTGAGCCATTGCACCTCTGATTTTGTATTAATTGTTATGTCATTGCATATCATGAAATATTTGACATGACATGAATCGTTCTTGAGATATCGTGTTTACAAGCTCTTTTCAGTTAAATCATATTAAATCATATCAATGTGTGATTGTTAAAATATGAGCATTTCATGATTTTCACATTAAGCCCCGCCTACTCAGTAATATGCAAGACATCACCACCAAAAACAATAGGACACTATACAAATTGATAAAATTCAGTGTTTTTTTTAATATAAAATGAACACGTACAAACTAGCAACCATCATAATTCTACAAAATGGAAACAAAACAGACATGTGTGATTGTTAAAATATGAGCATTTAAAGATTTTTACAATAAGCCCAGCCCACTCAATAATATGCATGACATCACCACCAAAACAGTACAGCACATGATGAGAATCCAGTTTGTCCTTTTTGAGATATACCATATTTACAAGCTCTTAGCAAAACCATATTAAGCCCAGCTACTATGCATATTAATAAAATTCAACAAATTTATACAATAAACACATACACACTAGCTAACAACATAATTATACAAAATATGAAACAAATGAGACAAGTGATTGTTAAAATAAGAGCATTTCATGATTTTCACATTAAGCCCCACATACTCAGTTATATGCAAGACATCACCATTGAAAACAATAGGACACATCTACAGGTCATGGACTATCTGTGTACCAAATATAATATGAATTGAGTTTACCGTTCTTGGGATACTGTGCTTACAAGCTCTTTTCAACAAAAACATGTAAAGCCCCACCCACTATGCATATTAACGAAATTCAACATTTTTGTACCATGAACATGTACACACTAGCTAACAACATAACTACACCAAATATGATACACAGCAGACATGCGGTTGTAAAAATATGAGCATTTCATATTATTTACATTAAACCCCACCCACTAATTAATATGCATGACATCACCACGAAAAACAATAGGGCACATGTACGGACCATCGGGCTATCTGTGTATCATATATGACATGAATATCTTGAGATATCATGCTTATGAGCTTGCTTTTAAAAATACACATACATACTGTACATACATACATACCTATATGCATACATTAGGTTCCTTATGTTATTAGCATTGGAAGCAAAAACAAAGGGCTAGCATAAAGAAACAAGTCAGGTATGACTGACTGTTTCACTGGCGAAGCCAGAATTTTTAATTTGGGGGTTGGGGGGGGTTGGGGTTGAGGAGGACAACCATGAGTGGCGAGAGATATTTTTGTTGTAGGTAACCAAAAGTATGGTAAGATCTTGGGACCCCTCTAAGGGCCCCTGGGGAGGTTCAGAGGCGAATCCCCGGTGGGGCTCCAAGGGGCAAAGCCCCTGCAAGCTCTGAGAAATTAAGCGTTTTAGAGATATAAAATGTGTTAACATTGAAGCCAAATCGCATGGTGTGTTTTCAAGGGACAAACTTCCAGAAAACTACGGGACATGAAGGGAATTAGGCACCAGCGTGAGCCAGGATTTTTAATTTTTATCATTATTATTATTATATATGTTTTTTGGTTTATTTTTTTTGGGGGTAACTGTCTGTGTGATAAGTGTCACACAGTCTGAAAGTGTGCATTATATATAGAGTTTGTAAAGACTCTGTCTCAAAAAGAAAAACACACATGGCAATTATCTTTTCAGTAAAACTTGCTCCCCTGTGCTTACCTGCAGGGCAAAACATATTTCTGATGTGTAATTTATTTATTTATTTTTTGGTGTGGGATTTGGGGGCCAACGCACCCCTGCCCCCTCTGGCTATGCTAATGGACTGCTTCATATATCACAAATGTACATACAAATTTATGATAAAGGATTCAAAAAGCATGTTGCCTCTCTAAATGTTCATACATATTCCCTTCAGAAAAGTTGTACAGGTATCTGTACTCTCACCCCCTCCCTCTGAAGATTAAAAAAATACATAATCAAATAGACAATGCTATATCACCTGGCTTAGATGTATCTGTCTGGCCCCTCTTAGCTCTCATGCAGTAATCCCATCTTACTTCTGGATCTTGCACAAAGCGAGCAAGCTTCTCAAATAATTCCATAAAGGAGAACTTAGACGCATAATAAACAGTAAAATAAAGTAATGCTGCCCTCCATAGGCATGGATCTTCCCGTCCGAGAACACTGTGTATACTGGCAAGACCTTCCTCAGTGGGATTCAATGGCAAGAGATTGTATCGGCGACGGGATTTACTGTAGCGCCACGGCTGCTGTCTGTTATTGGCCGCCCTGAGATAATGAGTGCCTGTAAGGTAGTTAAAGGAAAGACTTTTACCAAGGCAGATTAAGTTTCGGAAAATGTGGACTACCTACCATGAACAAACTTTAAAATGTAAACGGGGTATGATACTTTCAACAGGAAAATTGGGACACAAAAATATCTGTACCTAATAGTAGGTAAAAATGTTTTTTTCCAATTAAAACAAAATTTAACAAAAGTATATTTTGTAGCCTACTCAGTGCCCATTTAAAACAGATTTCAAATTGATACGGGCATAATACTTTCAACAGAAAATGGAAATATGGGACATCAAAAATAATAGTCATGAAAATTCCAATTAAAGCTAAAAAAGAATTGTTTTATACATTATTTTCATTTTAAGGCAGATCTAAAATTAACAGAAAAAAATGGGGACATCAAAAAATATAACACATGTTCATACCAAATGTAATTTTCAATTTAAAAAAAAAAGTTTTTCATTTCTGACTTTCAAGTGCATGAAACTTTCAATAGAAAAATGGGGACATAAAACATCTTTTGTGAGTGAAAAAATAAAATACAAATTAGTCTCCATTTAAAGAGCACATGGAAAGCTTTGATAAAGTACTGCTTTTATTCTTCAAAGGATTCGTTCAGTGGCTAAGCAAGTCTATCTTATATAAAAGAGGACTTCAAAAGAAACAAAATAATGAGAAAAAAAACATTCAAAAATGTTATTTCGTTAAGGAGATATTCAATTTTAAGGCTGTCTTATCTGTGTAGAAATGACTGGTGTAGTAAGTCTACTATGGAAAGTTGGTGTCCTCATCCTTACATTCATGCCAATTGTTATTGTATTTTAAATAAATTGTATTTAATTTTGTTATTATTTGAATTATTTTCCCTCAAACTTTCTTCAGGTGGTAAATTATAATCACCTTTACAAAATTCTATTTTACTACTTTCCTGACATATCCAATGATTTTTAAGCCACAAAATTGAAGGAAGGAACATGAAAGAATACATAAAGACTTTAAGGAATTCGAGGTTGTGATGTCACAACTAGTCTCAATTTAATCGTTTCTACACAAATGATATTAAACTTTTAATTGAAATATCTCCTTAACGGAATAAGAATTTTAAATGCTTTCTTCACCATGTTGTTTCTTTCGATGTCCTCTTTCATATAAGATGGACTTGCTTGACCCCTCAACTAATCTTTTAAAGAGCACATAGAAAACTTTTATGAGGTGTTGTTGTAACCTTTAAGAATGACCCTGGCAATTGATAAGTTGTGCTGCATCATTGTACTTAGTGGTAAAAAATAGCAGGACAATGCCAATATAAAAGTGTTCTAGCCCTGCAAATAACAGAACTAATGAAATTGAAGGAAACTTCCATTTGTAGCTAATTTCTTGATATGCAGCAGTTACTCTGGTTTCTGAAGCCATCATTTAGCATAATTACAAATATACAAAACTAATCACATCTTTGCTGCACTGTTTAATAACATATAATCCCAATCATGGTCTATTAAGTGAAAAGACTGGAGACTCTATAAAGAAGGTGTCATAAAGTCAATGACATTTTCTTTGCTTTACAGACAGATATTCTGCCATAAAAAAGACCTTGTCACAATTCATACATAAGTCACAGAATTTGTGAAAGATAATAAGGCCATGACAAATAGTATATACTTTAAGATTTTTCAATCTTTGCTTTATAACTCGATCAAAATCTATAGCAGCTTTAATAAGCTGTCTTACCTGGGTTACCCCACCACCACATCACTATTACCCCTACCACTACTACCCCCAATAGCGTTCATAGTACATTATTTGCTCAACTTACCAATTTCATGTCGTAGTAGACCTTCACTCCAATGATCACGAAGAATGCTCACCCTCACATTCATACAAGATTTCCCTTTATTCCGCGTCATGAGCGCTCTTGACAGGAGGTCAGGGGTCATATTCAACATGACCTGATTCTGCAACCCTTCAACAACCAGATAGTTTTCAAATCTATATTGAAACTCAAGGGGAGTAAGTTTTCTGCCAGCAGTAGCCTCTTCAAAGTTTTCATAGCATCCATATTTTTGCAATGCAAGTTCCATAATTTTCACCGCCTACGGACAAAAACAAAATACACAAAATCTCCAAAACCAATTATGGTGGCAAACAACAGAATGAATTAATTAGGGCTGTGCGTTTTCGTCTAATAGACTAAATGCTAAAATGCTTATATAGACAAATTCTGTTCATTTAAACTGACTAACCCTTCCCCCATCCTTCCCCCACAACCTCATAAAAAAACGAAAAAACTTGGAAGTGTTGAACAAATAAATTGTGGAAATTTTTTGCGGAACTGGTTCTAGCCCTACAATAACAACCACAAAACCATCTTGACGGCCAGCACAAAAAAAAGTAGCAAAACTTGAGTAGAAGCCTTATTTGGAGAATATTGAAGAGCTACTGTATGTCATATCACACTTTATTGAGCACCACACTAAAAGAAAAATTGAGCAAATTATGTCATTCTATTTCAATATTTTTGTTGTAGTATTTTGTGCAAGAAAGTCAAATTCCCAAGGGACTTTTACAACACTAAACTAAAAATAAAACTTTTAAGGAAATAAGAATAACAAATACTTGCAGTAGTTCATAAAAAAAAATAACTAATAAAAAAAACATTCCAAAAAAAATGAAAAAATAAAAAATAAGAAATCATTCAAAAGATCATACACAAAATTATACTATTTTTGATAAATGGTAGGCACGATATACTGTACAACAGGTTTACTACCTAGCAACCTATAAAGATATGTTTCACTATTAAATTCACATTTTCTCCTGAAGGTCTGTGTCCATACTGTAGGTATAGGTGTAAAGAAAATATATGAAGTAGGTCACTTAAATAAGCAAGACACAAAGTTGAGTAACTTTTTGTAAATTTAACAAATTTCACCAACAGTTAAAAACATCAGGGGATTCCCCACCCAACAGCCATGTCTCTGTGAGATAATGCACCTTTCAATTGTAAGACGTCCTTAAACCCCTAAGGATACAGTATGTCTTGTTAAAGGTTACAAGGTAAACGTTTAAAAGTTTACCAATTGTTTGTGGGCATTCATACCATACCTTTAATTAAATCTGCTGGAGACAAGTCATCAATGTTATACAATTGACATGTAAAATTAGAGTGAAACTATCGTTTCATTTTCAACCTTATACAAAAAAATATGTTTCTTGACTTTCTTCTAGAAGCTTGTTTTAAGCAGACTAGGTGTAAATAGTTTCTAACATTTTGCCTCTCCTTAACTTTTTACTTTTACCATCTCATTTACTAAAACTTTTTTACGACTTATCTTGCCCTTTTTTGCTTGCTTTATTTCTATTTACTGAAGCCATAGTTGCTGTTTTTCCAATTTAATATATATTTCTGCGTTTACATGTTTTACATCTATATTTGAGTATTCTTAGTCTGAATGCTTAAGAACATTCCTGTTTTTTTGTAACCTTTCATAAGAAAGATAATTTTCTTACTTACAAGTACAAAAATCATGTTGATATGTTATTCCTACCAGATAATCAAATTTTAAGGTTCACAAAAAAAAAGCCAATAAAAGAATAGGAAAAGGTTCAATATGACATCACAGCAACACATTCTCCCACAAAGTTGATATATTTCATGAAAATCTAGCATCCATTTGTATTAGTAAAACCTGCTAGAAAAATAAATTGATGAAATTGAGGTATTAATGTTTATTGCCAAATATACCCTACTTCAATCACTTTTGGAAAATTGTTTCTAATCATACAGAAACAACCAATTAACATTCAAAGAAATACATAAATATTTGCAATGGAATTGCCTCTATGACATCATCAAACACAAATTTATCATACTGTACAAAATCTTTAAAATGCAAATGGGAAATCTTTAAAAATTCATATCTCCTGAACGGCATATGATATCAACCTGATTTTTGTACCAAATGGCTCTCAAAGTATGCTCTTTCAAATAAAATTTGACAAAAAACCATGGGAATATTTTTTAATATAAGGAAACTTGTACCTTTTTTTCAATATCAAAATTTGTACTTCTAAGTTTATCATTTACCGTTTCCTACAGTATAAACATAGTATTCTTTTCCTGATTATCTGAGTTACTTTTTTTTTATACCTTTGAATTTTGATCTTATTTTTTGTTCTCCCTTGAAATTGAATGTTTATAAGCCTAGTATCTTTTATTCTTCTTTTTATGTATGGGGTCTTATGCAAAATTTCTTAGGTCTATTAATAACAATGATGAGGTTGAAAAACTTCTTGAAAATATTTTAGCCAACTCAGCCACATGCTAAACGTTGTCACCACAAATATAAATGTTAACAAAAAATACCCTAATTAGTATATTACTAGTACCTCTGGTAAAAGAGAATAAGAGGCCTCTGAAAATGAGGCTAGTTTGTCATCATCTGCAGGAGTTTCATACAAAAACTTTGGGTTGTATCTGAAACCATTGGTCATAAACCGCCTCTTCTCTTCAAGTAAATTATAGGGTCTTATTGCATAAATGATATATGGCGACTTTTTCTTCCGTTGTGATTTACTAGTGTCTAAAATTTTCCCCTCTTCAATAACTTCAGTTGCAAGACCATCATGAAACTTAGATTTCATCTGTGAGGAAAATGTCCCAAGGCCCAATTCTGAGATTGACCTTGTTCGACCTGGGCGGCGCCTTGCCGTCCTTGCTTTCTCATTTTTCCTTATTTCAATTTTTGGTAATTTTACATTGCAGATTGGATTAGACTTAATTGCACTATTCCTACGAAATTTTGGAGTTCTGAAATTTTTATCTCGAGGTAAAAACTCATCCGGATGTGTCAGTTGTTGCCCGTTGCTAAGTACTTGACGTTTCCGCTTGTCCGATTTAGACTTTAGCTTTGGACGGCTGGTCGCATTCAACTTAATTGCTTTATTGTTTCCTTTGGAACTCTCCCATGAAGTTGAATCTAGTTTAAACCGAATTCCTCTTGTTATTAAGTCAACGGCAATCATGACTAAATCCTTAAAAAACTTCACATTTTCAATATCTGATTTGTCAGTTTGTCAATTCTTCACCTGTTCACGACCTGACGGCGCAGTCGCTAGGAAGTGATTGATTTTTGTTTGTCGTTTACGGTGTGGTAGCAGCCAACCATTTTAAATGATTACATCCGGTAAACATTTGTCAAAACGAATTTGAAAATATATTTTCCACACCCAAACGCTAAACGAAATTGCATCATAGTCTCTGAAGTCTTATAGCATACCAGTAAGAAATCAAAGTAGACGCGTTGGATTTATCTTGTTAGTTCTATTTTTTTTCCAGCTTTGTTCTTACTTTGTCCTTGATAATTTGTTTTTATTTTCTTACTTATAATGATTGTTTTTTAAACCCATGAAATGTTTCCTTCTATTTTGATTCGAGTTATTCATTAATGTTATCTCTTTAAATTGTATAAGCTATTTCGTTTCCGTCCGTGGCTCTCCCATCTTCGTTTTCCTGTTCTTATATTTGCTTTGAACGAATCTCGTTTAATAGCGTATAAATTAAAAGGTTTTAAAAAACATTTTCCTCTTTTTTAATTTGGTAAATACTTGGCTATCGGAGTTCGATTTTTTAAATTTCTGGCATAAGTTTGACTCTTGGGTTGATTGGTTCTTGAGAGATAGTTCGCATTTAACTAGGAAAGGAGTCGTGTTCTTGTTCAGTTGTTAGGGGGTTTCAATCGGTAAATTAAGGATCGAGTCCTTTGTTACTTGGTGAGAGTTTAAACCCATGTCAGGCAATGTTTCACAGTGGTGTTGTTATGAACAAAATGGTATCCCGCGGAGCTTGCTGGGTATAAGTATCATGAAAAGTTCACAAAGGGTTGTCTACCAACTGTGGTGTAGCGGTTATCATACATGTCTACAGACCACGAGGCCCTGGGTTCAAGCCTGGGTTGGGTAGACACGCCAGTGCACCACAACTGGGTTATCAAAGGCCGTGGACATTGACTTGGTTGTCGATGTTATGTCTGTCCGTACGTCGTACCTGTGTTCTCGTCCGGGTCGTATTAAGCGTTTCGTGATAGCATTGTTACTATCATAACCGAATACGCAGGCGACGACCCCGTCATTGTAATTGTGTGTTTAAATCTTATCTCACAAAGGGTTTGATAAGAGATATGCTAAAGTGCTTTTTGAAAAACGTTTGTCCAAAGAGGTTAAGATTAATCCCAAATCAATATGTTCACTCACAGCAAAAAAACCCAATGAGTTGGTTGTGCCTTCAGGGTAATGAGGGTCTTACTATGGTAAGGATATGGCTGAGGTTTTGAATGACTACTTTGTGTCTGTTTTTACCAAGAAGTCCCTTGCTGATGATGTTGTGGATGATCTTAGTGTTATTATTTCCAGTATCCATTAAGGATCTTGATTTTTTAGTCATCAGACCTCATAGCAACCGCGCGCATTCACACCGCATTGGAGTGAAAACAATGCGATCAGCTGTGTTTGTTTACATGCTATACGTATATTACACTGCTGTAAGGAAACCGGGAATAAGCACCTGCCCTAATGGCTCGGGTGGATGTTGAAAATTTGGACCTTTAAGCATATTTTACGGTCCCTTCTACGTTATTTTTCTGTTTTACAGGGGGAGGGGTGGAATGCCTTCGACCCTATATTTTTTATACTTTCATCTATTTTGACCACATTTTCTGCATTTTTCATTTTCACCTAAGACAAGATTGTGAAAGTAGAGTTTCGCTCAAGTTTTTGTTTTAATGACTACGGAAGGGTGGAGGGGATAACTTGCAAAAAGCATGTACCTAATGTACAGTTTTCATTATAAAACACCTCCCTGATTACAGGCACCCAACCAAGTACACTTTATAATAATAAAAAAGATCATCGGTTACCGCCCCCACCCCCCTCCCCTCCTTCATTACCGCCCCCATCATAATTGGGATGATAAATATGATGGGAACAAGCGTTTGCTAATAACGGTTGGGGTATATGCTGAGAGGGTCTAGAGAGTGGGGGAGGGTAAAAGACCCCAATCAATTCCCAACTCATAAACCAAGCAGTTTGTCGACTGCTGACGTGTGAGCATGAAGTATATACTGATGGAAATGATGGGTAGAAGTTTTCGCTAAGAGCAGCTAGGGGGGAGGGGGGGGGGGTCGGAAAATCAACTTTGCCTATATCTATTACAAATTCCAAAAAGAGTGAGGGAAAATGCCCCTTGCCCCGGTAATCCCGCATATGTTTGTAGCATGGTTTTCGCACCAAGGTAAGATTGTAATCCTAAAAGACACGTGATAATTTGGGGCGCGAATTGCATTGAATATCACTGTGACAATATTGGATGAGCCAATAAGTTTAAAAAAAAAAAAAAAAGATGGTGTGCGGGGACCCGCTGCATGGCATATTGAAAAATGCACACATAACGTAATCCTTCTCATGCGTCATTGCATACATATATGCATATATAAACCTCCGTGGTGTAGTGGTTAGTGCTTTGTCATTTCAACCGCACGTCCCGGGTTCGAATCCCGGTGGGTCTGCAACCAGTGAGTTCACAAACTGGTTATCAAAGGCCGTGGCCGTCTGGATATAATGTCCAGCACTGGATGATTTCGGGACGTTAAACCGTGATATGCTATATAGGTGGGATGACGAGGGACAAAGGGAAATTTGCCCCTCTAGTTGCATATATATATTGCATTTTAACTTGGATTTTAAGGCATATAACAGTCAATAGAGGTGGGAAACCGTTAAGAAAGGACTATCTGTCCAACGGGAAAAGGCTTTGAAAAAATGACAGGAAAAAATTTCAGTAGACTTCTTAGCATTTCATACTCAGACATATATCAATATTTTATTACAAAATCAGATGTCTTCATCTGTATTCATCTATATCATGATTTCCTTGTATGTTTTTAAGACTATATAGTTGTTTCTTCCTTCAGTTTTAGTATAATTTGGTTTTATTTCTTATCATTATATTGAGTATGTTTTAGTTTAATAGTAGTATTGAATTTATTCTATTTTAGTTTTATTTCTTATTATGTTTTAGTTTTAGTTCTTAGATTTAGTATATTTTAGTTTTATTTATATTATGAGAATTAGTATATTTTAATTGTATTTCTTATTATGAGATTTAGTATATTTCGTTTTATTTTTATTATTAGATTTAGTATATTTTACTTTTATTTCTGATTATAAGATTTAGTATATTTAGTTTTATTTCTTATCATTAGATTTAGTATATTTTACTTTTATTTCTTATTATTAGAGTTATTGTAT
This sequence comes from Chiridota heheva, assembly GCA_020152595.1. Classification (NCBI taxonomy): domain Eukaryota; kingdom Metazoa; phylum Echinodermata; class Holothuroidea; order Apodida; family Chiridotidae; genus Chiridota; species Chiridota heheva. The sequence continues at coordinate 279,094 of JAIGNY010000033.1, forward strand.
TTTAGTTTTTGGCTATTTTCTATTACTGGAGCTATCATATTTTAGTCATTTTTCTTACTATTGGATTTATCATGTTTTAGTTTTATTTATTATCATTTAGATTGATTATAATTTAGTCTTATTTATTATTATTAGAGTTATTGTATTTAAGTTATATTTCTTATTGTTGGACTTGTTATATTTTATTTTAGGATATTTTTATTATTGGATTGATCATATTTCTTATTATTTGATTTATCATATCTCAGTTACATTTCTTATTATTAGACTTATAATATTTTAGTTGTATTTCTTATTATTATAGTTATTGTATTTAAGTTTAAGGCAATTTCTTTTTATTGGATTTATCATATTTTAGTTTTATTTCTTATTATTGGATGTATTATAGATTAGTTATTATTGGACTTATTATATTTCATTTTTATTTCTTATTATATTTTAGTTTGATTTCTTGCTTTTAGATTTAGTATACTTTTGTTTTATTTCTTGTAGTAGATTGAGCATATTTTAGTTTTAGTTCTTGCTATTAGATCTAGTTATATTTTAGTATTATTTCTTATTATTAGTTTTAGTATATTTTACTTTTATTTCTTATTATGAGATATAGTATATATTTTAGTTTTATTTCTTATTATTAGATTTAGTACATTTTACTTTTATTTATTCTTATTAAATCTAATGTATTTTAATTTTATTTCTTATTATGAGATTTAGTATATATATTTTAGTTTTATTTCTTTTATTAGATTTAGTATATTTTACTTTTAATTCTTCTTATTAAATTTAATGTATTTTAATTTTATTTTTATTATGAGGTTTAGTATATATATATTTTAGTTTTATTTCTTTTATTAGATTTAGTATATTTTACTTTTATTTCTTCTTATTAAATTTAATGTATTTTAGTTTTATTTCTTATTATTAGATTTAGTATATTTTTGTTTTATTTCTTATTTTTAGATTTAGTATAGTTTAGTTTTATTTTTTATTATTAGATTTAGCATATTTTAGTTTTATTTCTTATTATTGTTAGATTTAGTATATTTTAGATTTTCTTATTATTAGACTAAGTGTATGTTTATATTCATGTTTAAACTTAAGTTTAAGTTTAAGATTAAGATAAGTAAACTTTCAAATTTTATTTTGTTGATATAGACGCCAGAAAACCACACAGTCAAGACCAAATCTGATATCAAAGTCTAGGCTTGCATGAAGGTAAAACTATAATTATCAAAGGCCGTGGACATTGACTTGGTTGTCGATGTTATGTCTGTCCGTACGTCGTACCTGTGTTCTCGTCCGGGTCGTATTAAGCGTTTCGTGATAGCATTGTTTCTATCATAACCAAATACGCAGGCGACGACCCCGTCATTGTAATTGTGTGTTCACTCGTCGTCGTAGTCGTCGTTGACGCACAATTGGGTCTCGTGGCATACGTAATAACGTGCGTACGTACTGTATGTGTGTAGGTATGCCAATGGGGCTCGTCATTGGATAAAGTTAAAGAATGTGGATGGCTGTATTTGCACTCCTTGCCTCTCAATTACAAAAGATTGGCTGATTGAAGCTAACTGAGTTTACAACTAAAACAAGAAAGTGTGTGACACTATTTTGCAAGTGCCCCTTTTGACTCCAGTATTCCTGCCCATAGCCTGAAATGCAAATCTATGGTGAAAAAGTGCGGGGGAAAGTGCCTCCCTCCCCTCTCCGTTATCCCGCCCCTGTTAAACAGAGCAAATTATAAACCGAATGAATTAATAGGAAAAGAAGTGGATTGATGAAAAGAAGTGGTTTTACATAACAAAATAAATGATTGAATTGATACTGCTAATGTTGCGTCAACTTTTGATTGTAGATTAACCTTTACGGTGCTATAATCATTAAGTGATGTTTAAACATGAAATATTTCTCAAAATGTGGCATTTCTTTCTTTCTTTGTCACGGCTCTAATTGGTGCCACAGGAGCATACATAATTTTATCCTCTATTTTTTTTTTTTTTTAATGGGAAAGTAATTATTTTGTCAAACAATTAAAAAAAATATATTTTGTAATAGTATTAAACTTCTCTAGATGTTGTATATTTTTGTTTTATTTCTTATTTTTAGATTTAGTATAGTTTAGTTTTATTTTTTATTATTAGATTTAGCATATTTTAGTTTTATGTCTTATTATTGTTAGATTTAGTATATTTCAGATTTTCTTATTATTAGACTAAGTGTATGTTTATATTCATGTTTAAACTTAAATTTAAGTTTAAGGTTAAGATAAGTAAACTTTCAAATTTTATTTTGTTGATATAGACGCCAGAAAACCACACAGTCAAGACCAAATCTGATATCAAAGTCCAGGCTTGCATGAAGGTAAAACTATAATTTATAAAAAAAAATTAAGAATAGAATCTCTGAATCTTCAAAGTCTGACTTAGTCACGCATAGCTACAGTGAGGATAATCTACGCGTGAAAAAGTACATGATATCTGCTGAGAAGTTTAATACTATTACAAAAACTTTTTTTTTAATTGTTTGACAAAATAATTACTTTCCCATTAAAAAAAAAAAAATAGAGGATAAAATTATGTATGCTCCTGTGGCACCAATAAAAGCCGTGACAAAGAAAGAAAGAAATGCCACATTTTGAGAAATATTTCATGTTTAAACATCACTTAATGATTATAGCACCGTAAAGGTTAATCTACAATCAAAAGTTGACGCAACATTAGCAGTATCAATTCAATCATTTATTTTGTTATGTAAAACCACTTCTTTTCATCAATCCACTTCTTTTCCTATTAATTCATTCGGTTTATAATTTGCTCTGTTTAACAGGGGCGGGATAACGGAGAGGGGAGGGAGGCACTTTCCCCCGCACTTTTTCACCATAGATTTGCATTTCAGGCTATGGGCAGGAATACTGGAGTCAAAAGGGGCACTTGCAAAATAGTGTCACACACTTTCTTGTTTTAGTTGTAAACTCAGTTAGCTTCAATCAGCCAATCTTTTGTAATTGAGAGGCAAGGAGTGCAAATACAGCCATCCACATTCTTTAACTTTATCCAATGACGAGCCCCATTGGCATACCTACACACATACAGTACGTACGCACGTTATTACGTATGCCACGAGACCCAATTGTGCGTCAACGACGACTACGACGACGAGTGAACACACAATTACAATGACGGGGTCGTCGCTTGCGTATTTGGTTATGATAGAAACAATGCTATCACGAAACGCTTAATACGACCCGGACGAGAACACAGGTACGACGTACGGACAGACATAACATCGACAACCAAGTCAATGTCCACGGCCTTTGATAACCAGTTGTGGTACACTGGTGTGTCTACCCAACCCAGGCTTGAGTCCAGGGCCTCGTGGTCTGTAGACAGGTATAATAACCGCTACACCACAGTAGCGTATAGATAGACGTGTATATATATATATATATATATGCTGGCGGCCCATTATAGGAATTCGAACCACTTGGGCAAGCAAACTAGAACCGGTATATACATCAAGCGTTCAATACTGTTCATTATTGACGTTGAAGACTCGGAGTAATCACAACAAGTCATAAGCATAGAGTAAAAATACATAGTCTGAGTTTATCATTTTGTTATCTATTAACTTGTCTTTTAAGTTTTACCAATATCTTTTATTGCATTCTTGTTTCTTTATGCCAATTTAGAATATTTAGTCCCTGTCATATAGCTTTAACTTATTTAAGAACAGGTATTTTTTTTTTTTTTGGGGGGGGATGGGTGGGGGTGTATTTTTAGGCTTTTGTTTGGGGATTTTCATTTGGCTCTCGGAAAATTTTGCACAATAAACGTTTTGAAAAATTTCCTACCCCCCCCACACACCCTCTTTTCTTAAGCAAATCCCGCCCCTGCCTGGGTGGGTAGTTAGCTCCAATTCTGATCACAAATTCAAAGTCAACATTGATCAATTTTTTTCTGGGCGTCCTTGATTTTTTTGTATTTGCTTGTGGTGGTGGTGTTAGTTTGGGCTTTTTATGGGGTGACTAACCCTTCTTAGCCCGTAATCTTGTTATTCTCGAGGTCGGAGTCGACGTAACCGTGCACGAGCTCAGTACGGTTTTGCCAAGTGGAGGGGAAACTTTACTCATTACAGTCAATGGGTAAACGCAAAACACAGTAAACGCATACGAACTTGTCTACGTGTATCGCGCAAAAGGTTTATTTTTGCTTTAGAAAATGACGTCATCTCCCGGATATGACGTTTCACCGACCAAGCGAAAACTTTAGTCAAAATAGCGCGGGCAATGTAAACTTGGTTCGTACCCGACTCACAGCTGATATATAATATTTGTGACCTGACTAACATTAGGCTTTACAAGAGGCTCATGCATACTCTAAAGACGTTACTGTTGCACGAACCTCTTGCGCTAATGAATTTCACCTAGCCTAAAGTTGAAGCTGAATTGAATAGGACAAACAATTGCGATTCAGAAATGGCATCTGTTGAGCGAAAAGCTGGTGAATGTTTGTAACTTTTGTAGCATAGGCCTAAGTTGCCCTAGGGGCCTAGGCCTAACTGTTTAATGTTTTTAAATTCATTTTTTTATTGGTAGCCTAACGTTAGGCCGTTATGACCAACAGTTAGGCTACAGTATGTGGACCAGTTGAGCGAAAAGACCAGTTCCAAAGAAAACGTTCACACAAATTCCATGTTTATAGAAAATTACCAATAACACCGAAAATTGGTAAAATCTATTGCTTTCCACCTCGATATTGTTTTCATTGAATTCTAGAAATTGTAGGGCCTAGACTTGAAATGCTATTTTATTTTTAATATGTGAGGGTGATTAGGCCCAAAGGTGTTCCTAGCGTTATTGTAACTATATGACTACTTATTATAGATAGATATATATATATATATATATGTATATATGTATATATATATATATATATATATATATATATATATATATATATATATATATATATATATATATATATATATATATATATATATATATATATATATATATATATATATATATATATATATATATATATATATATATATATATCAGCTGAATGATCAAACTGCCTATTTCCATAAGTAGATGTTCTGATAATTGGTTTGGTTAATAATGACTTGTTTTTGGACCGAAGAGATCTAGTTGGTTGATATTTATGCACAAAATTTGTGAGGTAGGCAGGGGCTAAACCATTGAGAACCTTATATTATAAGCATATAAAAGAATTTTGAAACTGGACCTGTAATGAATCAGCAGCCAATGCAAGTCACGCAAAACAGGTATTATATGCTCACATCTACATGTGCGGGTGACAAGCCGTGCAGCGCAATTCTGAATGCGCTGAAGCCGGTCAGTAAGCTTATGAGGCAGACCATGAAGTAGGGCATTACAGTAGTCTAATTTTGATGTAAATGATAGCAGTGATGATTGGCAAAACTTCATTTACACAATGTTTCAATTGCCAGGTAGGCATCGGGTCCAGACTACATGACTTTGGTGGGGACCTTGCAATCAATGTTCGTACCTCATCCTGAGTGGTAGGGGCAAATGGTGTGAGAGGAATCCAGCAAAAATGCTATCATCCGACATAATATCAGACATTGCAGGTACTGCATCGATCTCCTTACGGATGCCTTTTATTTTGCTCACAAAGAAATTCCCAAATTTATTGGCGAGATCTTCAACACATCTGTATGTTGGCAACGTTGCAGACATGTCTTCCTCCAAACTCTCTCAGCCCTCCTACGTTCGTGTTTTGCTTCCCTGAGTTCATCTGTGTACCAGGGGGCATGGGGTCTCAGAATAATAGACTTTGTGCATTTTGGTGCATGGCGATTGACTATTTCGTTTAAGCAAATGTTGTAGGAACACACGAACTCATTAAACGGTCGATCCACATACTTCAGGGGTTCACAGTTCTAATGTCTTCAATGAAATTGGGCACACTGAGACCACAAAACTTGCTGAAAGTTGTAACCTTGTGAATGTGTTCTGGTTTATGTATGTTTAGATTGAAATAAACGGCGTTATGATCACAAGTCACATTTTCATCCATATTGCCAAGACATGCATCAACAATAGAAGGTGAACCGTACAGTATATCATTGTTTTCTCGAGTTAACACGACATCAATAGTGTGTCCAGCGCGATGTGTGGCACCAACGACATGTTGTTTTAATCCATGAACATTCAGAAGTCTGTAAAAATTTTGAGAATTCAAATCATTGAGATCATCCAGGTGAAAGTTTAAATCACCAACAATGGCCAAACGATCTTTCATAGTTGTGACAGATTCTAAATACAATACCCACTCATCAAAAAATATAGCGTTCTTAAATCTATTTTTAGAGGAGGGAGGAGGTCGATAGACAATGCTCAGTGCAATTTGTGAGTCGCCAGTACTAATACAGCAATCCATATGCTCAAAATGGGTATAAAGTTTATCCTCTGTTGATGTGTTAATCTTTATGCACAAACCTAATTTATATAATAGTCCCACACCTCCACCACACTTTCCAATGGGACGTGGCACATGGAATTCATTCCCTACAGGGACGAGGGCACCTGTGACAAAACTGTCCGTCTCAGTTCCCAGCCATGTTTCAGTAAGTGCTAAAATGTCAATATCATTTGATACAACAAAATCAGAAACAGATATAGCTTTATTGCTAATCGAGCAAACATTTTGTAAATAAACTGAGTGGTTTGGTATGCTGCTTATTAGTACTATTTTCTTTCCTGATGACATGCAAATGACTATGACATATTCTATTAGTCCTGCAGGGTTTACAAAGTCTTGATTGTATCAATGTTTGTATTCCATACCGCACATTATTGTGACTTGAAGTTTTACCATGTTTAGTTCCTGGGGCTAATTAAATTAGATTGTTCATGTTTATCCCTGATCGTTTACTCCCATTGTTTAACTGATTCCATTGAGAATTTTTTTTACTTGCAAGCACTTGTATAGACCTCCTGAAATTACTGCCTGTCTTTGTTCCTCTGCAAGTTGGTTTTCTGAAAAGAGTTAAAGTATTTATTGTCCTTTTCCATGGCTGATTGCCCAAAGAAGCTTTCATAGATTCCTTAATAGCAAGAAAAGCTCCTCTTGTGTATGTAATAGTGCCTGTATGCATTATCTTAACACTAGTAAGGTTAAAAAGTCTTAAATTTGTTGTCAAATATTCAGTTGAAATTCCAGGATCAAATATCAAATCATCAATTCCAGACTGATCAAAACAGTTTGTATAATGAATAGTGAAACATCCAAAATTCTCCAAGCAGTAAAAACAAAGTTTATTTCAAAATTTTAAAGAGCTGATTAGTAGAGCTGTTAATTGATGGCGCTGCATACAGTATTCATATAGGTTGCATTCATAACACTAGTAACACCTGTGATTAGGCCCCTATCTATAGCGGTAAATTGCTATATCAGATATAGGAATTATTTTCAACATTTTTGATATGTTATAGGTGACCGATTTTCTTCAAACTTTCAAAATTTATAAAGGAAAGATAGAATTTTTTTTAAATATTTAATTTTGGTCAACAATCTAGGAATAATTTAAAGCAAAAAACAGGATTTTATTTCAATCTGATAAAATTTGTAGATTAAAATTAGACTTTAAGAAAATCATGCTTATTATTAGTCTTTTTGAAATATTTCTTACCTTCTTTCAGCAATTTTACTGTTCTTTATCTTCCCATTATTCCAAAATAATTTCAAATTTGTACCTTTTTGCGCAAATTTCTTAAAAAAATGATAATAAACCACGAGCTCACAAATTTTGCGTCGGCCATTGTGAACGGAAATTAAGAAAAAGAGCTGAATACATTAGTAAAGGCACTGCTAAAAAATTTGTCCTGCAATTTTGAAGGAACAAATTAACCACATCATTCAACAAAAGTAACTTTGCATCATAACATTGAGATAAGCTCAATAGTTCATGTCACCTTTCCCCAGCAACAAAGACAAACAATGCCAGCATTGATTACAGTTACTATTTATATTACAAATTCAGATGTGTGTCACTAAAAATATCACCATAACACCAGTGGGAGTTGTTATCTTGAAGGGGCATAGATGAGGTGGAACTGTATACAGTTTTGTGGTTTGGGAAACAAAGAAATATATAACTTTTACTCTGACCGGCCCTGCCCCATTTGAAGGCCGGTTGAGATGTTCCTGGTTTTAAGCAGAGCCATTTCTAATGAACAGTGCGGAGGAATTTTAACAATGTCAACAATCAAAAATCCTAAAACCCTAATCCTAAAACCTAAAACTAAAACCTAATCCTAAAACCTAATCCTAAAACCTAAACTGAAAATGAGAATCTACATTTGTTATGCGCACATTTTTTTGTTTATTTCAGTTTAAACGGCTTGCACAATCCACTCGTCAGTGCAACAATAGGCTAGTACTAGTACACACTGACGAGTAAAAGTTTTGATCGGAAAGCCAAAACATAATAATTATTCCTCTTTTTTAAACAATTTTAGCTTAGTTTCTACTTAAAAGACCCAAATCTAAAAAGGAAAATAGTGAAAATACATCAATACAACAGAATAAAACCTAAATTAAAAAAGAAAAAGAAAAAATCTTTATATAGAAATTTTCCGCTATACTAGGATTTTACTGATTTTTCTAGCCATACTGCCTTGTTGTATGTTTTATACTTATAACTACTAAGAAACTTGGAAATTATCAAATATATGTTCTTTGCTAATAGTTTTTCTTTATAACAGGAAGAACTGCAAATATGTTTTCTGTCTGTAATTTTGATATTGTGTCCAAAATGTGTAAAATGGAATATTATGTTGTGCTCACAGAGAAAGATAGAATTTGTTGTTAAATACACCATTATTCTAGTCTTACCTTATGGCATTAAGAGCAAATTGACTTACTTGGGAAATACATGTTAAGCCTAGGCCTATTGTATGAAGCCTACAAGTTATGCAAAATTATTGGTGATAAAATGAATTTTGGCACTCTTTTGATCAAAATTGAAAGAAAATAACATAAAATGCCTTGAATATACAAAATTTGTACATGGAAAATGTAATTCCAAATTATTCTGCAATCCTAAAAGCAGAAAAACTAAAAATATTTGACAATTAAGGAATTCTGAAATAAAACCCCCTTTTTTTCTTGGAAGTGGTCCACATACTGTGGTCAAATAACTTCTGGCTGTAGTATATGTTATAGCCACTAACGTTAGGCCTACATGGCTGCAGTTAGTCAAATAACTTCTGGCTGTAGTATATGTTATAGCCACTAGCGTTAGGCCTACATGGCTGCAGTTAGTCAAATAACTTCTGGCTGTAGTATATGTTATAGCCACTAGCGTTAGGCCTACATGGCTGCAGTTAGTCAGATGACGTCTGACTGTAGTATATGCTATATCCACTACATGGCTGCTATACACAGTCAGAAAACGCTATATATATTATAACGTTGAAACTGCTGCATTGGCTTAGCATAGAAGCTATAGCAGCATGAATTTCAACAACGCGCTAGAAAAACTAGGCCTTTCCGCGACAATCGCAGGTCAACTTTGACAATGCCTTTTAACGTAATGGATCACTTTGATGTGTTCCAAAATAAATAGCTATATGCAATGATACTATATTGAGACGTTTACTAATGTTTTGTGCATGAGTTTAATAAAGAAAACTGAAAAGTTGCATTTTGTATAAGAGCCTTTGCTACTGACTTAGTTTCAAACAGCGCCTTGGATGGGCATATCAAATTAGTTAAAAAGCTGGAGCATTAAAGCGACGGTGAAGTCACCATGCGTATAGCAATAAATTGAACACTGCGCATTTACTGACTAACATTTTCAGAATAGCAGTGCCAGTGCTCTTGGGTGATACGCACACTATTTGTGTATACGTTTTCCAAAGTGAGGAATGTGTGAAGTGATCAGAATGTCATTTCTTAAGTAATTTAGATGTTTTTATGTACAAAATGTTCTTCATTTTATTTGTTTCTTAGTTTTAAAGATACTTTAAAGTTTCAAGGCGTTAATGAAATTAAAGTCATAGCTCATAAGTACTTTTGTCAGTTTTGAGAAGGGTTTTCATTTCATGATTATGTTATTTGTCGTTGTCGGAGTGGTTTCCAACGTTACTAGTGTATTTTGCATTGTCTCACTTAGTATACAAGTATTGCCTTGCAAGTAGTGCCTACTGAGTGAGGTGTTTATCTCACTAGCCTATGGCTAGCTAAGTTGACCAACACTAACAGTCCCACACTAACAGTTTTGCACAAAATTTAAGTTAGAATAGAATAGAACTTAGAAGCTATAAACTTTTTATAGGCTTAACGTTAGTTAGTGAGATGAACACCTCACTCAGTAGGGCACTACTTGCAAAGCAATACTTGCATACTGAGTGAGACAATGCACAATACACAAGTAATAAGTAATACAACAAGTAATGTTGAAAACCACTCTAACAACAACAATTAACATAATCATGAAATGAAAACCCTTCTCAAAACTGACAAAAGTACTTACGAGCTATGACTTTGATTTCATTAACGCCTTGAAACTTCAAAGTATCTTTAAAACTAAGCTACAAATGAAATGATGAACATTTTGTACGTAAAAAAACATCTAAATTGCGGAAGAAATTATATTCTGATTACTTCGCAAATCCCTCACTTTTGGAAAGGTATACACAATTGGTGCGCGTATCATCCAAAAGCGCTGGCACTGCTATTTTAAAAATGTGCATCGGTAAATGCGTGCAGTGTTTGATTTCATGCTATACGTACGTTGACCTCACTGACACTCTATTGTTCGACAACTTTTCAAATAGATACATCCATCCAAGACGCTGTTTGAAACTAAGTCAGTAGCCAAGGCTCCTTGGGCCACCCCTCTCCCTTCTGTCCACCTGGACCTCTCCACTCATCACAAAACTCAAAGCCACCCTAGCCTCTTCATCAATCTCCACAACCAAATCAAAGACCAACTGTCAAATTACATCTCCATCTATACTGATGGCTCCAAGGAAGGCAACAAGACAGCTGCTGCTGCTGCCGTCATCCAAGACATCACCCTCAGTAGCAGACTTCCCGACTACTCATCCATCTTTTCAGCCGAGGCTAAGGCCATTCCTCTTGCCCTCAACTTTATTGAGTACTCTTCGCTCAGCCACTTTGCCATTTTCTTCGACTCAAAGGCTGTTCTTACTTCTTTACTCAATCTTAAATGGGATAACTTCACATGCCACCTCCTCCTCCGGAAACTCCTTTCTCCCACCCTCTGCAGGAAAAGTATTCTTTTCTTCTGGATACCCAGCCATGTTGGCATCCCAGGTAATGACAGAGCTGATGCAGCCGTTCAGCTTGCCCTCAACCTCCTCCCTGTCCCTTTTCTCAAAATCCTCTCTGACATCAAACCGCTTATCGCTTCCCTTGTTCGGGACCGCTGGCAAACCTCATGGAACTCCCAAATTGATAACAAACTCCATGTCATCCAGCCCACAATTCCGATCAAATCCACCATCAACAACCTCTCTCGTATCGACAACATTCATATTACCCGTCTTAGAATTGGTCACACCCACCTCACTCACTCCCACCTCCTTATTGGCTCCCCCATCCCCTCTGCAACAATTGCCATTGCACCCTCACAATCCATCACGTTCTCCTTGCTTGCCCCCTGTACAACCTTCCCAGAGCTTCCCTCGCTCCCCACAACTCAATTGCTGAGTTCTTCCAGAAAAATCTTCCGAATAAAATTATCTCCTTCCTTCATCATGCCTCCCTCTACAACCATATTTATTTCTCCTCTTCCACTCCCTCTCTACTTTGTTTTTGTTTCAACCATGCACCTCCCCTCTCAATCACAGCTTTCTGACCTTTTGTTCTTGAATTTCTCTCATTCTCCCCCTGTTTCCTTTCCTTCCTACCTCTAGAATGATCTGACTTCTCAGGCACAATTTGACCTCGTTGTCGTGGTGCCATTAAGCCCTCATTAAACAAACAAACATGAAACCCATATGCCCACCATATAACCCACATAGGCATCTGGGCTGGCCCATATGGGTCCCATATGATTATTGGGTACAGAATCCTAAGGGGCCAAGAAGGTGTAACCCAGATGGGACCTATATTTCTGCCCATACATGTATGTAGCCCATATACCACCCATATGGGCATGCTACCTGGGATCTTTATACATTCCACTCTTTTGCAATTTATCATACTACTAGTACTACTATTCATTGCACAATTACACTGGCGACATTATTAGAACACACATTTACCCGTTATACTGTTGCTTACTCAAGAAAAAAGAAAAAAAAAATCCCAAATAAACCCTGCATATTCCCATTTTTCGCGCAGTTATAAACGCTGGAACCATAGATTTTTCCAGCTCTAACTAGTCCTGTATTAGTAAATTCACAAAAGATATTTTGCGAAATACTTGGACTGTTGACTTTGCATGAATTTTTCTTATTATACATTTTCTACAGCCAGCACTAGAGGAAGGAGGAGCCTGCAAGTGAAAATGAAACGAAAGGATGTGAAAGAGGCAATCTTCAAACTCATTGACCACAATCAACCTTTGGAGGAACTGGTTGAAGAGTTGCAGACGAAGGTATAGCTTTGAAAGTAATACAACTTACTCATTTGAATTTTGAATATAAAAATAATCTTGAGGACAGTGGAATATAACCATGTTCACATTAAGGTGTGCGATTGCGGGATTCCCGCACATGTTATCAAATTCCCCCTCAAAAAATAATTGAAAAGGGAAAATTCCTGCAGAAAAAGAAGAAAAAAAATGTCGAAAAATAAAGAAGCTAAATTTGGCCTTTTTTTAGCAAACTTTGGTATTTTTTGGTGAAATTTTGGCATTTTTGGCATTTTTTTCCCTTTCCAAAAGAAATTCCCCTCCCTTTCTAAACCCCAAAAAAAAAAAAAAAAAAAAAAACAAATTACACAAGGGGGAAAAATTCCCTCCCTTACAAATTTTGAAAATAGTTGGGTTTCTTTCTGGGGGTTAAAGAAAAAGTCAATTAAGGAATATAATCCCAAACTTTTACATATTGTGTTCCAAGAACCATGTACACACACTGTAGGATGTTATGACTGAACACCCATGAACGAACGGATTTTTTTGATCAGGTTATTTATTAAAGGACTGGTGACATGTAGAAGCAAGTTTGCTTTAAACTGATGTTTGACACTCACTGAATACGTAGTGACATCTATTTCTTCCTAACAAAAATTGGAAAAGTGAAAATCATGTTATTTTGAAGTTCAGAATAACCACTTTCTGTGGCATCGACAAATTCATTTAAATGTGACATTGCAAGTTGTAGACACCTTGCAGAACTGCCTGTGTAAACGCGTACAAAGTAATTACAGATAGACCTTAAATGTTGTCAGCAAAAAGTTAGGAAATTTCATCCTCTGATACCTCAGATACAAAAGACTCCTTTTGAGAACTTGACGGAGACATTATAGACCCCCATAGTACACCTGAAGATAAAATCCAACCATAAATATTCTAAGATATTACCGAGGAAATTCGCCACTCTTAGCCGGCTGAACGCGAAGTTCCAGACCTATTTGCGAATGCCTTCACAACAACGCAGGTTCAAGGTGACTTACGAATACATTTTGGAAATGACTCTCAGTCTCATCCGGTACATGTGCTGATTCATACAATTCTCTCCTTTTCATCCAAGCTATACCATCATGCAATCTATTTCCTAGAAATTGCCAAAAGAAAGCTAGAAGTTTAGGCCTGCAACTGAACTCAAGCCAGTAGTAGCCGATAAATACACACAATACACACATTGTATTGGTAGGCCTGCGTACTGCCAGTTGGAGATAAATCATATCACTAGATACATATCAACTAGATACGTCACAAAATTGTAATAATAGAAATTAAACTAGAAAGTTAAGTTGTTTATATGATTGGCAAAGAATAGTTTCTCTAAGATTGTAAAAGACATGAGACATTTCTTGAAATACATATATATGTATTAGAAAGTTGTTCCAAATTAAAAAATACATCAGTTGACACCTAAGTTGCTACATGTCACCAGTCCTTTAATCATGTGGTTCATAATGCAGTGTTTAAACTTTACATTATGAGCTTTGACATGGCACATGTGCACAGAGTTGACAAAGATGTTTTAAATTTCCCACAATTCATATATCAAGCATCAAGAATTTTTCCCTGCAACTTGGCATGATAAGCACATAGACTCCAATTCGGCCTCAACCAGCTGCAACTCTGGTGCAACAATAACGGTTTTAAATTCTCCAAAGACAAGACAGTCTGCATGCACTTCTGTCATTTTAACAACTCCACCCCAATCCGAACCTTGTGCTCAATGGCAATCGCATCTCTAAAGTTAAACACATGAAGTTCATGGGTTTATCTCTAGACCCCAAGCTCTCATACAAGCAACACATCACCAACCTGAAACAAATGCAACAGCTACTTCAACATTCGCCGCCTCCTCTCCAACACCACTTGGGGTGCGAACAGCTATGCTCTCCTCAAAATCTTCAGGCTCACCATTCGTGCCAAGCTTGACTATGGCAACATTGTCTACTTTGTCTCTCACAACTCATACCTCAACCACATCAACACCATCCAAAATGAAGCCCTCCGGCTTTGTCTAGGTGCCTACAGGACTTCCCCAATCACCAGCCTTCATGTTGAAGCCAACGAGCCCCCCTTTCTACTTAACTGTAGAAAGCTTAGCCTCTCCTATGCTTTTAGAGTCCTCACCAACACCCAGAACCCTGTTTACAACCTCATTGGGTACCCCAATTTCTCCACCCTCTTTGATAGGACTAAAACCCTATCCCCTCCCTTTAGCTTACGCATTAAATCAGACCTCCATCTCGGCATCAACCCCGCCACTCTTGGCACCTTCTCCTGGCCCACTTTTCCTCCATGGGCCACTCCCTCCCTTCTATCCACCTGGGACTCTCCACTCATCACAAAACCCAAACCAATCCTAACCTCTTCATCAATCTCCACAACCAAATCAAAGACCAACTCTCAAACTACACCTCCATCTATACTGATGGCTCCAAGAAAGGCGACAAGACAGCTGCTGCTGCCGTCATCCAAGACATCACCCTCTGTAGCAGACTTCCCGACTCATCCATCTTTTCAGCCGAGGTGAAGGCCATCCTCCTCACCCTTAACTTTATTGAATACTCTCCGCTCAGCCACTTTACCATCTTGTCCGACTCTAAGGCTGTTCTTACTTCTTTACCCAATCTTAAATGGGGTAACTTCACATCCCACTTCCTCCGGTGGAAACTCCTTTTACCCACCCTCTGCAAGAAAAGTATTCTTTTCTTCTGGATACCCCAGCCATGTTGGCATCCCTGGCAATGACAGGGCTGTTGCAGCCACTAAGCTTGCCCTCAACCTCCCCCTACCCCATTTCCCAAAAGCCTTTCTGACATCAAACCGCTTATCGTTTCCCTTGTTCATGACCGCTGGCAAACCTTATGGGACTCCCAAATTGATAACAAACTCCACGTCATCCAGCCCACCATTCCGATCAAACCCACCATCAACAACCTCTCTTGTGTCAACAACGTTCATATTACCCGTCTTAGAATAGGTCACACCCACCTCACTCACTCCCACCTCCTTATTGGCTCCCCAACCCCTCTGCAACAATTGCCATTGCACCCTCACAGTCCGCATCACATTATCCTTGCTTGCCCCCTGTACAACCTTCCCAGAGCTTCCCTCGCTCCCCACAACTCAATTGCCGAGTTCTTCCAGAAAAACCCTCTGGATAAAATTATCTCCTTCCTTCATCATGCTTTCCTCTACAACCATACTTAGTCCTCCTCTTCCACCCCTCTCTACTGAGTTTTTTTTCACCCATGTACCTCCTCTCTTGATCCCAGCTTTCTGACTTATAGTTCTTGTATTTATCTCATTCTCCCCCTGTTTTCTTTCCTTCCTACCTCTAGAATGATCTAATTTGACCCTCGTTGTTAAGGTGCCGTTAAGCCCTCATCAAACCAACAAGCTTTTAAATATTTAATGCTATGTCTTTAAGTATGTCTTTTAAGTATTTAATGCTATGTCTTTTAAGTATTTAATGCTTTGTCTTTTTAAGTATTTAATGCTTTTGTCTTTTAAGTATTTAATGCTATCTTTTAAGTATTTATTGCTATGTCATTTTAAGTATTTAGTGGTATGTCTTTTAAGTTTTTAATGCTGTCTTTTCAGTATTTAATGCTATGTCATTTTAAGTATTTAATGCTATGTCTTTTAAGTATTCAATGCTATGTCTTTTAAGTATTTAATGCTGTCTTTTATGTATTTAATGCTATGTCATTTTAAGTATTTAATGCTATGTCTTTAAAGTATTTAATGCTATGTCTTTAAAGTATTTAATGCTATGTCTTTTAGGTATTTAATGCTGTCTTTTAAGTATTTAATGCTGTCTTTTAAGTATTTAATGCTTTGTCTTTTAAGTATTTAATGCCATGTCTTTTAAGTATTTAATGCTGTCTTTTAAGTATTTAATGCTATGTCTTGTAAGTATTTAATGCTGTCTTTTTTATTTATAGGAGACATAAGTCTGGCTTTTTCTTCATTTAATATGATAGAAATAGTAAATGTCATCTAAAGATTTTCACATCGTAAAGAACAATTTAGAATATATTTTTCTAATTCATTAAAATATTAATTTTGCAAATATAAGCTGTAAGGGAGCGGCCATTTTGTTCATACTGACATACGTCCTTCACAAAATGATGTCATACATCCTGTACAAATTAGAATATGAAATATTTTTTCCTTTGAATAAGACTATGAATTTCAATTTCTATATTATATTAATAATTCAAGCCCTTAGAACTTCATGTCAAAGCATTTTGGAAAGAAATTTAAAAGAAATTTTTTAAGAAATACAGAAGCTAGCAAGTTGGCATGATTTCAACACAAAATTAGACAAAATGGTAGCGTCCATGTTACAACTTCAAACTTGGATAACTTGGGAATGGAATAAGATTTGATGATGGGTTTTTGGTTGTTGGTTTATTATTCAATTCTCTATCATATATCAAGCTAGAGTATTTGACTTTATGTCTCCTTTAACATTTGGAAGCATTTTTCCCTCCACTTGTCAGTTTGATAAAATCGACCTATTTCCTTTCCTTTTTCATTTCAGGTTGACCATAAACCAAATATTCAAGATGAAGTACAGGTTGAGTCTGGTCCTGCCACATCTTCACCTGCCACTTCTTCACAGTCCAGCCTTTCTACCGACAGCTTTCTGCTTTGGCTGAATGACCAAGCCAGATCAACATCTGTTCCTTTACCTGTTGTTGCTGCAAGACGATGTGGTGAGATGATCAGTCAGACGATGAGACACAATGATCAGAAAGTTGTACCTTTCTGGCCAGAGCACACACAGGTATATAGATAGAGTGAATAGGTATATAGATAGAGTGAATGTTGAGTAACATGAGTAGATAACTAGAGAGTTATCCAAAAAGAGAGCCATGCCCCCAGAATCCCCGGCCATTAGATATAAGAACAGTGCTGGTTTTAAGCACAAGCTAGCTGTACAGTAAGCTATAGCTTAGGACCTCGCATCAAAAGGGGCTTTACTTTGATCCTTAAAAGGCAAAAAAAGGTGAATGAAAATTTGCAGCGTGTTTTATTTCATATTTTGCCATTTTTTGAAGAAAAAGACCCTCTGATTTTCTACTAATGCTATTACACTGGACATATTATGACCAGGGTTTCTAGCTACGGTGGGCGCCGCAGGGCGGGCTTGCTCAGAACTCGCAATTCTTGCCTGGCACTCGGCTTTAAAATTCACTCTTCTGCCCAGCACTCAAAAGTTCAATTCAGTTTCTTAATTAAGTGTTTAATCAGATCTTCTTTTAATCTCGCTCTATTTATGTCATCTAATCTCGCTCTATTTATGTCATCTAATCTCGCTCTATTTATGTCATCTAATCTCGCTCTATTTATGTCATCTAATCTCGCTCTATTTATGTCATCTGCTGATTTACATAACATAACATACATTACGCACAATAAATTATGATCAAAACAACTAAACTATATAGGAATTTAACTCAATTGAACATACATATTATCATAAATTCACCCATACATGTCACCTACATAAACATACTCACATATGCACACAGTTCAGGTTCACATTTTATTCCTTGTAAATCACTGCTGGCAGCTTGCCAAGTCTGTCACTTACCACACAAACACACTTTAACAAAGTATATATTACACCCCCAAGGGCCGAAGGCGAGCTCATAGAACAGTCCAAATGTAAGTAACCAATCACATTTGTTATAACCCCATATCCACTTAACATTATAATGGACTGATCTATATTCTTGGGATTTGTTGGGGAATTGATTTTGACAAAAGTTGTTACGTAGTTCATATTAACATGTGCCACTAGTTAACTTGAAATATTGTATGGCTTTCATCGAACGATACTAGGATGAAAATAAAAGTGGTAAAAAGTTTGGGCAAGAAGAATAACAATGGGAATTGAGAGAAGAGTTTCCGATAAAAAAAAATATAAACAATTCTTTTTCGTTGACAATTTTTCAATACAAGTGGACTAATTTGGAACAGTTCTTCATGGGAAAGGGGTCTAGGAGGTCACCCTGGGCACACCACTGATTGTTACTCGAGCCCGGCACTTAAGTTGTCTAGCTAAAACCCTGATTATGTCCATACCAATATCTTGGTAGAAGAAATAAGAAAGACTTAATCCAATTCTGTATGAGAAGCTTGAATAAGTCAAGCTTTAATAACTATGAGAGATTACTAATTTGGCTATTAAACAATTTGTAAATATCTGAAGAAGCAGACTTGGAATTAATTATATAATTTCTCACAGTTCTAAATAAAGGTGTCAAAAATCTTCCCACAAAAAATCATGACAGAAATAATATTGATGTAGTAAATACATCTTTATATGCTCCCCTCTTTTGTAATCTAATGTACTATTCATCGCACAATTACACATCAGGGGACATTTTTAGAGCACATATTTACCAAATATTTTCCCGCTGTTATATCTGCTGGAACCGTACATTTTTCCAACTCTCAGAAGAAGAGTGCACACATTTTTGCACCTAAAGGCTGTAGACCTACAGTAATCCTCCATAACAAAAGAGACTTTGTAGTATATTGGATAACTGTGCAGTGCCTTAGAAAACAAACAAATATATTGCATGTAAGAGGAGAGACCGCAAATTAAAAAAAAATGTTTTCCATTTTTATAGCTTCTCATACATTTTAAACATTGTTCATGAAGGCACATGAAGAGGGGCCTAGTCCCCGGAGGCGCCGATCCCAACTTTGATTTCCCCCATAATTATAATCCTGAAATTGTTCATTCTACTAGCTGACTAGTAGTCTAAGGTGCCCGTTACTCCACTTGGATCAGTAGATTTCTGTGGGTCAGTCCACCCCTGCACATGAATATGAAGTTTTCTTTTTACTAAGTCTGGGCATAGTGGATAGGAACAGTATGAGCGAGAGGTATGTGTAAGGGTGGAGGGGTTAGATGTGGATGAATGAGTTATGTGGATGGGGAGGGTTATTATAGAACAAGGGTTCTCAATTAAAGTTTGCAAAGGGCCATCATTTCACAACAACTTCAGGCCGTGGGCCAATTTTCGGGCAAAACCAGCATCATGTGACAAACAAAATCCATTTAAACAAGCCCTGAATACAAACAAGTTGAGAGCGTGCACGATTAGAAGGATGCACGCCAAATGTCGGCGGTTCTCTTATCCACCTTCTTTTGACAAGCCGCGAGCCCAATTTATAGCGGGACTAAAGATAACATTTTATTTGATAAGCTGCGGTGTTTTAGTGAGCTAATCTGCCTCGGAAAAAACCAAAATAAACAAGTATTTTGTAATATTTACCAATCTCATTTGGATTGATCTTACATGCATTTATAATGACTATTACATTATAATGACTAATGTTCGTGGGCCAGATTGGATTGTCTGGCGGGCCAAATTTGGCCCGTGGGCCGCCTATTAAGAATCACCGTTATAGAAAGAATAACTTGAAGTTTTAAGTTGCATAATTGTATTTTTTTACTTTTGTTTACTTCCTTATTGTTTTTGTTAATATTTTTTATAAAGGAGGTGTGCGTGTTCAAGCTTTTGTTCTTTCAGGCATCCTCCACTTATTTTATAATCTAAATATTGTTAAAAATGTGTATATATGTTAACGCATCTTATGTATTTGTATTTGTACATTATTGTTAATGAATCACTCTACTTTATTTCAGGCACTGATGGAACAACACTTTGTCATATTGAGAAGCTTGTCACACGACCATGCCTTAGACAGGTCCCTTTTCTTGGAAATTTTGAGAAAGCAGGTTCGAAGCTCTTGATTGATTTTTATATTGTTTTATTGAGGTGTTGATTGAAGCTGATGGTGGGCAGGTATTTGTGTCAACCTGAACATAATCTCTGACTGGGGCTTTCATCTCGTAGCTGTTCAGGAGGTAAATCAATTTGTCCTGAGATGTTCTTGTGTAACACAAATTCTACTATAAACCTGGTTAACTGTTGGGCAGACCTGCTAAAATGCCAGGGGAGGGTGGGGGAATATCTTTAGTTGTTTTGGAAGTGTTTTGTCAATATGTGATTTGTAGATTGGATTAGTTTATAGATTGCACTATGGTATAGTAGTAATGTGTAGACAAGTTGTGAGAAAGGTGTGACAATATGATGTGTAATTTGGTAAATGTATCTATGATATCTCTTAAATTAAAGTGGATGTGGGGATTTTGTTTCCACAAATGATCATATATGTGACGAGCATTGTCTACACTTAATGTTGAGGTAAAGTGTGCATATTAATGATATTATTTGCATAACAATAGACTTTCGTACAAAATGTTTAATATTCATGAGCGTATAACTGTAAATTATGAATGATGTACATTCATGTAACTTGGCACGGGGTAGAGGACATGGGTACTGTTCAAATGAGCATGATTTCGGGTTGCGTGTGCATACTAATTAGCTTATTTGCATAACAATGAAAATATTTGTATCTATGATATCTCTTAAATTAAAGTGAGAGTGGGGATTTTGTTTACACAAATGATCATATATGTGAAGACCATTGCTACACTTAATAGTGAGGTGTAATGTGCATATTAATTAGGTTATTTGCATAACAAAAGACTTTCGTACAAAATGTTTAATATTCATGAGCGCACTACTTTGAATTATGAATGATGTACATCCATGTAACTTGGCACAGGGTAGAGGACATGGAAACTGTTCAAATGAGCATGATTTGGGGTTGTGTGTGCATACTAATTAGCTTATTTGCATAACAATAAAAATATTTGTATCTATGATATCTCTTCAATTAAAGTGAGAGTGGGGATTTTATTCACACAAATGATCATATATGTGAAGACCATTGTCTACACTTAATGGTGAGGTGTAATGTGCATATTAATTAGGTTATTTGCATAACAATAGACTCGCATAAAATATTTAACTTTAGATTATAACTTGGTACTTGTTACAGGGGTAGAGGACATGGGTACTGTTCAAATGAACATGATTTGGGGTTGTGTGTGCATACTAATTAGCTTATTTGCATAACAATACAAATATTTGTATCTATGATATCTCTTAAATTAAAGTGGGAGTGGGATTTTGTTTTAAACAAATGAACATATGTGTGAAGAGCATTGTCTACACTCAATGGTGAGGTGTAGTGTGCATATTAGGTAGGTTATTTGCATAACAATAGACTTGCATACAAAATATTTAATCTGAGATAATAACTTGCTATTTGATTCAGTGGTAGAGGGCATTGGTACTGTTCAGGTGAGCATGGTTGGGGGATTGTGTGTGCATAATAATTAGCCTATTTGCTTAGCAATGAAAACATTTGTATATGTGGTATCTCTTGATTTAAAGTGGGTATAATGATTTTGCTTAAACAAATGATCATACAGTATATGTGTATATGATCATCATACAGTATATGTTCACACTTAATGGTGAGGTATAGTGTGCATTTGCTGCAATATGTTTGACCTGAGATCAAAAGTATATGGCTCATGACCTACTAACTTCACATTTCTAGTTTTGTTATGATATTGACATTCCTGGCATGAATAGCAATCAAACTGTTTGTCTTGCCATGAACAAAGAAGCAAATAAAAGTATCCTCGCTTCTAAAGAATGTTAAATTAGGGGTTTGAGAAATATAAACAATAAGCAGAATGTGGGGTAGAAGATGACATGATGATAAAGTAGCTGAAAAAATAGGATGAGGTCATGTGGGACTGGGTGGAATTGTATGTAGGGCAGGATGGTTGGGATGTTGGTCAGGATGTATTGGCATGTTAGACATGGTTTATTGGCATGTAGAACAGGGTGGGTTGGCATGTGGAACAGGGTGGGTTGGCATGTGGAACAGGATGGGTTGGCATGTAGAACATGGTGGGCTGGCATGTGGAACAGGGTGGGTCAACATGTGGGACAGGGGGAATGGCATGTGGTGGGATGTCCTCTGGATTTCAGTTGTGATGGCATGTGGGTCATGCAAGTGGTGGAATGACATACAGTATTTGGTTTTCAGGTGTGATTGCATGGAGTATAGACATGGGATGACATTTGGTACAGGTTGGGATAGAAAGTAGGACAGTCTGGAATATGCATTATTAGCGGTGAGGAGATTTGTATCGTTTCCAATGTCTAGTTTGTTATACGTTAAGCAATAATGTTTCGCATAATTTTGCTTTAATGTTATTGTACAATTTTCATGCTGCTTGACACACATATTTGTTTTAATTTTAAGTTGTATTGCAATCCAGGATATAGTTCTGGGAATGTGTAGGGGCTGGGGAGGGCAAAGGTTGGAAAAGGGGATGAATGGCATTCGTTCATTGACATTGGCAAGTCAGGGCCTCTCCTTTCTTTGTTATTAAATTGATAGAACTAAAAAAGGTTTTGTAGACCTTGAGCTCTTTTGTCTTAAAATATCTGGAAAAACTCAAAGATATTTTGAAGCTTGTAGTGCAAATGAAAATATAAGTGCATCTTTCAAAGTTCAAGTAATTTGAAATCATCTGCTCCCTACCATATTTCTGTATATCCTTCCCTCTATAAACACATTCTCTATACTAGCTTTGAATAGTCGAGCATACTGTCCTTCTGACAGTAGAAAAGAAAAACCAGTTAAATTTTTTTAATTATAGAATTGATTCCCTTTTTTCAAATCCTACTCCCAGGGACCACTTCCCATTCAGCTTATCTGGCAACTACATCACGATTGCATCATACCACTGGACACGTTCATATCTCACAATCTTGGCTCTCCAGCGGTGTTTTCAAAATTAGTCCGTGACATCGTGCAACTGTGTTTCACTGAGATGGAAGATGACAGAAAACCAACAGCTATGAACATAACCAGAGGTATAAATAAGGAAATTTAGAAGAAAATCTATGCACTTGTTTATTTGTAAAGAACTATTGAAAATTAGCCAGTCTATTTGGAAATGTATTAAAAATTAAGAAAATAGCAACATCAAAATTGGTTAAAAAGCTTTTTTTCAATTTTCAGGCCTTATATTATTATTATTATTATTATATATTCCAGTACAAATTTAAAATTTTTGTAAAAAGGAAAAAGTACATGCATATACATATTAAAACGCATAGCAGAAAATAAAAGAATATGAATAAATAGATAGGTAGAAAAATTAAAGATAAAAGGTTTAAAACAGTAATTCTAACTCTTCTGTCTGTAAGTAAATTGCTACACGGTAAATGAATGCATTTTTGTAGACGTTTATTCTGTATTTTGGCAATATGTTAGGGTTTCGAAGGTTTCTGTTTGAACGTGCTAGATGACTTTGTAATGTATTGTGTAAAGGATGGTTTTCTTCTTTGTTGATTTTTGTCGCCATTGCAATGAATTCCGATTTCGCCCTGTCATTTAAAATTTCAATAAGCATGGGATAATGTAGGTTAAGAATCTTTGAAGTATACTTTAAAAATTTCCTGATTTTGTCTTTGTCTTTCTGTAAGATAAAATGATACCAAGCGGGTACAGCATAAAGAACCTGTGATGAAATAACTGATTTAAAAAGATTAACTCTAGCATTAAGATTACAAAAAGATAAACTGTATGATAAGCTCGAAACAATATAGTAAACTTTACTTAAAATTTTGGACACATGATGGGAAAAAGTCAGTTTATCATCAATACATGCATCAAGATAATCAGTTTTTATGCATTTTGCAACCTCTGAACCATAAATGAATATGTTGTCTGATTTTGATTTCAAAAGCCCTGTATGTTTGACGTTTTTGTTTACAAAGCACATTTCCTTTGATTTCTTTGGGTTCTGCAACAAGTTCTTTTAATCACATTTTGACACAGACTCATCAACAAATGACTGGTACTCTACTTGATCCTCATTTACAGAATTTTTAGCAATTTTACATGAAATAGCAGTATCATCGGCATACTTTATCACACAAATATTTTCGTTTCATCTTATTTCGTCGGTATAGATGGTAAAAAGTGCAGCAGATAGAGGGCTTCCCTGTGGTACACCTACATTTATTTCAGATTGTTCTGACAAACCTTTGTCCATTTTAATTTGTTTTGTCCACCTTTGAAGAAACTGTGCCAACCAAATGAATGAGCCACGGGTCTTTTATAAATATTGTCAAATCTTTAAGTAGGTAGTTTGGCAAGACCGTATTTGGTAATAATTTAAACATAGAAAAAAATATGCAAATTTAGGAGATCTTCAATTGAATAAGTATCCAGTTTTGCATGTAAATCCATTGTTTTGTAATTACCTGCCACAAGAACTTGTTTATTTGGGAGTGAAAAATTATGAAAATAACAGAATTGGTTAAAAATTACCTATTTTTCCACTTTATCAATCTTCAGGCCTAATATTTAAGAAAACACCACACAAATTTATGAGATCTTTAGTGTGAGTAAATATCCATTTCTTCATGTAAATCCATTGTTTTATAGACCTTTTCTGAATCTGAATCGACAATTTCCGGAAAACTAATTTTAGTAATGTGACATGGCCGAAATTCACTTGTCCACAATAAACCAATCGTATACTGGGGATATCTTATTAACTAATCAAATACTGGGGGAATCTTGGCCGTTTGCACAATTCACACACAGTATGCGTATTAAAAAAATGTTTTCAAGCACACGTTGGGTAAAAAACTGTACCTGATTGGTTGGAAAACAGAGGAAATATTTCCCCAGCAGTTGGTTGGTGGAAGTGCTGAAGAAATCATGTTCGGCTAAACTCGGTTTGAAAGGTCTATAATTATCTGCCACAAAAATTTGCAGCTGTAATGTGACCAAGAATTAGGGCTGTTACGATATAGGTGAATCAGGTATCAATTATCATGGACAAAAGTTTTGTGATAAATTGCCATATCACGATATCTCTATTATGATTATTAATTATGGAAACTGCTTAGTTTTTTAGCATACAAATCTCACTTTTTCCATAAAGTTTAAGATCTAAGGAAGGGAAGTATAAAAGCGTACAAATTCTGTTAAAATATCATTCATATAAAATATTTTTGAAATTCTGTTTTATAAGTTGTGGCTTTGATATGCAGTTTACATGTGAAAATAACATACTGTATCACAGTCATGGTACATGTATTTTTGATATCATGGAAAACACTATATTGCGATATTGTGATAGCCCCGCTAAGAATTTCTGAAATTTAAATGTTAAACACCAGACATCAAATTTTAATGCGTAAGATGTTAATAAAATTCATTATTGGCTGAATCTGTAGCAACAGGAGTAGGGTTACATAAAGATCTTGGGCACGTAGTGTTTCATCAGTTTTCATATATATTTAGTTTTCTTCGAACGGGAATCACCCATAGTACAGAATCATGAAATTTTGATTGTTCATAAGTTATGGATCCTTAATGTTTAAAGTCGATATGGTATCAAACAACATGAAAAAGGCCTTATTTTTATCAGGTGTTTATGGTTGTGTTTGTATAAGGATGAAAGGTACAGTATCTCAATTGTTACGTAAAAAAGAATGGTAAAATCTTAGCATAGCGGTACAACTGTGGCAAAATGTGGTTCTTGTAATACAACTTTATTTCGTTGCTAAAACAACTGAAAATTTGAAGATTTTTTAAAAAGATTTTATGAAATTGTTTTAACTAATATACCTGAAAATATTATTGTTTTTTTTTTATGTTAAAATGAAATTTAAGATCAAGAATAAAGAAGTAATGAAAAATAATAATGTAAGAAATAAACTCTTTAGCACTTTACTGTTATATTATGATTTTTCTTAAAGAATGGCATGAAAGAATTATCTTGATGTCTGCTTGTTCTCCATGGGTGACATACTGTGTAGTACAAGCTCACTTATTTATTGTACTTTGTAGATTTGATGGTGTTTTTAGTGTCATATGGCTACCCAGAAATTTCCAAAGCTGAGGGAGAAGCAGAAAAAGCTCTCGAACAGGTAATTTGTTTTATTAACTTATCCAATAGAAAAAATTGATGCCAAGATATAGCAAAAAGATTGTATTCTTGCTTTTAGAAGTCTATCGAAAGAGTTACTTCAAGTTAGCATATTGTAGTTTGGCTTATTTTGAATTGATGTTAGGTATAAATGTTATACTTTGTAATGACACATCCATATAAAGTATGTCTAAAGTTGATCGTAGATCAGTTCCAAATAACATTAGTAGATACTGTAAGGCATGATCTACAATTGCTAAATCGGATATGTTATATCTTCTTTTGTGGCATGCGAAAAAATGCACTCTTTTCACTCAGTTTGACAACTTTGCATTTTTTCAAACAACATTTCCAGAGAAGTACATTTTGCATTAGAGAATTAGAAAGTATTTTTGATCCTTTTCGGCTCAGATTTTGTCTTAAGTAGAAAATACTTTTTCTTCCTCTTTGCTTTCTTTTTGATAAGCAGGCATACCAGGTGATTCTGAAATCTATTTTTATCGGTGAGTATTTGTATGACTTTTTGATATACATAAAACTAAAAAATAGTGCAAGTTTTTTTCTTGTAGAAAATGAAACTTATATGAATTTATAAACTTTCACAATGTTTTAATTTCCTGTATCAGAATTTGTAAGTCTTTTTAAAAACTTAATTGGACACATCATAAACAATGCAAGGAGAAGTAGGTTAAACAAAATTTATGAACGTTTCCGGTTGTTGACTGATCATCAGATAAATGTGCTGACTGTGAAATAGAACAAATGAAATAATGTTGTTATAGGTTGCCCAAAGTTAGGTCTGTTTGGGTTTCCCAATGTAAGGTCTGTTTGGGTTGCCCAATGTAAGGTCTGTTTGTGTTACCCAGCATTAGGTCTGTTTGGGTTGCTTAATTTTAGGTCTGTTTGTGTTGCCCAACATTAGGTCTGTTTGGGTTGCCCAATGTTAGGTCTGTTTGGGTTGCCCAGCATTAGGTCTGTTTGGGTTGCTTAATTTTAGGTCTGTTTGTGTTGCCCAACATTAGGTCTGTTTGGGTTGCCCAATGTTAGGTCTGTTTGGGTTGCCCAACATTAGGTCTGTTTGTGTTGCCCAACATTAGGTCTGTTTGGGTTGCCCAATGTTAGGTCTGTTTGGGTTGCCCAACATTAGGTCTGTTTGGGTTGCCCAACATTAGGTCTGTTTGGGTTGCCCAATGTTAGGTCTGTTTGGGTTGCCCAACGTTAGGTCTTTTGGGTTGCCCAACATTAGGTCTGTTTGGGTTGCCCAACATTAGGTTTGTTTGGGTTGCCCAGCATTAGGTCTGTTTGGTTGCCCAACGTTAGGTCTGTTTGGGTTTGAAACTAGTAGATAATAAGTTTTCTCCTTTCATATCACAATATCTACTTTAAAATTTTAATTGAATATGATTTATCAACATTTTACTTCAATTCTATCTCAGGGATACTGGAAAAAATGGAAAGCCTGCAGGAGAAAGGTGAAATTCTTTTGAATTTGACGCTTTTAAGCCACCAAGTTCCAAAAGTTTCTCTCAAACTTGCCATGGGAAACATTCTTCCAATTGTTCTTGGATTTAGTCCGACATGGAATGGTAAAAAATGATTGATAATTTTTTTCTTGTCTAATGAATGTCCAGTGATTAGCATATAAATGTCTTAGACATGTAAATTTTGAGCCATATGTCACCAACATTTTTGCAGATTTAATCATCAAAACTAAGAGACCTTCACCATATGTATACTATTTCAGAGGAATTGTATGAAAGATGTAGACTGAGACTTATGATTGTAAACATTGTTTTTTCCCCTTTTGATGATGATTGTAAACATGGTTTTTTCCTTTTGATGATGATTGTAAACATGGTTTTTTCCTTTTGATGATGATTGTAAACATTGTTTTTTCCTTTTGATGATGATTGTAAACATTGTTTGTTTTCCTTTTGATGATGATTGTAAACATTATTGTAAACATTGTTCTTTTCCCTTGTAATGATGATTATAAACATTGTTTTATTTTCCTTGTGATAACGATTGTAAATATTATTTCATTTAGTCAAGTTATTACAATTAAGATATTGATATAATTCTCAAAATATTTGATTTAGGCTGAAATGTTGATCTGTAGAATATTCTAGACCCGCGCCATCAAATTTACGGTTCATGAAACACCTTAAAAATTTGTGTCTTATTTTGGCGAAGGACTAAAAACTTGTGAAAGGCTGCACATTAACATTCTCAATACCATTACATACACGAAAAGTGTGTTGGAATCATAATTATTTCTAAGATTTCCCATGGTTATGAATAAAGGTGTCAAAGATTTTCCCACGAAAAAACATGACAGAAATGATATTAATGTAGTAAATACATCTTTATATGCTTACACTTTATCACTCATTTACAATTAAAAGTACTATTCATTGCACAAATACATGGGGGAGATGCTCTAAGAGCAATGAACCTGAAACATTGTGGTACTCAAAAAAATTCCCATCCCCCCTCCTAATAAAAAATATATTTATTTATAATTATTATATCGGCAATATTTCCCAAGGTTATAACCGCGAATTACGCTGACGGATGTTCTTAGAGCAATGAACCTGAAACGTGGCTGAAACCTAAACTTTTACCACATATTCTGTTGCCCACTCAAGAAGTTCTCCAAAATTGTTGTTGTTGTTGTTGTAATATTTCTTCCCGC
The DNA here is from genome assembly GCA_020152595.1 of Chiridota heheva. Taxonomy (NCBI): domain Eukaryota; kingdom Metazoa; phylum Echinodermata; class Holothuroidea; order Apodida; family Chiridotidae; genus Chiridota; species Chiridota heheva. The sequence continues at coordinate 308,355 of JAIGNY010000033.1, forward strand.
GAATTCTTGTTTTTCCGGAGGTTATAACTGTGAACCTTGGCTTTTATTAGGTCTGGTTGGAATATTCTCGAGACTCAAAAAAATGATGCCCTCATTTTGGTTGAGTGCTCCTTTTAATGATAATTGAATCAATTGATATTATCCCTACTCTCACTTATCTCTCTTCTTGTAGCAACAGATGCTATTGCTCATCAGAACGAGTGGAAGTTTGCTTCATCTTCTCCTCACCTCAGACATCTATACAAGGAGATGTTGAATTGTCTTGAGGCATCTGATGCTCTCAGAATCTTGCAGCAAACTTTAGAGGAAGAAGAGGTATTCTTTTATTGATAAATATGATTTGTCAGTAAAGTGAAGTGAAAGCCACTGCTATTTTGTAAAGCAGTAGACATACAAGATGGGAAAATAATTTCTTTGAAATATACAGCATTAAGTCTAAACCTCGCAATACATTTTGTTTCTTAAGCTTTAATAAAATCTTAAATCTGTCGGGATCTATATTGCTCACAACAGAAACCACAATCCAGCACAAGCAAGTAGCAATTACACCAGGGATTTCCACACACTTCACCTCACTTTCCATGGTCATAATCTGACATTGATAGTTAACAAATTTCACTGCAGCTACACTGACTTTCATACTAAAACCAAGGACAAAAGTATTTCCCCTAGGGTCAATGTGTCTGGCTTGAAGTAATGATTTACAAATAGGATGGTATTTAACAGTGAAGGTTTTGTTTGTTTAATAATAAGTGATTTTAAGTGACGTTTTTGTTCAACCTTGTAGGCTTTGAGAATTTTGGACTTAAAATCCATTGCAACAGATTTTCATCATGAGTATGTTGGATATTAAAGTTTTACATGTAGCAATTTTGATATTGGTTCAAGGAGTATTAAATTCTGAGCAGATAAGTTTTCCAAGTTTGAAATAAGAACCTTTAGTTTTTGAGTAATTGCTGATCAGCTTTAGATCGATGCACAAATTGTGATGTATGACAGGGCAGACAAGTCAACAATTTGTATGTCTCTACGTACATTTTTTTCCTGAATCTTAGTCACTGAAAATGTCTAAATCTTATTATCGGGGTGTAACAACAATTCTTTTATCAAAACTTATACACAGAAAGTTAATGTTGGCCGTATCAAGAGAAAGTTGATAAACCTCAGTTCGTGTACTTCCTCATATTTTATTTCCTTCTTTAGGTGAACTGGAAGAACACCTTGCTGTTTGTCTCTTGTATCTTACTGCACTTTTCAGAGGGAGTGAAATTATTAAAAGGTAACTTCTATTTTCCCTTGCCATTTTGAAACTGAAACTTGTGCATGCTGACCACATATATCCCACAAAACCTAAGCTACATGCTTGAAATGTATCTTCCGTGAAAAATATCTTATTTTTCTTTCAAAATCATTAACTTTGTGACTGTTGAAAATTATTTTGGGAAGTTCCCTCTGTGGTGAGCAATTCTGTGTTAAGACTTTTGAAATCTCTTCTCTGTAATATGTGACTCCTCCATCACTAAATGAGTACCAGCACTGCTGGGGAGTTTTCCTGCTGGGATTGGTTTCCTGTCCAGGAGGAGACATATCCTCTCATCCGCTTGTGCCATGGAATCCGAGGATAAGCGCCGACCCAATGGGCTTAATGACCCGAATGGATTTAACATTTTTAACTGCTGCATACGATTTCTCCTCCCAGTCTTGCTCTTCTTTTATAATTCTTCTATTTGACCTTTTTGAGAATGCACAATTTGTTCTTTTATTATAAAACCTCTCTGTCAATAAATTAGGGCTGCTACGATACCGTCATATTAATATCACCACATGATGATATCTGTGAATCCATATTTTGATGATAATTAGATTAATTTGCTCTTTTTGGTTCGCATGCGTAGCATTATGCGAACCTATGTAATGGCGATTACGTTCGTCCGGCCGTCCACAGATTTGTCCTGAGATTTCCTCAGAAATGTTAAAGTTTTTTGAGACTTCCTCAGAAAATGTTAAAGTTTCTTCAGATAACCTTATGGAAGGTTAGAATTTTCTTATAAAATGTTAAAGTTTTTCAGAGATACTTAAGATAGGATTGAAGACTAGTTTTCTGAAAAAAAGTCTACAATACATTTGATATTTTCTTAGAGGATAACTGTAAAATGATATCATTTCCAATATTCTTCAGAGATCTTCAAGTCTCTCTTGTAGTACTTGAGGTTTAAAATCCTTAAAATTCTTCAAAATATTTGGGCACCAATAGTTGTATCAGGCATGATTTTTTAAATTCCACCTTTATTATTGTGGTCATTTGCATAAAGTTGCGACAGTATTATGACCTGACCAGACTTTTTATTTAATATGCTTAGTCAGGGAGTGTAACAGGATGTGAATGCATATAAGCATAGGGAGGGATGCCAAGTGGGACATGGGTGGGGGCCATAAAGGACATATGATTTGATATTTACCATGTTGTATACACCAAGGGCTATATCAGGCATGATTATTTGACTCCACCTTTTTTCCTTAATTAACAACTCATTTGCATATAAGTTGTTATATAAACTGACACTTTAATTCATAGTATGATCAATCAGGGATTGTGATAGCTAGGATGAGACTTCTTATGGAGCTTATGGGATGTCATGTGAGACATAGGGTGGGATGCCATGTGGGACATGGGGTGGGATGCCATGTGGGACATGGGGTGGGATGCCATGCGGAACAGGGTGGAATGCCACGTAGGATATGTGGTGGAATGCCACGTAGGATATGTGGTGGAATGCCATGCAGGACATAGGTGGATTGCCATGGGATGGAATGTCATGTGGGACATGGGATGTCATGTGGGACATGGCGTGTCACCCCATTTCAACAAGTCATTTGCATATAAGTTATTATATGAACTAACACTTTCATACATAGTATGCTCAATCAGGGACCGTGATAGCTAGGATGAGACTTCTTATGTAGCCTATAAGATGTCATGTGGGACATTGGGTGGGATAACATGTGGGACATGGAATGGGATGCCATGTGGGACATGGGGTGGGATGCCATGTGGAACAGGGTAGATTGCCATGTGGGACATGGTGGATGCCACGAGTAACACAGAGTGTGACATAGGTTGAGATGCCATGTGTGACATAAGGTAGGATGTCATATGTAACATAAGGTAGAATGCCATGTGTGACAGGCTAGGAGGCTATGTGGGACATAGGGTAGGAGGCCATGGGGATGTGGGACATGGGATGTGATGCCATGTGTGACATAAAGTAGGATGTTATTGGGACATTAGGAGGGATATCATGTGGAACATATGGTGGGATGCTATGTGGAACATCAGGTGGGAAGCCACTGATGCAAGACACAGGGAGGGATGCCATGTGGGACTTAGGAAGGGATGTTATGTGGTACATATGGTTGGATTAATGTGGGACATGCATGTAGAATGGGATCCATGTGGGTCATAGCATGGGATGCCATGTGGGACATATTGGTGAAATGCCATGTGAGACACTGTATGGTGGTTTGCCATGTGGGAGATATGGTGGAATGCCATGTGGAACAAGCCATGGGATGTCATGTGGGACATGAGGTGGGATGTCATTTGGTACATGGGATGTGGGACATAGGGTGGAATGCCATGTGGGTCATAGGATGGGATGCCCTGTGGAACATATGATGGAATGCCACATGGGACATGGGATGTCATGTGGAAAATTTGGTGGAATGCCATGTGGGACATGGGATGGGATGCCATGTGGGATGCCATGTGGGACATGAAGTGAGATGCCATGTGGTACATGGGATGCCATGTGGGACTTAGTGTGAGATGCCATTTTTATAATTGGCCGGGTCATATAATATGGGTGTCAATTTGCATGGGTATGCGAACCATGACGGTATTTACCGTTCTAGTTTTTTGTTGTGTTTCTACTTATATTTAGATTCGGATTTGAAAATAACAAATTAATATATAATTTTATAAATCCTAAATTTTCTTTGCATTTAAGGTAAGAAATGAATAATAGTCTTGAATTCCTTGTGTGTGGCTTATAAGGCCTAATAAACTCGTTTGTTTGCCCTTTCTTGCGGAAAATTGTGGAGAGGCGTCGGGTGGAAATTAAAACACTTTACTGCTTTTTGGGTGATTTGGGATTTTTTTTTCCCTCGCCTGACACACTCTTTACAAACAGACTAGACAACTTTGTATTCTCAGCTCTTGTAGGCGGTGGCTTCATTTTCTCTGCAGTAACAGCAACATTCAATAGGCAAAAGTGGTTGTCGCGCCATTTTGTAGGGATTTTTACGAAGCGTTAAGATTTTTGAAGAAAAAAAAAAACATTCTTTAAATACGCCAACCCTATCCAAATAAAGATGATATCATCAAATCACAGTTTCAGGATTATTGTGGCACCCTTACACTAAATGAACTTTAGGTCCTATATGCTGACATGCCTCATCGATCAATCTCTTTTCAGAACTGATTGATTATTTTCTGAAGGAAGCATTTGATATCTTCGAACAAGAAGGTCTGATAGCTGGCCTCCTGTTGGTTCGACAAGCAGCCAATGAGGGTCCTGAAAACTTCACATCATATGAACAGTGGTTCCAGGTTTGTGAGAATTCTTGTAATTTAGAATGCCTGTTAAATTAGTAATGAAAGTCAGGGTTGGCATGTTGGCTTTTTAGAAGCCAAACCTGAATTAGAAAATGGCTTTTTGAGACTTGGCCGCGAGAAAAGTTATTTGACTTTTTCGGAAAATGATTTTTTTAGTTTTGCCCCAAACAAAACAATTGAAAAACTGAAACTTTGATGAGGCTGCAAACAGTCTTATTTGGCTTAATACTCAAAAATGTTGATGTTTAAAAAAAAAAAAAGTAGAGATTAATTTTTGTTGACACTTGCTGAGACTACGTAATAATTTTGACATATAATGACATTTATTTTGGTTTTCAGTTCATTTGACCTCTGCCAGAAAAGTGTCTGGAGCCGACAGTGGCCGATCCCTTTCAAAATTTGGATTTTTAGTTTGGATTACAATTATTTTTGTTTTTAAGCTTAATTTGACTTTTTATTTTTCAAAATGATTTGGCTTTTAGCACTTGGAATTATCTACCAACCCTAATGGAAGTGTGTGGATGCTGGTAAGAGCATGGAAGAAGAGTTAGGAGGACCACAAGACAAAAATGTGGGAAGAAATTATAAGCAATTGGAAGAAAAATTTAGAATAATGGATGTAATGTGTATGTGAGAGAAAAGGAAATGAAAGAAGGGCATTGGTGGAGTGGGTGGAAGTCCCCTCCCCACCTTTCTCAAAAGTTTACAAAGTGCCCTTTTTCAGAGAGGAAAAGTTCTCTTTCTGAGGGAAAAGTGCTCTTCTACTAAGACAAGTGCCCTTTTAGAGAAGAAACATGCCCTTTCAAACATTGAAAAACTTTTTCTTCAAAGGCTATATATATCTAACCTTTTCATTAAAGAAAGGAACACAAATGTCTCCCTAAAAAGAACAAAATCGGAATATTTTGCACACTTCGCGCACATAAATTATTCACAATTTTCCCTAAAGACAAAGTTGGGGGCCCAACAGCAGCCCTACCTACATATTGGACTTTTTCATACGTAAAAGCCTTCATCTCTAGAGGCCTACCTTTGTTTTCGCAGCTAAACTCTTTAAAATATCTTTCTGGAAGGGGGAAATTTAAAATTGGGACCTGGTCCATTGTCATGACATACACGTACTGACGTGCCCTCCCTCCATCTTCTTTGTAAAGTTTAAAAGATGCCCCTTTACAGAGAAATAAAAGTGTTACTTAAAATATTAATATATATTTAAGTCCCTTTATTATAAATAATCTTTTGGAGGTTTGAAGAAAGTAACACAAACATCAAGCAAAACACCCCAAATTTCACTCATGGAGCACCTTTAATTTGGGTTCTGGAAGTCTAAATTCTTCCACCAATTATAATCTACACATTTTCTAATTTTTGTAGATTTTGGTATAAAATTGCTATTATTTTGCCAAATTTTGGACTGAATTATATAAAATTTGTAAAGTTATAAATTAAAAAAGAATGGAAAATGGGTTCCCAGTAATTTCCGGACTGATAAAAGTTTATAAATCGTACGGGTAAGGGGGGTGGGAGGAGGGGGGTGCAGGAGGGTTGACCCTATAAAACTATACTGTGCTATGCATGCTTTGAAAATACAAAAGATTCACACATCTTCTGGTGCCTCTGAAAAAGGGAAATTATGCATGGACAGGTTGGACAAAGGAAGAGATGGAAAGGAAAAGATATGAGAAAATCACTGAATTATTGAGATAGGGTTGGGATACAGCATTAAAATATTGGATAGTGATTGTAGCTGGAAGAGCATTACATTTTGGGCAGAGCAGTCTTCAAATGGTCACAATAGCACTTATAGTTTTTAAGTTACGAAAAAGCAAAGTTTGTCCAAATTTTCATCACTTGCAAAAGTGCTGATGGGTGAACAGGAATACAGCTAATATTTTCCTCCGCCAACGAAGTTGGACAGAGGTTATGTTTTCGCCTCCGTTTGTCTGTTTGTCATCAAGATATCTCAAGAGCTGATGATTTGATTTGGATTAGATTTGATGTATGGTTTTGTTATTGCTTGAGGAAGAAGGGATTAATATTTGAGACACATTGGAATAGGGGAAGGGTACAAATGGAGGTGGGGACATTTTAAGGTGAGCTTGTCTGTCATTAGAATATCTCAAGAACTGATGATTGGATTTGGATTTTATTTGATGTGTGGATTTGTTACTGCTTAAGGAAGAAGTGATGGAAATTTAAGACAGATTGGAACAAGGGAAGGGTGCAAATGGAAGGGTTGGGACATTTTAAGGTGATTTTGTCTGTCATAAGAATATCTCAAGAACTGATGATTGGATTTGGATTCAATTTGAACTGTGGTTTTATTATTGCTTAAGGAACAAGTGATTTAAATTTGGGACATTGATATAAGGAAGGGGAAGAAATTGAAGGGTGGGGAGGTTTAGGGTAAAGTTTTTCAAGACAGTTGAAACTTCTCAATTGATGGAATGTGATGAACAATGAATTCACGCCATGAAAAGAAGCCAACAATCAATTTTCTGGACTCATTGAAAATTAAATCAAGTGGCCTCTACTATCAATGTAATAAGAACAATTGGTTTGAGCCATGAATTGAAAATGACAGAATGTGAATCCTAACTGAATGGAACTCAAACAATGAATGCTTAGCCTGAATGAAACTGAAAACAATGATATGGCCTTGGAAGAAATCAGTCAAAAGATAATCTTCAAGTGTTCATAATTCAAATGTTCCTTACAGATCAAAACTTGGGGATGAATCTCGGTGGGCCTAGGATTTCGGAGGTAGATTATAGTGGGTATGGGGATTGAATGAACACTAAAAAACTTTTCTAGGCATGTTGGAATTGCAATGGGGGCAGAGGTATGCGTTTAAGGAGTGCTGATATTCTAGTATTTAATGTAATTCTTTATATTTCTTTCCTAAATTTTAAATAACAAAAACTTGCAAATTGAGTTCTGCTAAATCTTTGTCGAGGTTATAATAGTAATAATCAATTTCCTGTTCACTATAGCCAACTTCTCCCATTCAAAGTATTCGGGGGGAAAGACCAAAATACAATCAATTAACATCAGCAATTTTCTAGTATGTCCCCCTCTTGAGGTTACAAAATATTGCTCAATTTATGTGATGTAAGTTTGAAAATGGACAATTTGTAACTGATTTTGATGTGGTCTTTCTGTTTGCGTGGTCTTTCTGTTTGCATGGTCTTTCTGTTTGCGTGTTCTTTCAGTTTGTGTGGTCTTTCTGTTTGCTTGGTCTTTCTGGTCTTTCTGTTTGCGGGGTCTTTCTGTTTGCGTGGTCTTTCTGCTTGCATGGTCTTTCTGTTTGCTTGGTCTTTCTGGTCTTTCTGTTTGCATGGTCTTTCTGGTCTTTCTGTTTGCGTGGTCTTTCTGTTTGCTTGGTCTTTCTGTTTGCGTGGTCTTTCTGTTTGCTTGGTCTTTCTGTTTGCGTGGTCTTTCTGTTTGCGTGGTCTTTCTGTTTGCTTGGTCTTTCTGTTTGCGTGGTCTTTCTGTTTGCTTGGTCTTTCTGTTTGCATGGTCTTTCTGTTTGCGTGGTCTTTCTGTTTGTGTGGTCTTTCTGTTTGCGTGGTCTTTCTGTGTGCGTGGTCTTTCTGTTTGCGTGGTCTTTCTGTTTGCATGGTCTTTCTGTTTGCTTGGTCTTTCTGTTTGCGTGGTCTTTCTGCTTGGTTTTTTGTTTGCATGGTTTTTCTGTTTGCTTGGTCTTTCTGTTTGCATGGTCTTTCTGTTTGCATGGTCTTTCTGTTTGCGTGGTCTTTCTGTTTGCTTGGTCTTTCTGTTTGCATGGTCTTTCTGTTTGCGTGGTCTTTCTGTTTGCTTGTTTTTTCTGTTTGCGTGGTCTTTCTGTTTGCTTGGTCTTTCTGTTTGCATGGTCTTTCTGTTTGCGTGGTCTTTCTGTTGCGTGGTCTTTCTGTTTGCGTGGTCTTTCTGTTTTGCGTGGTCTTTCTGTTTGCGTGGTCTTTCTGTTTGCATGGTCTTTCTGTTTGCATGGTCTTTCTGTTTGCGTGATCTTTCTGTTTGCTTGGTCTTTCTGTTTGCATGGTCTTTCTGTTTGCGTGGTCTTTCTGTTTGCGTGGTCTTTCTGTTTGCGTGGTCTTTCTGTTTGCGTGGTCTTTCTGTTTGCGTGGTCTTTCTGTTTGCGTGGTCTTTCTGTTTGCATGGTCTTTCTGTTTGCATGGTCTTTCTGTTTGCTTGGTCTTTCTGTTTGCGTGGTCTTTCTGTTTGCGTGGTCTTTCTGTTTGCTTGGTCTTTCTGGTCTTTCTGTTTGCTTGGTCTTTCTGTTTGCGTGGTCTTACTATTTGCGTGGTCTTTCTGTTTGCATGGTCTTACTGTTTGCGTGGTCTTTCTGTTTGCGTGGTCTTTGTGTTTGCGTGGTCTTTGTGTTTGCGTGGTTTTTGTGTTTGCGCGGTCTTTGTGTTTGCGCGGTCTTTGTGTTTGCGCGGTCTTTGTGTTTGCGCGGTCTTTGTGTTTGCGCGGTCTTTGTGTTTGCGCGGTCTTTGTGTTTGCGCGGTCTTTGTGTTTGCGCGGTCTTTCTGTTTGCGCGGTCTTTCTGTTTGCGCGGTCTTTCTGTTTGCGCAGTCTTTCTGTTTGCGCGTTTTTTCTGTTTGCGCGGTCTTTCTGTTTGCGCGGTCTTTCTGTTTGCGCGGTCTTTCTGTTTGTCTTTCTGTTTTGCGCGGGTCTCTCTGTTTGTCTCTCTGTTTGCGCGTCTCTCTGTTTGCGGTCTCTCTGTTTCGGTCTCTCTGTTTGCGCGGTCTCTCTGTTTGCGCTGGTCTCTCTGTTTGCGCGGTCTTTCTGTTTGCGCGGTCTTTCTGTTTATGGTCTTTCTGTTTGGCGGTCTTTCTGTTTGCGCAGGTTTTTCTGTTTGTTTTTCTGTTTGCGCGTCTTTTTGGTCTTTCTTTCTTTCTGTTTGCGCGGTCTTTCTGTTTGCGCGGTCTTTCTGTTTGCGCGGTCTTTCTGTTTGCGCGGTCTTTTTGTTTGCATGGTCTTTAGTACATTTTAAACTATTTTAGCTCATGTTGTCCATATACCTTTTTACTATTTCTTTTCAAACGATTCTGGTTAATTTCCTGCCTTCTGGGCAACTTCTCCCTCTCCAGGATACATTTTGCCAGCAGACAAGCTTGCATTCATCTAATAGGAAGGCGGCATCATTCTTGCTGTCTTTTCTTACAAACCTAGTTCCATATGAGCCTGCCACATACCTCAAGGTAAATAAACCACAATTTTAACTTTTGATTTCCTCAAGTTGGTACTGCTTAAGTTGTATGGTCAAGATGATAATTATATCAACAATAATATGGCATTTTAAAAGAACTTTAAATACTAATTAGAACAGTCTTTGAATTTGGAAAATAGTATTTTTATTTCTGAGTAAAAGTCAACCTTAAATTAAAGGATTTTTCAATGTAATTTAGTTGTGTTTGATTAGGAGGACAACTCAAAATCAAGTCTTTTAATTTTTCTTCTAAATTTCAGCAATTTAGAATTAAAACAATATCTATTCCATCTTATTGTTGAATAGGGTGTGGTTAAAGGACTATGGACATCTAGCAGATTTTAGATATGTGAAAGAGCATAGAATTCTGAGTAGAATAGTTTTTAAAAGTTGTGAATAGCTTGTTTAGTTTTCAAGTTATGCTTAATAAAGTTTCGTAATTTGTTAATTTGTCTATGATTTGTGATATACTTAGAGGAACACATCTCAAAATCTTAATATAATTCTTTAAATTCTGTACTTCAAATTCAGCTACTTGTGAATTTCAGAATGTCTGTTCTAGCTAGATAAATGATAATTCGGGGTGTGACAAAGTTTCATCAAATTTTGCCTGAAGTCCAATTCTATATTTCAGACAACATTGACAGAGGAGTAAAAAACAGAGGAGTAAAAAACACATGATTTACAGAAGGTAATGAAGGGTTCTACCTTTGATGTCACACATTATTGTGCAATAACAGCTAAAAATGAAACTGCTGTAAATTGGTCAATTTGTAAGCAATTTTAATGGAATATTTTGATGTTTTAATGGTTGAGATCATATTTTAAGCCCATGTTGCCTCTAGATGTCCATAGTCCTTTAAGATTAAAACACTAGCTTGTGGTGAATTTGAAAAACATCATGATGATCTAGCCGCCTCATTGAAAAGTTGTCCAAATTGGGTGTATACCTGTTTAATGATGCATGCAACATCTCACCTCCACTTTCCAGCATAGCAGAATAATTTCCAGACACGATTGCATACCTAACAATCATTAAGTTAGCTTAATCACTTATGCGTGAATTGCGTCACGGAGCTTGAAAACTATCCTATAATTTATGCGTGAATAAGCAGGTAATGCAAATCGGAAGCAGGGATACGTAATATGATCACCGACCAGTTTTCTATTAATGATCGGGTATTTAGGACACATTTTAATGCGGCCCTAGGATTGTAATGTATGGCTTACGTTTCTTCTCAGTACTGAAGGTTATCTATGACAGCTTTGTAAATTTGTCTTTTCAGGTTCATGTCAGGTTCCCACCATTCATACAAGCTAAGTGGAGGGATGCCTTGGATGATTTCACCACCCTGGCAAAGACACGGCTGAATGACTTGAAGGTAAGGTTTTTTGAGATGTTAAAGTTTTTTTGGTTTTAAAGAAACTTAGACAAATTAGCACTCACTACTTAGTACTGTTTGTCAAAGTCTTCTTTGGAATTCATTACAAATCTGAAGCATAGCATAGCATAGCAAGGTTTAACGTCCCAAAAGCATCCAGTGCTGGACATTGTATCAAGATTGCCACAGCCCTTGATAACCAGTTGTAAACTCACTGGTTGCAGACCCACCAGGATACGAGCCCGGGACGTGCGGGCGAGTGGACAAAGCACTAACCACTACACCATGGAGGTTTGTGTCATTTTGAAAACAGCTTTTGATTGCTACTTGATTCCATATGTTTTTCGATTTTTTGACTTTAATGGACAGGGATGCCCACCCCCCTAATGACCACATATGGAGCGGGAGGAAAAACGGCGGCATTTTTAGAGCCCATAAGCATATCAAGATTTTTGTAAGCATATCAAGAGTTTTGAAAGATTTTGTAACATGAATGAGTAAGCTTGAATAGAAGAATCCTCCATTGATGTTGTTGATTAGGATGGTGGTGGTGGTCGTTGGTGATGGAAATGGTGATGGTGGTCATTCAGATGATGATGCACGATTATGGAACTGATCATAATAATGATGATAATGGTGGTGGTGGTTGGTAGATGGTGATGGTGATCATTCAGATAAGGGTTATGATGATGAATATAATGAAGAAGACAATCCTAATGATTATGAATATGATGATGATGATGATGATGATGATGATGATGATGATGATGATGATGATGATGATGATGATATGATGATATGATGATGATGATGATGATGATGATGATGATGATGATGATGATGATGATGATGATGATGATGATGATGATGATGATGATGATGATGATGATGATGATGATGATGATGATGATGATGATGATGATGATGATGATGATGATGATGATGATGATGATGAGGAGGAGGAGGAGGAGGAGGAGGAGGAGGATAATGAGAATGATGATGATAATGACGATGATGATAATGGTAAAGTTGCTGGTGATCATTCAGATGTTGATGATTATGAAGATAATCAAAAAGATCAAATGATGATGACCAAATGATGAAGATGACTATAATAATGATGAATGTTTCGATCATGAGGGAGGAAAATGATTATAATGGTGGTGGTTGCTGGTAGTTGGTGGTGATCATTCAGATGTTGATGATTCTAAAGATGATCAACTGATAAAGATGATAATAATGATGAAGCTGATCATAGTGGTGATGGTGGTGATGATCATCATGATCATAATAATGCCATTTTAATTATCCACAGGTACCGTGGGAATCCAGTGGTATCTACCAGAGCAATGAACCCAATACCAGTGATGAAAGTACCTCAGAAGTAAGTTATACTTTTCATGAATTTTTCTCACACGACTTTGTGAAAGCAAGTGTACAGGAGGCTCCATGAGTTGAGGAAAAAAGCTTAAATATAGGTATATCAATAGGAAAGTTGCAGGCCTGAGGGTATTATTAGGAATGTGAAGAATGTTTTCTAAAATGGGTAGCTATCAAAATGCTAAACGGGGGAAATCGTTGTTTACTTCCCTGGCAAATTTAACGATGATCTCAGAGGATTTTTTTGAGTAACTCTGACTTTCCTATATAACCTCCAAGTTATACAAATTAGATTTCCTTAATGTAGCTAGGATGTTCGAAAACCTGGTAGGCTGGTTATCTAAAAGAAATTGTTTCTCAAAAGTAGAAAAAATCATGTTTGTTTTTTGGACGAAATTGACTCAAATCGGTTGAACAACATGAGAATCGCGTAATCAGTCTAACCAAGTGTAAAATTGACGCGAGTGTACTCATGTAGATCCACAACAACAGATCCACCTGCTATTTTAGAGAATCTACCTTTAAACGTGTTGCACAAACATTTCTTTTCGTCTTTTCTTCAAGTGTGCGTACCAGAAAAAGCACACAAGCGCAATCCACGCTCATCGCAGCTTCTTTTCACTGTACGCTTTCATACATCTAAAATACACCCGCCCAATCGATCGTACACGTTCGTAAAGATGCATTTTTGTGCATGACACTGCGTGTTATTGTTTTTATTATATGCGGAAACAAAATGGGTCGGAATTTTATTTTCATTACCAATTTTCGCATATTCTCAAGCAAATTAAGTTTTCATTTCCAGGTGAGATTGTATAAAACATATTGAAGTAAGTGTGAATGAATTTTCATATATGTTGGTGTTTATTATGATACTGAAATTTTAGTTGCCTTAAATTTTAAGGGCAACTTTTTTGAGCACGTGTTAAATTCCATTAACTTTTGCTTCAGCGTACGTTATTTTTTTTTCAATGGTCGATTTCCTTCACCTAAAATCTGAAACTTTGTGGAATGAAGCTGATGAAGGTATAGTTACTGTACTATCAAATGCAAGCCTTTATAAAACATTTGTGTACTTGGAAAGTTGGAATGATAGGAAATTTGTGTTTTATGGAGAGATGTCATGCTTAAATGAGCTTTGTGCCTACCCCTGTAATATGATGTCCATATCTTTCATTTCTGATGACAGTAATCAAATGAATGCAAAGCATATAATGTGAATCTTCTTTTGTTGTGTATATTTGATTCTGGTTGGTTGTTGGCTTTGTTTATAATTTCACATATCTTGTTTTTGAACTGAATACATTTTTCATAAATTTTTGATATGCTTGCAGAAGGATTGTATCAAGGTTTTCACTCCTTCCCTCCGTTTCCTACGCCTCTAACTATATATCGTGGTGTAGCAGTTGGCTCAGCTCCTCATAATAGAATGTTATGCTCTAAACAAAGAAATTGTTTAATAATCTAAGAAGAGATGTACAAAAGACCATTCAGCAATCAATTTACCCAAATAAAATTCATGTTCTGACTTTAATTTGACACAATTTTTGCATGATTTAATTTTGGTTGGTTGCAGGTTATTGTAATTCCTATCTTTCCTTTCCTAAAGGTCATTAACCCTGCTGAGCGTGATGTAAAGAAGGCTGTAGAAGCTTTTGAATCTTCAGGACGCATACCATCCAATGTCATGGAGGCGAGGTATTCAAACTTTTCATTTTATTAGATAGTGAAAGTACCCCCTCCCGAGCTTTGTTGATTGATTTAATCTCCACAAATATTCTACTTTGAGCATATGCATGCATATATTATGTATGCTATACATAAACATCAATATCACTTTAATTGCAAGACACTGACATGTATGGCTAAAATTTGAACAATTTAGATTTTCCGATTTTGACCAAAAATAAAATAAAATTCCCATTAAAAAAATGTCTTTTGGTGATTTACTGCAATATATTCTCAATGTATGCAAAAAATTTAATATAAACCCACACAAAAACATTTTGAAAATCTAATAGAGCAGTTTTAAATAATAGTAAATTCACCCCTATGGGATTTTGGTATGGTCCTAAAACTTTTTTCGATTATGGTACATAGAAAAATTGTGAAAAATTTGTTATATTGTAGACTAAGGGTTAATTATTTAGGATACAGTAGTTTTGGTTAATTGAGAAATGTTGATAATCATGGACTTTGAACCAAACGTATATGTTCATTACTTGTCTTATGAATTTAGCATTTTCCGAAGGCCTTACTTTCGAGCTCACTTCTTGCCAATGCTACTTATTCCTAGAATGGTAAGTTAAATAAAAGAATTGATTATTTTATTTTGAAATTGTGACATGGGATTATCTTATTTTGAAATTGTGACATGGGCAGTGGTGTGTCTAAGGTGAGGGGTATGGAAAAGAGGGGAGGGGTGGGGTGGGGTGGGAGGGGTACTAAAATATCAAATCAATCATAGAAAGCAGAGATGATGCCTTTTTTCATATCAACTGAATTACTGTTACTATTTTAGACCAAACATCTTCATTCTTGGACCAAACAATCTTCAATTTTGGACCAAAGATCTTCAATTTGTGGAACAAAATTTAGAGCCAAAAATATTTGAAACAAAATCTACAACTTATGAACCAACAACCTTTAATTTTAGATCAAGATGGAGAGGTCTTAATAAGATGTATTTTCGGGGCTTATCACCCCCTCCCCCTCCATTTTAAAAGCTAGACATACCCCTGGATGTGGTATTTATAGTGTAGAGGATGTGAACCATGCACTGCTCTAAGCACCACATATGGAGTAGTAACACGCCTTTAGATCATAACACACGTACACTCAGATTTTCCCAGTTTCAGTAGCTATGAAAGGCGCTGTCGGCGGAAATGTGAGGGCATATTTTTCTTTAAGTTTCAAGAATATTGGAATACAAGTTTTTTTGCACGTGATAGGACTGACAATTTTGATACCAACGTTCAAATTATTCGTAATTATTTTTTATGAATACTTTAGTAATGTTTCAACAACATGAATATTCAAATATTAAACCTGTGTTATTTTAATACTCCGTTGACTTAGTAAAAAAGAAGCCCGCAATTTCCGACTGAGTGCTCCTTTACTTATCTTTCAATTCAAAAATGGCTTTTTGTAATTATTTTTTATGAATATTTTAATAATGTTTCAACAACATGAATATTCAAATATTAAACCTGTGTTATTTTAATACTCCGTTGACTTAGTGAAAAAGAAGCCCGCAATTTCCGACTGAGTGCTCCTTTACTTATTTTTTAATTCAAAAATGGTATTTTGTCATGAAAAACTTTAAATAATGTTATATTTACTTTCAAGCACCTTGTAATTTGCCTAGAGAAAGGGTTCTTAAATGAATTTTTAGATGGACCATCATTTCACAAGAGCTTCAGGCCGTGGGCCAATTGCGTGGCAAAACCAGTGTCATGT
The DNA here is from genome assembly GCA_020152595.1 of Chiridota heheva. Lineage (NCBI taxonomy): Eukaryota > Metazoa > Echinodermata > Holothuroidea > Apodida > Chiridotidae > Chiridota > Chiridota heheva. The sequence continues at coordinate 324,406 of JAIGNY010000033.1, forward strand.
GACAAGCAAAACCCGTCAAAACAATCCCTGAATGCAAACAAGTTGAGAGCGTATGTGATTAGAAGGATGTCAGTGGTTCTCTAGCACCTTCCTTTAACAAGTGGCAAGCCCAATTTATAGCGGAACTAAAGATAACATTTTATTTGATAAGCCTTGATGTCTTAGTGAGCTGAACTGCCTAGGAAAAAACAAAATAAATAAGTATTTTGCAAATTTTACCGATCTCATTTGGATTGGTCTTACATGCAATGCACTGTATTGCATTATATAATAACTAGCGTTCACGGGCCAGATTAGATTGTCTGGCGGGCCAGATTTGGCCTGCGGGCCGCCTATTAAGAATCGCTGGCCTAGAGTAATATACCTTTATTAGAACAAAACTGATACTATCTTCATAATTACTAGAAATTAAAATCAGTTTATACCCATCATTATTATTCGGCTGCTGCGCTGGCGACCACAAATTTCTTCAAAGTAACACAATCCTGTGCAACTTCTGCAGCAACATTGTTTAGCTTGAAAAAATCATTCTTTGTCTCCTAGCAGGTGTTCAAGTCAGATGTAAAATACTCATTTATATTGATAATTATTAGCTTTTTACCATGAATTAATTTTGACTTTGACAAAATTTGGGAGCATGATTTTTTTCTTTCTTTGAAGTTACCAGACATTCCAGATGCAAAAATGAATCTGATAGAGGCAATGAAAAGGTAAATATGCTGCAATTTCTGGTATTAATCTCTTGTAACAAATTATGTAAAAGAATAATGCTTTAAGTAACAGATTTTATTTTCCAGTTTACTTTAAAGTCACCTCTGGTTTCACCTCAATATCTCATGATTTAACATTCAATGCTTATTTTCCACAAATACAGGTACAGTATATGTTTAAAAAGAGTATGCCACAATTGTTGTTTTTGACAAACTTTCATTGTGTCATTAAACCAAAGTGAACCTACTAAGAATTCATTTTTGTGTACAGTGCGGGCAAGATACCACCAGTCATGTATGAGCAGTACCTGTATAAATGCCAACAGATGCTCAGTGAACTTCTAGAAGGTGGGTCAACTTTATTTTTGATTTCATAGCGCACCTATAAAGAGATCTTTGGTCAATGCGGTAAAGCTTTGGCTTCCCAATCTAGCATCCCAGGTTCAATCCCAGTGAGTTTCCATACAGTGCTCCACAATTGGCTAATAAAAAGGATGTGGGTGTCTTGATGTAAATTTTTCTGTCGGGGCATTATAAAACTTAGTAAACCTACCAAACCATAACCTATCATTGTGTGTTTTCTCATTTTGGCTTTGTAGACAATGACCCTGTCACAAGAGTCCAGAATTTTATGTCTTTTGGAGTTTAGTAGCTCTTTCTTATAAGTTTTAAGTTTGGTATAATTTGTGTAGAAACAACTGAAATCAGACTAGTTGTGACATCACAGCCTCAGATTCCTGAAAGTTTTTATGTATTCTATGATATATTTTTTGTCTTGCAATTTTGTAGCTTAAAAACCATTGGATATGTCAGGAAAGTAGTTAAACGGAATCATTTTTTAATGGTAATTATGATTTAGCACTCTTGAAGAAAGTTCAATGAAAAATAATTCAAATAGTAAAAAAGCTAAATCAATTTTCTTTAAAATACTTTAACAACTGTTTAGAATGTGAGGATGAGGGTGCTAACCTTCCATAGTAGACTTACTACACCAGTCGTTTCTACACAGATTAGACAAAACTATAAACTTGAATATCTCCTGAACGGAATAAGATTTTTGAATGCTTTCTTCACCATTGTGTTTCTACTTAATTCTTCACCATTGTGTTTCTACTTCACATAAGATGGACTTGCTTGACCTGAACTAATCCTTTAACAAAACGGATGTGGGTGTCTTGATGTAAATTCTTTCTGCCGGGGCTTTATAAATGTTGGTAAACCTATTCTAAACTTAAACTTTTAATTGTGTGTTCTCTCATTTTTGGCTTTGTAAGATGAAAGCAGCCAAGCTGTAGACAATGACCCTGTCACAATTTAAGAGTCCAGAATTGTATGTCTTTCAAAAGAGCGCTTTTGGAGTTTAACAGCTCTTTCATTTACACCTCCAAAAAACTGGTAAAGGTCTATGGACATAAAGAAATTTCTATAATGGAAAAAGAGTATTATAATCAGAGGTGATCAGTTTTGTTAATGTTTGAAAATGATGTACTTTTAGTTATTGAGTTATCGCTGATCAAAGTTTGATTTTTGTTTAATTCATCTGAGTTTGTTATGTATGACCAAGCAGACAGTTCAAAATCTTGATATAATTCCTCATATTAGTTCCCTAAATCTTTGTCATTATAAATGATGGGAAAGACTAGTCCTGCTAGAACTGTAATGGGAGCATGGCAAAAACTCAAACATTTTGTCAAAATTTACTGCACCACTTCAAAGAATTATATCGGTCACTTTAAAACAAGAGGATTGACAAAAGAAAATACCAAGGTCACCCTGTAAAGCATCACAAAATTTGCATAAAATATGCAAATTGATGCCTGAGATTTAAAAACGCTGTAAAATGGTCAAATATTTTGGGGTTTTTGATGAAATATTTTGCAACTATGATGGTTTTCAATAGATTTTAAAGCAATTTTAGCTAATGTTGTGTATACACGTCGATATACATTTAAATGAATGTGGTATTATTGTATGCAAAATAATCCCCTTTTTAGAATGAAAGCTTTCTTCTGTCCACCCTTGTTGTGTATTTAAAATTCTTTAATTCTAAATCTCGAAGTAGACATGCTATGGACAATGTCTGTGGATTTATCAAGTTTTTAAAGATGTCACAATTTTACAAGAAAATAAAAGTTCAGAATGTCAGAAGTGGAGGAGTGGAAAGTAGATTTTTTAATGTAGATCTTCTCAATGGAACAAGATAATGAAACCTAAACCAGCTTTCAGCTAAATGAGTATTTCTGTATAAAGTTGAGAAAAATCAATTGATCAATATGTAAATAAATCAGATCTATTAATCAATAAATAAATAAACAATTGTTTTTTGGGTTGTGTTATTGTACAATATTGACATTAATGACTTCTGAACCAATCCTTTGATATTTTTCACCCCTTACTCTCCTGCAGGTTCATTTTCTGCCGAGGTGATGGATGATTTTCTGGAGCCAGTGGATTCACTCAAAGCAGGTCTGGAGAAGCTAGCAGAGATTGGCTATGATGATCAAGGTATGATGAAGTTGCTACTCTTGTGCATATCTTTAACACTTGGTCAATACTGCCATATAATATCTTTAATAAATATTCTAAACATCATCTTGATGCTGTCTGAAAGAATTTCTCTTGGGTGGTGCTATGTTTCAATTGAAGTTGTGTTGAGAGTAAATCTCTACCAGGCCACATCTCAGAAACCTTCAGCTATCTTCATATCTTTTCAAACTAGGCTTCATTGTTTGAATTACTATTCAAGCAATTGTTTACAGGCAGTCTATTATTTTCAGTTCCTTTGAACATGTCAAGAATGCTGTACATCTTTTTGTTTCATTTCTTGTATAGTGGGGCTTCAATTATTTCAGTTGCAATTCAACCCAGAATCTATTATTTCAGTTCTTTTTTAGAATGACATGTATTATCTTAAATCGTTGTTGTTGCATTGTTCTTCAAGCCAGGCTTCTATTCTTTAAACCTGTTGTTTCATTGTTCTTCAAGCCAGGTTTCTATTATTCAAACCTGTTGTTTTATTGTTCTTTAAGCCAGGTTTCTATTCTTTAAACCCACTATTTAACAGCATCCAAATTCTTGGATGGAGATTATTATTATTACATTAGCATTAAAGTTATCTCTATGAATGTGGAGTGTAAAGAGATGGTGGTCTTTTTTCTCCTTGATATAATTGTTCAGGTGAAATATTAAAGGATATACACAGGGAATCTTCCCCTGGTAATTAGAAATAAGACAATAAGTATTTCACATCAAATCTGATCATGTTTCTTTAAAACGGTGTTTAAGTTTTTAAAACATTGTCAATATGACTGGTAATTTGAAATGGTATAATGTATGAAGTGCATACTTGCTGTGTTTTGACTGTTCTGTACCATTATACAATTGCAGAGATATTATGAAGGATATGTCAGCTATAGACATTGTTGATCTAAATATTTAATTATGAAGAATATAGGCATTCATTATATTTTGCTGAGTTTTCAGATTGCATGTTTTGTTTCATTTTTGAAGCTGAGTTCCGATCTCAACTAGCAATGATCTCTAGCAAGCTGAAGTTATGCTACATTGAAGAGTTACCTCAAGGGGAGAAAGATTATAGGGTCCTTTGCTTGGAGTCTGTTGTTACAAGCCGCAGTGTAGCGCAGGTATTTAAATGATTATTTCAGTGGTCAAGGAAGTTTGTCTGATACAGTAGGAAAGAGGACTTTAATAGAAACAAAATGGTGAAGAAACAACTCCCATATCTTATTCCGTTAAGGAGAGAATAAAGTTTCATGTTCTGTTACCTGTGCTGAAATGACTGGTGTAGTAAGTTTGCTATGGAAGGTTGGCCCCCTAATCCTTTATTTTCTTAACAATGTTCAATAAAAATGAAATAAGACAAATTGATTTCTTTTTCCTATTCTCTTGTTTCTCACATATTAGCATATTAGATTTTAATTACTCTTACTAGATTCTGTTTTAATAAAGGGAAAATGTGATAAAATACATAAAGAATCTGAGGAAGTGATTTCATAACTAGTCTGATTTCAGTTGTTTCTACACAAACGATACAGGAATTTAAAGTTAAATTTCTTCTTAACGGAATAAGATTTGTGAATGATTACTTCACCATGTTGTTTGTTTGAAGTCCTCTTTCATACAAGATGGACATGCTTGACTACTGAACTAAAACTTGAATTGTTTCATTTTGCTTTAAAAAATGTTATCACTTTTGAGTTAGTGAAAGTACTATGAAGCATTCTTTTGCTGAGACAAGATCTTCCCTTAAGTTGAGATTTTGAGAAAAGAAGAGTATTAAAGGAGCACTAGACCGAAAAGTGAGGGTGTATTTTTAGAGGTCCCCAAAAAATCAAATGCTTATCTGGCACGCAATGGCATTACAATTTTCTGGTTATATGAATATTCAAGTGACCTTTGCCCTTACCTCGTCTGTAGGCTATGGAGGCATAAAGTTTATCTATCTGTTGTGGATAATATATCTGTGAAATTTGCAAAAAACGAGCGCCCTTACTTTTTGGTCTAGTGCTTCTTTAATAAGAAATTATGGGCCCTGTTTTGTGTCCTTGAGCAAGACACTTTACCCGTCTTGCTCCAGTCCATGCACTCAGCTGTAGCTGAGTAACAGCACTGCTGGGAACTTAACTTGCTGTGATGAACTGGCATCCTGTTCAGGGGGAGCCATATTAGAGCTGTGACCGTTTAGCGTGTACACGCTACACGCTCGCAAATCTTGTAAACGTTTACTAAACATTCATTGCGAGTAATTGTTTTTCATAGTCAGTCTTGCCGTTGAAAATCAATATTGTCATTCATGATTCAAATCACACACATTGGCTGACAAAATTCCAATCAATGACTTTTTACAAACTGTAAACCAGATTAGCATAATCCTTTTTAATTGTGCGAATCACAAATGCGCAGTAATCACCAATGAATGGGGATATTATGCACTTTGATTTCGCCGAAATCTGAGTAATCTAATTTGTACAATGCACCGCGAATGTGCTGCAGTAAACAGTGAAACTAACATACAATAGGCCTAACGTTAGGCCACAAGGCTTTAAATCCCACGCAATCAAGGCCCGTTTTACAAGCTGTTAAATTGACCAAAAAATACTTGAAAAATACTTGAATCATGACAATCAGTACATTTACATGTAAATATTACCTGATGAGTCAAATAAATTTTGCAAGAAAGAAAAAAAAATGCATAATAAACAAACAGAAAAAGGTTTTAACAGAGCTGAAATTCTGCATGCGTCGCAAAGATGGCGGCCATTTTTTCGAAAGGACTGATATTTTAGAACTTCCTAGTGGTGGCGTAGTTTTGAAATGTTTTACGGCTAGGTATATCATAGGCCTAGTATGCAAGATTTTCACAGAAGAACTTTGAAAGCCGTAGCGAATAGAACACAAAAGTTACGCGATGTTGAGTTTAAATGACATTGAAAGAAAGTTATCTGTTCTTTCTAAACTGAATTTCGATGCATATTTTCCATAAAAATGATGATTTATACTGTAGAAGTAAACTTTTTACGATTTGGAAAGCAAAACTCAGCATCTATTTGGGCAATAGAGTCAGTACTTTTGCCATACTGGTTGCGCTATTTTTTTTACTTCGCCTCATAATTTTGGAGCATTTTTGTTGTATTTCCGAAATTTACGGTACTAAACGCGTGTACACGATACACGCTTGCTTTTTTTGGCGTGTTCACGTATACTAAAATCCCTTAACGTTCACAGCTCTAAGCCATATGCTCTTGTCGAATTACACCACAGCAACTGAGGATGAACACTGGCCTATTTAACTTTTAACTTAGTCTTGATTTGGTAGTAAATAATAAAATCCAAAGTTAAATTTAATGAGGTACTTTCAAACACTTAAACACAAGCCACTTGTATGAATTTATTTAACTTTTAAGTTAGTCTTGATTTGGTAGTAAATAATAAAATCTAAAGTTGAATTTAATGAGGTACTTTCAAACACTTAAACACAAGCCACTTGTATCTCAGTAATTTCTTAGATGCATCCCTGCCCGTAAGGTGAATGATTCGATTGGCTAGAAGTATTTTCATCTATTAGTCCACGATAAAATATGTTGTCTTGCTTAGCCTGCATATGTATACCCAAGATGTTACTGTAGCGTGCCAGTGGGGCATATCGGTGGTCCACGAGGGAATGTACCAAGTTACATGTATTAAGAAAAACACAGAGACGACGTTTTAGCTTTGGTGCCTCGAAAGCAAGTCTTTATATTCTGCATTGTCCACAACATTCATGATGGTCAGAATAACATCACAGAAGAACTGGAATGTTGGGAATCAACATATTAACATAAGGTTATTTAATCTAAAGTAGAAGGTTAATACCAGGTGTTTACTAAATCAGGAACAACATAGAGATTTGCATGTTACATTACCAAGGAGTATAAATGTTTCTGATGTGATGCAATTCTCTATACTTGTAATGCTATGGAGGCTGTCATTTAAGAGACTGTCACATGCTATGTCACCTGACAACTGCCCTGCACACATTTGTGTAACAGCTGCACACTTTCTTATAAACTGCTTAGGGGGATGAGCTCACACATGGCTGATTACATCATAAATTTTAAATTTGCGCATTTTAAGTCATGTAGGCAAAATATTTTGCAAAGTTTTGATCAAAGCCTCAGCACAACATGCACAGTTTTTATCAGGTGGTCATATCATGTGACAGTTCCTAAGTGGTGGCCATGAAGGTGCAGATGTTCCATCTCTTTAGAAAAATGTATACTCCTTGATGGTAAGATGCAATTTCATGTCTTTCATATTTTGAATAGGTGTATTGGGTATGGAAAGCAAAAATCATTGATTTTCATGGAAGAATGATAGCTAAAGTCAATATTCTCTATGAAACATAAATTCATTTTTATATAATGTATATTGTAAGTTTCTAAAAATTTAACAGGAAAAAAAGTTACATACCTAAATTTTGGCACAAACAGGTTGTAATTATGTGAACCAAAGCCTCTCTTTGTCATAACTGTAAAGGCCGTAACACACCGAACGTGACGTGGCGAGCGTAACACACCGAACGTGACGCGGCGTAACACACGAGCGCGAGGCGGCGTAACACACGAACGTGACGCGGCGAGCGTAACACACCGAACGTGACGTGGCGAGCGTAACACACCGAACGTGACGCGGCGAGCGTAACACACCGAACGTGACGCGGCGAGCGTAACACACCGAACGTGACGCGGCGAGCGTAACACACCGAACGCGACGCGGCGAGCGTTATTTGAAATAATCATACAGGATTAAAATATTATAAGATGCTTTGACTTTTTGCTTACATCCGATGAACTTTACAATTGAGGCTAAAATTTGCTAGAAATGCTTTTTTGTTCAAACTGTGGAGAAGTTCGCTTTCGTGGGGCGCGATTTTCTGTTGCGATGCGAATTTGCTATAATGGGCGTAGAAATGCCCTTTCAATCAATTTTCAGCTATCATCTAAATAGCCATACGATGACGATGTATCTATGAAAACAAGAAGTCAAAATGTTTCTCTTCCTTTGTTTTATTCAATTTTGTTAAAAAATTGCTGGCCGCATCGCGTTCGGTGTGTCACGGCCTTAATAACTAAATGTCTTCCTTGTATCATAAAATTGTGTTACATTTGCTCTTTCAGATTATAGATGTTTTGGTTGCTGGGTTTGAAGATTTGGTCTCCCAGGTATGCCCTTTGACCTCAAAACTACAGCAGCGTTGCTTCCAGCCAATCAAACAGTTTGTGTCATGGTTTCAGGCCACCCTGCTATTGTTCCTGACCTTATGAAGGCTTTATGGAAAAGCTGTTTGAACATTAATGTAAGCATTTTTTTACAGAGGAACCTTATATTGGTTTGTATGATGAAGGAGGCAGATGTTAATAAGATCAGGAAAAGAATTCTAGAAGATGCATTTCATTTTCCATGGATGTATTCTTAGACATTTTATATAGCTTTATGAGATAATTTATTGATTGTACTCATTGTGATCAGATTTGCATATCTAAGAACTGGAATTTGTACCCCCCCTCTCCAAAAAAACAAAAACACTTTTCCATCAATCGTTCTGTTATCTACTGGACAGGCAGATGGTCAACTGAAAAAATCCTAAGTAAAACAATCTTTAAATTTTCAAAATGCTATACTTAGTTTTCAAGTTGTCACTGAAATAAAATAAATGATAATTAATAGTGTTTTAACACATTTGCCTAAGAATTGAAAAATGTACATGAAATATCCATTTTGTAAGTTTTTAAAACTGGTTTGTTGTTTTCAGGATGTTTCAATTATTTTTGGCTAACTCTTGCTCTTTTAATCCAAAATGCTTTTAGCAATTCAGGCATTTAAAGCCATGTTTGTATTAACAGGATATTATCATATCAGATGAAGCCCTTTTTTCCCTTGCTGTAGTTTCGTAAATGTTAACATATTGAGACCTGAAAATCACATAAAATATACAATTTTTGTCTGTTTTTGACTTGTTTATATGGTTCTTTTCTTAGCTATTTGAAGAATAGTAGAGTTATTCTACTACCCCTGTCATCAGGGTCAGCATCCGGTTAGAGTTTTGGTTAAAGTTTTGGTTAAAGTTTCCATAACTTAAGTTATGAATGGTGTACATTCATGTGACTTGGTACATATGGGTAGATGACATGGGTACTGATCAAATGAGCATGATTTGGGGGTTGTATGTGCATACTAGTTAGCTTATTTGTGTAACAATGAAAATATTTGTCAGGTTAAAGTTTTGGTTGAAGTTTTGATTAAAGTTTCCATAACTTATGAATGTTGTACATTCATGTGACTTGACATAGGGGTACTGTTTAAATGAGCATGATTGGAAGGTTGTGTGTGCATACTAATTAGCTTATTTGTATAACAATGAAAATATTTGTCTGGTTAAAGTTTTGGCTAATGTTTTGGTTAAAGTTTCCATAACTTATGAATGTTGTGCATTCATGTGACTTGACATAGGGGTAGAGGACGTGGGTACTGTTTAAATGATCATGATTGGGGGGTTGTGTGTGCATACTAATTAGCTTATTTGTATAACAATGAAAATATTTGTCAGGTTAAAGTTTTGGCTAATGTTTTGGTTAAAGTTCCATAACTTATGAATGTTGTACATTCATGTGACTTGACATAGGGGTAGAGGACATGGGTACTGTTCAAGTGAGCATGATTAGGGGTTGTGTGCGCATACTAATTAGCTTATTTGCATAACAATGAAAGTATTTGTATCTATGATATCTCTTAAATTAAAGTGAGAGTGGGGATTTTGTTTACACAAATGATCATATATGTGAAGAGCATTGTCTACACTTAATGGTGAGGTGTAATGTGCATATTAATTAGGTTATTTGCATAACAATAGACTCGTACAAAATGTTTAATACTCATGAGCACATAACTTTAAATTATAAATGATGTACATCCATGTAACTTAGCACGGGGTAAAGGACATGGGTACTGTTCAAATGAGCATGATTTGGGGTTGTGTGTGCATACTAGTTAGCTTATTTGCATAACAATGACAATATTTGTATCTATGATATCTCCTAAATTAAAGTGAGAGTGGGGATTTTGTTTACACAAATGATTATATATGTGAAAAGCATTGCCTATGGTGAGGTGTAATGTGCATATTAATTACATTATTTGCATAACAGACTTCTGTACAAAATTATTAACCTGACATAATAACTTGGTACATAGTACAGTGGTAGAGGACATTGGTACTGTTCAGTTGAGCATGATTGGTGGGGTAATGTGAGTGCATACTAATTAGCTTATTTGCATAACAAAAAAAGTGTTTGTATCTATGATATGTCTTAAATTAAAGTGGGAGTAGAATTTTGTTTACACAAATGATTATATATGTGAAAAGCATTGTCTATGGTGAGGTGTAATGTGCATATTAATTAGGTTATTTGCATAACAGACTTCTGTACAAAATAATTAACCTGACATAATAACTTGGTACATAGTACAGTGGTAGAGGACATTGGTACTGTTCAGTTGAGCATGATTGGTGGGGTAATGTGAGTGCATACTAATTAGCTTATTTGCATAACAAAAAAAGTATTTGTATCTATGATATGTCTTAAATTAAAGTGGGAGTAGAATTTTGTTTACACAAATGATTATATATGTGAAAAGCATTGTCTATGGTGAGGTGTAATGTGCATATTAATTAGGTTATTTGCATAACAGACTTCTGTACAAAATAATTAACCTGACATAATAACTTGGTACATAGTACAGTGGTAGAGGACATTGGTACTGTTTAGTTGAGCATGATTGGTGGGTTATGTGTGCATACTAATTAGCTTATTTGCATAACAATGAAAATATTTGTATTTGTGGTATCTTTTGAATTAAAGTGTGTGTGGTGATTTTGCTTAAACAAATGGTTATACAGTATATGTGAAGAGCATTATTCAAACTTATAGTGCATATTAATCAAGATTATTTTCATAAAAATTGACTTTGCTGCAAAATGTTTGACCTGAGATCAAAAATATTTAATTAAAAAATATTTGACCTGAGATCAAAAAGACTTACTAACATTACATTTCTAGTTTTGTTATGATATTGACATGATATGAATATGAATCAAAATTGTTGTCTTGCTATGAATAAAGAAGCAAATAAAAGTTTCCTTGCTTCTACAGAATTTGAATTAGGGTTAGGAAATATAAACAATAAGTGCAATGTGGGGTAGAAGATGACATGATGATAAAGTAGCTGAAGGAATTAGGATGAGGATGGGATTTCATGTGGAACTGGGTGGAATTGTATGTAGGGCAGGGTGGGGTGAGATGTGGGTGAGGATGTGTGGCATGTTGGACAGGATGGGGTGGGTTGGCATGTAGAACAGGGTGGGTTGGCATGTTGGACAGGGTGAGTTGGCATGTGGAACAGGGTGGGTTGGCATGTGGAACAGGGTGGGTTGACATGTAGAACAGGGTGGGTTGACATGTGGAACAGGATGGAATGGCATGTGGTGTGGTATCATCTGGATTTCAGTTGTGATGGCGTGTGGGTCATGCAAGTGGTGGAATGACATACAGTATCTGGTTTTCAGGTGTGATTGCATGGATTATAGGCATGGGATGACATTTGGGACAGGTTGGAATGTGGGACAGAATGTAATATGCATTATTAGTGGTGAGGAGATTTGTATCGTTTCCAATGTCTAGTTTGTCATACGTTAAGCAATATTGTTTTGCATAATTTTGCTTTAATGTTATTGTACATTTTTCATTTTGCTTGACTTTGTTTTGACACACATATTTTTTTAAATTGGAAGCTGTATTACAATCCAAGATAAAGTTGTGGGAATATGTGAAGGGTTTGCGGATGGTACAGTTAGGAAAGGGGGCTTAATGACATTCTTTCATTGACATTGGCAAGTCAGGGTCTCTCCTTTCTCTGTTGTTCAATTGATAGAACTGAAAGAGGTGTTATAGTTACAAAGACTGCTAGGTTTTACATGTTTTCTGCATGGGTGAGGTTGAGCTTTTTTTTTAAATGTTAAAATATCTGGGAAAAAACTCAACAATATTTTAAGCTTGTAGTAAAATGTTGTGAAAATTAACAAAGCAAATGAAAATGTAAGTGCATCTTTCAAAGCTCAAGTAATTTAAAATCATCTGCCCCTACTACCCCTAATACTCCCTCAATAAGCCCATTCTCTATACTAGCTTTGAATAGTCAAGCATACTGTCCTTCCGACAGTTATTGTTGATAGATTATATAACAATTTGACTAATGTTTGCTGTTTGAAGCCATGCTGATTGAATTGAATGGTTTGTAATTAACAGGATGCCACCATCTCAGACGATGTCCTATTTTCCCTTGCTGTATTTCTGACACAAATTGAATTCAATGGAAATGTCTTCCCAAGAGTGAGTCCAAAGCACGCTGTAAGTTGAATTTATATTTACCTTTTATATTCTTGTATAGTATGGGACCATAACATTGCAGTGACATCGGAACAATCAACAACAACAAAATTAGTAGAGGGCTAGCAGGAAATAAATGTACATGCAGTGATGCTGACCTATTAATAGGATATGTCACACCCATTTATTACACTCCTACCTGCTCCATGCCTCTCACCCACCTCAATGCATTATCTTTCAGTCATATTCTCTAGACTATCCTCTTTTTTTGCCCTCCACAGAGCTCCCCCCCACTCCTCTAAAACAATCACAAAATTCTTCAACAAATATCTCCATTTGAGATGGTGACAAGTCTCAACAATGTAGTAAGTCTTCAGAAACATGTTTATGTTATAGTATGGGAATGTATTTTTGTTATCAATCCATTTGTAAAGCAATCAGACCCTCATTTTGTATTTTGCAGTATTGTTTCATATGATGCATACCCACATGTTGCATGACTGTCACATTTTTTTGAAAGGTGTCTTTATTGCTAAGTAAAGTTAATTTTCAAACAACTTGAGTCAAAATTTTGATACTCCTATCGTTAATTTTTTTTAACCAAGTGTTACTTAAGAAATATTTATGGTTAATTAAAAAATGTATATGAAATGTTTTCAGTGCCGTCATGTGCATGAAAAGTGTATTCAAATATTTTTGACTCAAGAAAAATACACCCTAATTTTTTGGCCGCCAGCTCCTTTGAATTGAAAAATCCAAGCAATATTGATTCTTTTTTGGTAGGCAAAAGAATGCACCTTGATGGAAGTGATAGGTGACTCAGCACCAGTAATGACTATGACTTCTATGAAGAACTGTATCAGGTAATAGAAATATCAGATTTCTTTCTGTGTACGTTGTCCAAACTTGCTGCTTTTTCCAGTAAAGATGATCATTTGTTCTTCAAGAAATATTCTCGAGAAATATTAATTTCATATACGATAGAGGACTCACAAGATATTGTGAGGCTTGTAGTAAATTGTTGTGAAAATCTAAAACAAAGGAAGGCAAGTGCATCCTTTAAAGCTCAGGTAATTGAAATAAACTGCCCCTATTGCTGCATATACGTCCCTCAATAAGCCCAGTCTCTATGTTAGCTTTGAGTAGTCGAGCGTGCCATCCTTCTGACAGTTGTAGACGTATATATGATGATAGAGGACTATTCAAGAAACACAGTGGTGAAAAAACCATGGTGATATCTTATTCCATTAGGTGTTATTGCATTTCAAAGATTTAACCAGTGTTTTCAATCACTGATAAAAGATCACTTTTTCAATCACTCATAAAAGATCTCTTTTTCAATCAGTGATAGAAGATTACCTTTTCCAATCACTGATAAATGATCACTTTTTCAATCACTGATAAATGATCACTTCTTCAGTTATTGATACAAGATCACTCTTTCAATCACTAATGAAGGATCACTCTTTCAATCACTGATAAAAGATCACTCTTTCAATCACTGATAAGATTCTCTTTTTTAATCACTAATTGATAAAAGATCACTTTTTCAACCACTGATAAATGATCACTTTTTTAATCACTGATAAAAGATCTCTTTCAATCACTGATGAAATATATTTTCAATCACTGGTAAAAGATCACTTTTTCAATCACTGATAAAAGATCACTTTTTCAACCACTGATTAAAGATACACTTTTTCCACCACTGATAAAAGATCCCTCTTTCAATCACTGATAAAAGACCACTTTTCATTCACTGGTATTAGATAACTTTTGTAATCACTGATAAGAATAGATTACTCTTTCAATCACTGATAAGAGATCACTTTTCATTCACTGGTATTAGATAACTTTTTTAATCACTGATAGGAATAGATCACTCTTTAATCACTGATAAAAGATCTCTTTTTCAATCAGTGATAGAAGATTACCTTTTCCAATCACTGATAAATGATCACTTTTTTAATCACTGATAAATGATCACTTGTCCAGTTATTGATAAAAGATCACTCTTTCAATCACTAATGAAGGATCACTCTTTCAATCACTGATAAAAGATCACTCTTTCAAGCACTGATAAGATTCACTTTTTAATCACTAATAGATAAAATATCACTTTTTCAATCACTGATAAAAGATCACTTTTTCAACCACTGATAAATGATCACTTTTTTAATCACTGATAAAAGATCTCTTTCAATCACTGATGAAATATATTTTCAATCACTGGTAAAAGATCACTCTTTCAATCACTGATAAAAGATCACTTTTTCCACCACTGATAAAAGATCACTTTTTCCACCACTGATAAAAAATCCCTCTTTCAATCACTGATAAAAGACCACTTTTCATTCACTGGTATTAGATAACTTTTTTAATCACTGATAAGAATAGATCACTCTTTTAATCACTGATAAAAGATCACTTTTCATTCACTGGTATTAGATAACTTTTTTAATCACTGATAAGAATAGATCACTCTTTAATCACTGATAAAAGATCACTCTCTCCCCAAAATAACACATATGTTTAAGATTGTTAGTAACAAGATAAAAACTCCTGGGGAAAAATGATAGTTATGGGCTTATAATTTGATATCAGATATTCACAAAGCGTCTTGTTTTCAACAGGTTATTATCCTTCATTTTGCAAGTCTTCTTAATGAATGCTGACAACTCCATCTTGCCTAAAGAAGAAGTATCCAAGAGTTCTGTTACACAATCATCCGAGTTGCCTCCAATAATGGTGCAAAAAGTATGTTTTTATTGCACATTACAACAAACATTGGTACATGGTAGGGGTAGAGGTTAGAAGGGGGAAATAGCATTGAAAAGCTTTTTTAATATTTTCACAGAAAAATCAATTTTTGTACGATTGAAAAGGGAAATAGTATTTCAAAAACACTTTTTGCAGAAAAATATATTTGATTGAGACTGAAAAATAAAAATCACATTGGTATTTTTTTGTTTATCACTTTGCAGAAAAATCAATTTGATTGAGACTGAAAAAAGGAAATAGCATTTAAAAGGGGTTTTGTTTTACATTTTTACATAAAAATCAATTTTCTTGAAATTGGAAAAGGGAAATTAGCAAGTTTTCTTGAATTAGATGATAATGGGTTGCTAGGTATTTGGCTCAAATGTCAATTTTTTATGGCATTTTTTTCCCTTAAACTTTTAAACCCATGAACTTCATAACAAATTTTTAACTAGGGTAATAAGTAGTGCTTTCATAAAATGTTGATTATCATGATATTGTTTTTTTCATGATATCAAATACTACCCTGACCAACATATCGTGTGATATGGTCATACTTGTAAACTGCATATTAAAGCAAAAATTTGTGAAGCAGAATTTCAGAAACATTTCAATGCACATCTGATTCTCGTGTTTCCTTTCCGTAACTCTTAGGTGTTATGAGGTAAATGAGATCTGCATTCTGAAAACCTAAGCAGTTGTCCAAAATTAGTAATCCTAACATATATGGCAATATATCACAATATTTTTGTCCATGATAATTGATATTTCATTTAACCATATCGTGACAATCCCAGTACTGAGTGACTGCTTTTCTTACTGAAAATGGTCAAGACTCCTAGGTTTCTAGTTTTTCATGTTATAATTTGGTTACAGTCTTCTTTCTCTCCTATTTTCTCGACTCCAAATTCCATGACACAAATAAAATCTTTTTCATCAATTTAGCAAAATAGCAATGTTATGCATCTGTTTATTTGTGTTTAATTGAAAATTGAAACCAGTAAAAGTGGAGGAAGAAAACAAAACAATGAATATTCTGCACAAAAAATTTCATGAGAATTCATGAAGTGCCTCTTTTATGTGAAGTGGAAATTTTATGTCTTCTCTCTCATTCTATGAAAGTGGATTTTTAAAATTTTCATCTTAATCTTGAAATTCTTTACAGTTTTCTTATCTTGCGTATCGTTTGGTACCATGCTTGAGGGTAGCAAGTAGTCTTTCCTGCACCTGTTCTGTTGTGGGTAAGAGTTTCTGACATTTTTTAATTTAAAAATTTGGAAAGTGTCAATTTTTCAAAATATAAGTGCCTGAGACATGTAAGATTATTCAAAGGATGAGTAACACCTACATATGACATTGTTTGTATTTTTTTTTTTAATTTTCTCTTTCTATTTCATATTTAAATCAAATCAAAACTAGATATGCATTGGTGTTCAGCAAGTTAAACATGGTTCAACAAGAGTTAGAATATATATATATATACATGAATTATTTTGACTGAGTTTACAAAGAGTTTGACTGAGTTTACAAAGAGTTTGACTGTTTACAAAGAGTTTGACTGAGTTTAAAGAGTTTGACTGAGTTTACAAAGAGTTTGACTAGGTTTACAAAGAGCTTTTGTTCTGAGTTTACTAAAAGAGTTTGACTGAGTTTACAAAGAGTTTGACAGTTCATCAAACAAACAAAAAGAGTTTGACTAAGTTTACAAAGAGTTTGACTGAGTATACAAAGAGTTTGACTGAGTTTACAAAGAGTTTGACTGAGTTTACAAAGAGTTTGACTGAGTTTTCAAAGAGTTTGACTAAGTTTACAAAGAGTTTGACTGAGTTTACAAAGAGTTTGACTGAGTTTACAAAGAGTTTGACTGAGTTTACAAAGAGTTTGACTGAGTTTACAAAGAGTTTGACTCAGTTTACAAAGAGTTTGACAGTTTACAAAGAGTTTGACTGAGTTTATATAGAGTTTGACTGAGTTTACAAAGAGTTTGACAGTTTACAAAGAGTTTGACTGAGTTTACAAAGAGTTTGACTGAGTTTACAAAGAGTTTGACTCAGTTTACAAAGAGTTTGACTGAGTTTACAAAGAGTTTGACTGAGTTTACAAAGAGTTTAGAAAGAGTCTTTAAACAGTCGAAATAGCACTGATAGTTTTTAAATTATAACAAATCAAAGTTTGTTCAAACTTTCAGCATGTGCAAAAGCATGAAAAGGAATACATCTAGAATAATATAAATCTTTATATTCCTTTCCCAAATTTTGAATAGCCAAGGTTCTCAAATTGTGTTCTACTGTGAAATCACAATCAAGGTTATAATAATATTCAATTTCCTGTTCACTGTAGACATCTTCTCCCATTCAAAATATTTGCGGGGGAATGACCACAAAAATAAGTTAAATGCAATTTCTTAGTTCTATCCAGCTCAATTTGTGCTAATTAGGTATCTTAGTTTTAAAATGCTGTAAAATGGTCAATTTGTTACAGATTTTGATGTGATTTTTTGCTGTTTGCATGATTTTTAGTACCGTTTTAGGCTCATGTTGTTACTACATGTTTGGTCATATACATTCAAAGACATATTGAAAGTTATCAATAGCTGAATTTGAAGAAGTCATTTAACAGAATTACAATATTGAGGTTCATAAAGACGGAGCAGGAAGATAACAAAATCAGTAAATTTAATTTTTTAACATTTAAAAAATATTTTTTATTATAATTTAAAAAAAAGAAAAAAGATTTCTTGCATAAACAACAGTATACGTGGTAAATATGTGCTCTAAAAACGTCCATCATGAAATTGTGTGATGGATAGTATATTTAATTGCGAAAGAGGGAAGTATATGAAGATGTATTCAATGCATTAATGTTCTTTCTGTCATGTTTTTTTGGGGAAGATTTTCAACACCTTTATTCAGAACCGTGGGAAGATTTTATGATTAATTCCAACTTCGCATAAAGATCTATTTTATTGAGGTTCTGGTGACATGGGGCTCCTTAAAGTGGAATGACACCTTAAAAACATGCTTGCTTTGGATTAGTAGACCTAAGATACTTTGTTGATTACATTTTTTCCTCTTTCTAGGAGACCTTCACAGTGCTGTGCACAAACATTTTAATTCAGCAGAATTGCAGGAGCTGGTGAAATCACAAAAAGGGGTATGTTCAATTGTAGTCCCATTTCATTTCAATTCATATATTACCAGGATGCTTTTACTGTTACCACTCTCCTCTCCTGACTGCGGAGATTGGGACTTCGTAAAGTAGCTTCTTTCATTTCTTCCTGTCTTTTGCAAATTCTGCGGCCTCCAACTATTCTACCCAAGCTTCTTCCTCTCTTTCTCAACTGTCCTTCTCCAAGCTGTTTTAGGTCATCTTCTTTTCCTGCTTTCCTCCGGGGCCCACGACAATGCAATTTTGGCATAATAATCATTTTCTCTCCTTACACATGCCCAACCTATCTCCATCTTCTTGTATAAATTGTCTTACTAATTGGTATTGTCTGTGTTCTTTCATATAATCTATCATTGCTGATCTTCATTAACTATCTTATTTTCATGATTTTCCTCAGGCAGTTCCTTTGAAATATGTCCAGTTTATTTTCATCAGATTTGGTGAAAGTTTCTGAACTATAAAGTGACACTGATATAACATTGGTGTGAAAAATTCTAAGATTGGTTTAAAAATAAAACCCAGGATTTAAGGACAGCCAAACCCACTCATTTCTGGGCTTCTGTGTCCAAGGCTAAGAAAGCCTTCCAGCCCATATCATTCCCTAGTTTTAGGTCCATGTTGGTGCTCATTTGAAACTGCAAGATAGATTAGAGTCCACAACAAAATTAGAAAGAGCATTCCAATTAACCTTTCCAGGTTTCCAAATAGGCCACGCCCACCATAGCAACGCGGTAACTATGTGGGGCAAAGAACCTCAAATCCGCAATCATGCATTACCAATGCGTTGACATTTAGATGTTCGCGAGGCCTGCCGCAAGCTTTGAATTATTTATGGCACTTCTCCAGATCTTTAGAGTTTTTAGCAAATAGGATAAACAAAATTCAGCTCTGGGTAAAAGCAATCAGATTTTTACAAAGCCTGCAGAGTGCAATTTTTCTTCACCATTTTGCCGTCACTCAGTCTGTGTGCAAAAATTTGTTTTGTACAGTAAGTTGCATTGACTACATGAGCGCACGCCGCTATTTAGCTGTACTGTACCAGTATCACATAGGATGTTTGCCCCACCTAGTTATGCAAATTTTCTTGCTAGGAAAATTCGTTCGGTGATTGTTAAAAACAAGTCAATCGTTAAATCCAGAGAGGTTAATTTTTCATAACTCTCTGGCTAAAGAAAATTTTAATTATGTCCAAACAGGTGACTGTGCTTTTTGTAGATTCTAAGTCGGTGTCCTCTAGTGATACTGCTTGGTTGTAGCTTAACAAAACTTGCAAACATCTACTTGATTAATACTTAGAAACTTGAAAACCTGGATCATATCACCTCTTAACCTCCTCTTCTCCAAAGTTAACAGATTATATATTCTGATAGCTTGAGAGTATGCAGTTCCCATATCAGCTTTGTTACTCTCCTTTAAACACCTTCCAATAAATTGATATCCCTTCTCAAATAAGGATTCCAGAACTGGACACAATACTCAGAATGAGGACAAACCGCATTACCTTTAATTAATTTACTTAACCCTTTGCCATTTTGGGTGCCCCGTCTTTGACTCCGCCTTCTAGGCGCATTTTTAAAAACGTGCTGGTAGAGTAAGGGTTAATACTGTATAGTAGTTTCTTGGGGAGTGCAGTGGTTAGGGCGTCGGTCTTGTACTCAAAAAGTACTGGGATCGAATCTCAGCCAGACCGCTGTGCTGTGTCCTTGAGCAAGACACTTTATCCCATTTGCTCCAGTTCACTCAGCTGTGAATTGAGTATCAGTTTAGGCTGTGGAGTTAATATGCGAAGGACTGTTGTCACATCCAGGACAGTCGAGTACTCTCATCCGGTTAGCCCCATGGAAACCTGGTATATGCACCAGCTGTATGAGCCTATTATGGCTCCGATGGATTTAACGTTAACATAAGTTTCTTCGCGACATATACACAACAAGCACATTGATTTGTGATAAGAAGAAGTGTTTAAATGCACTGTAAAAGGAAGGAGGGCCTAAACAAAGTTTAAAATACTCCCCTTATTCTACAGAAAAATGCAAGAATGATAGCAAAAGAACATGCAAACAAGAAAATGTGAACAGTATATATGTTAGAAATCAACAGCAAGACTGAGGCAGTATCAAAAGTGGCTACTATCTCGACCATATCATGAAATGCAAAATGTGGTCGAAAACTATTCATATCCTTACCCTGGTACACCCAACCACTACCCCAGTCTTAGTTGTAATTCGTGTAATGGATATGCTGGAAATTCTGTAGATACTGTACCCCTGCGGATTATGCATGGAATAAATTATTGCAGGAATATTGAAAAATGAACAGCATTAAAGGAAAGTGAAAAACTGGAATTTCATGTTTGTTTAAAAAAAAGAAATAATCTTAAAATGCATTAAAACATATGAGTATTGTGAATTGACAAATTTTACTTGTTTATGTATTATCTTTTTTTTTTTTTTTTATGATTAGATCATGGACAGATAATATATCAAAAGAACAGTAAAAAAACTTCTAATAAGAACCTACTTCATTTAAATTATCAGTATTTCTAACGATAAACGTGTTTTCTTTTCAGTTCTCTTTCAAGCAGTGGTTAGAATGGGAGATGAAGGTAGAAGTACACCAAGATATTCTTTCAGTAGAGGAAAGGTAAGCGGGGGAAATTTGAAGAAAAAAAATGAGTCGGATCTTGGTGTAAATGCCCGACAATTTGCTGCAAAGCAAAGAAATGCTGTGATGATGTTATGAAAAAGCAGCACTTCAATGACGTCATCGCAACATTTCTTTGGTTTGCAGCAAATTGTCGGGCATTTAAACTGTCATGACTGTAACGGGGTAGAAAATTCATCATTTGTAAATCTCATCAGAAAAAAATAACAAATACTGTGTCTTATAAATAAAGAAGGATTTTTTTAGCGGTTTCGAGAATAATTTTTGTGAAAATATGTGTCAATTGTGTCAATATGTAAATAATGGAATGAAGTTTTGATGTTTGTGTTGATGTGGTAAAATTATTCAGTAAGTTTGAGTACAGGTGGTAAAGACATTCATATTTCTGAACATGCTTCTTAGGCGGTATACGTATAGCACTCTCTTTAGTCTTATTGCAAAATCTCCCCAGATAAAATCATCTCCTTCCTACACCATACCTGCTGTTATCACTATATCTAATTTGTCTGACCCTATCCATCTTGTAAGTACCCTACTGTAGTCTGTTTGACTGCTCCAACATCTTTTCGCTTCTGACATAAAATAATCCCTTGGACATAATTTGACCATCAGTGTCATGGTGCTCGCCAAACAAGCAAACATTGTTGTAGTTGTTGATAGATTTTGCACATATGTCAATGATTATTGGACCTCAATCACCATCTCTTTGCCCGCCTATTGCAAAGACTATATGTCCCATTTGACCCTGTGGCTTCCCTGACACTCACCATCAACTTATCTCTTTAAAGAGATGTTTTACCCAGATGAAAGAGCAGTACATTCTGAGCAGACTAGTCTTTAAACAGTCACAATAACACTGATAGTTTGTAAGTTATGACAAATCTAAAGGTTTTAAAATTTCTCAGCATGTAATTTTTCCCAAATTTCAAACATCAAAGATTCTCAAATTGGGTTCTACTGCTAAATCTGGGCAAAGGTTATACAAATATAAACCAATTTCGTGTTCACTGTAGCTAACTTCTCTCATTCAAGATAATTGGAGGAAGGACCGAAAATCAATAAGTTTGAGCAATTTGTCGTTGTCTCATTCTGAGGTAACAAAATATTGCCTAATTTATGCTACTTTTGTATCCAAGTTATAAAATTCTGTAAAATTGACATTTTTTTGTCTGTTGTATGGTTTAAGTGTATCCTTATTGAAATTTTAATTAAATTTGATCTCATTTTGTTGTTATTCTCTATTTAATACCAGAGCTGACTTTTTTCATTGGATTGTGCATTGTCACTTTCTCCCCTGCCCCGAGGAGGATGGAGGATGCGGTAACTCGTATGAGAAGGCTTGTGCGGTTCTCATTCATGAAATCCTGAACCATCTACTACATCCTGAAGCTACTGATGGAGAGAATAAGAAAATGCAGGGGCAGTGTGGATTAGGACAGTTTATTTCACTACTCATTGTAAGTATTTTCATTGCTCATAAGAGGGGGTGAGTTGCCTCAGGCTTAAGTGGCCCCCAAATATACCCAAGTGTATTTTGGGGACCAAAAAAAGTAAAATGTCCATAAAAAACGTAACCACGTAGACAAAAAGGGGTGAAAACCTATGCTTGACAATGGGGAAAAGGGTATAAATTGGACTAAAATGAGCTTTTTTGCTTTTCAGAATCTGAGAGATATGAGGGACCCCAAATGTTAGTTTTTTATCATGGCCTCCCGACTATTGGCAACCCTGACTAATTTATTGAAAGTATTTATTCTAGGATTTGTCACTTTTGTTTTTGTTCATGCATGTGAAACAATCATTTTTCTATTCAAGTTCTGCTTATACAGTATGTAAATTCAAATGTTTCCTTGTGATGAATCACATGAAATAGCTACTTTTAAAAGGAATAGATGTCTTCTTAAATTTAAGGGTAAAATTTATAATAGTAGAATTTAGAAATGAAAATTGATATTTTGTGATAAATTCTCCTACTTTCTTTAAACTCTCCTGCTATCTTTGAAAATAATCAAATTTTAAGTCATCTGAATAAATATTGAGAGAAAATCAATGAACAAAAAGCACCAAAATAAAGAAATATAATTTTTTATTTATTTTACCATTTTGAATCATTCTCACACCACTAGGAACTACTTCCAATGATGGCAGCAGACCATTTTTCTAATTCCAAACCTTTGGGTGTGTCCTCGGTTTGGTTTTTGAGTGTGTTGGAACAAAGACTGGATGGTTTGAATGGGACAAGTTTGCCTGACACCAAGCATACTGCCACTATCCATGAGGTCGAAAGTTTTTTAAGGTAAGGAAAGTTCATGCGTTATATGTACAGATCCTAAAACTCATTGAATAGTCTACTTGACCTGCTTGATTAGCCAATGAGGTTGGCTAAATCTACAAATTCAAATCAAATTTGTTTCTCCTGCTCTTCTATGCTGTATAGTCTACTTGAGTATACATGACTCACTTAAAGCAAAAATAGCAAGGAGCACATACATTTTACCATGATGAAATAATCCTCTTTGGCAGGAATGGTCCAATAATCATTTATGGGCATTGCACAAATTCCTCCATGCATATATAACGCAGTATTTATTTTTAGGATCAGCCAAGGACTAATCTATTCCACTGTACTGCACAGGAGGTTTGTGGTTTCAGCTCTAGATAAATGACCTATTGTGTATAGTGTAACAATAGCTGGTTGCTAGCAATTGAAGGGTGAAGAGGCTCTCAGGTTGGATGGTATAGATTATCCCTGTGTTGTGTATGGTGTAACAATAGCTGATTGCTAGCAATTGAACTGTGAAGAGGCTCTCGGGTTAGAGGGTGTGGATTACCCCTGATTTTGAGAAAACCAAGGGTGTCAGGTTGGAGAGGCCCAAGGGAAAAAACTTTTAATGACATCCTCGATCCTTAGCTGATAAATTCCCAGAATTGATCCAATCTCATATATTATCGCCTACAAGATTGTAGCTGTTTGTGTTTTGTTTTTTTGTGTGCTTTCTGTTAATTCGTCAAAAACAAGAACGACTGTACATCAATTCCGCATACTGGCGAATGTCTTTGTGGCACATAAAAGAACACTTTTTTATGATAACATGCAAAGAGTCCGCCGTGTTCCCTCTTCAAGGTATGAATTTAGTTTTTTGCTCTTCAGAATCACAATGCAATGTATATCCAAATATTCAAGAATCTTGAACACTGATTTTCTATAAACAGTGTTTTCCTATATTTGTCATTATGCAGAAAGAAGGACGAATTGTTTGAAAATTTAATCTCCAATTAATATGGATGAATTTCAGTACTAAGCTGAAGAAAATGTTCAAAAAGTATGTAAAGATAACAATTATAAACAATGGTTCATTCCTTTGGAATTTTCAGTTTTTGTTTATAGAGAAATTAATGGCTTTTCCTAGTTTTCTAGTTTTTTTATGGGGTGTCGCGGTGCCGTTAAACCTCATCAAACCAAACCAAATTTAGTTTTCTGGAACATTAGCTGGTCTTTTGCTTTAAAAAAAGTATTTACTCAGACCTGATGTCCAAAAAAACGAGATCCGGCCAGACATTTCCCTATCTTTTTCTTTATTTTAAGACCGCGAGCAATTAAGCTTGGGTTATGCTTGCTGAAAAGTTTCCAAACATGTGTTACTCAAATTACACCCACTGCCCAAGCCACTGCAATCCTTCACTGTGCTTGCTGAGTACAATACACAATGGCCCAAGCCACTGCAAGCCTTCACTGTGCTTGCGGAGTACAATAAACAATGGCCCAAGCCACTGCAATCCTTCACTGTGCTTGCAGAGGACAATAAACAATGACCCTTTACTTCAAGTAGGTGTTTCATTACAATTAAACCCTGGATGAAGGACTCATCACTTAGTATTGTAGAAGGTTTATTTCACGGAGGATAATTGGTTTGGTTTGTTAACGGCACCGCAGCAATTGGAGTCAAATGTGCCAAGAGGGTGTTAAAAACTAAGGTGCTTGAGTTAGGACAGAGGAAAGAGAGGTGGGATAGAAGGAGGGGAGGAGAGAAGGTGAATAAGGGAAAGAAGTTAAGGTAATTGGTATTATGTATATTATTGATAGTATTTAGTTTGTGGTTTGGACTTGCTGGAACAGAATTTGAAGGAGAGTCACGGCTAATGAATTTAAACCAAGATGAATCCTCCACAAACTCCACACTCTCCTCCTTAGAAAATAATATTTTCTTTATCTGGATTCTCAGCCATATCGGCATCCCTGGCAACGAGAGAACTGACAGAGCTGCCAACAAAGCTCTGTCAAACATCGCCTCTCTCTTTTCCTATTCCACACTCAGACCTGCGTCTCTCCATCTCCAAGTACATCTTAAAAACCTGGCAAAATTCCTGGAATCAGAAACCAATAACAAACTCCACACCATCAAACCCAAAGTCGGGACCAACACCCCTCTGCACAGTTGCAACCGCAGGGAAGACATCGTTGTCACCCGCATTCGCCTCGGCCACTCCTCTCTCACTCACTCCCATCTTTTATCCGGCTCTCCTACCCCTCTCTGCCCAACTTGTAACACAGATCTCTCCATCAAGCATATCTTCGTAACCTGTCCCTTATACCAGAACTCCATATCTCTTCTCTCCTCACTATCCTCAATCTCGGACCTTTTAAAAAGAAATTCTTCCTCAAACATCATCAACTTCCTCCGCAACAACAACCTCTTCCACCACATTTAACTCCTCCCTCCCCTCCCTTTCTACGCCTAACCTTACTTACCTCCTTTTTTTTCTCTTTCTGTTTTTCTCCCTTATCTCCCTTACAAACCTTCCATCTCCTCACTATCCTTACTCTCATACCATGATTTATTAACACCCTCTTGGCACATTTGACTCTGACTGTCGCAGTGCCGTTAAAGATCAACAAACCAAACCAAACCATGAATCATAGTACGACTGTACTTCAGTGTTAGTAGATCCTCCCAAGCACAAAAAGCCAAATCAGTTTGAACAAAAGCCAAATCAGTTTAAAAAAAAGCCAAACTGTAATCAAGTCAAGATATTCCTAATTTTGAAAAGGATCAGCCACTAGCTGGTCCAGGGACTTTTCTACGAGGTCAAATGTAATGAAAAGAAAAAAATGTGTTTTCAGGAGAATGTATGCAAAATATAATGAGGTTCAAGCGTAATAAGATCTTCCACATGGCATTCCTCCATATCTTCCACATGGCATTTCACCATACAGTGTGTCTCACATGGAATTCCACCATATCCCACATGGCATTCCACCATATGTCCCGCATAGCATCCCACCCTATGACCCACATGGCATCCCACCCTATGTCCCACATGGATCCCATCCTACATGTATGTCCCACATTAATCCAACCATGTGTCCCACTTGGCATTCCACCTTATGTCCCACATTGGATCCCACCATATATTCCTCATGGTATCCCTCCCAATGACATCCTACTTTATTCCCACACGGCATCACATCCCATGTTTTCCCACCATATGTCCCACATAGCCTCCTACCCTATGTCCCACATGGCATACCAACATATGTCACACTCTGTGTTACTCATGGCATCCCACTCCATGTCATCCTACCCCATTTCCCACATGGCATCCCATGCCATGTCCCACATAACATCCCATAGGCTCCATAAGAAGTCTCATCCTAGCTATCAGTCCCTGATTGAGCATACTATGTGTGAAAGTGTCAGTTCATATAACTTATATGCAAATGACTTGTTGAAATGGGGTGGGACCCCATGTCCCACATGATATCCCATGTCCCACATGACACCTCATGTCCCACATGACATTCCATCCCATGGCATTTCCTGATTGAGCATACTATGTATGAAAGTGTCAGTTCACATAATAACTTATATGCAAATTACTTGTTGAATAAGAAAAAAAGGCAGAGTCAAATAATTATGCCTGATATTGCCCTTGGTGTATACCACATGGAATATATTATATCATATGTCCCACATGCTCCCCCCCCCCCCCTTCCTATCCATGTCCCACTTGGCATCCCTCCCTATGTCCATATGCAGTCACATCCTGTCACTCTCCATGATGGAGAATACTAAATAAAAAAAGTCTGGTCGGTTCATATACTGTAGCAACTTTATGCAAATGAACACAATAATAAAGGTGGAGTTTAATAATCATGCCTGATACAACCTTTGGTACCCAAATATTTTGTAGAATTTTCAGGATTTTAAATTTCCAGTGCTACAAGAGAGATGCTTGAGGATCTCTAAAGAATATTGGAAAATTATATCATTTTACAGTTATCTTCTAGGGAAATATCAAATGTTTTGTAGACTTTTAAAAGGAAATTAGTCTTCAATCTGTCTTAGGTGTCCCTGAAAAACTTATAACATTTTGTAAGGAAATTCTAACCTTCCAAAAGGATATCTGAAGAAACTTTTACCTTTTTCTGAGGAACTCTGAAGAAACTTTAACATTTTCTGAGGAAATCTCAGGAAAAACTGTCACGGTAGATGGCCGGACGTACAAAATTGCCATTACATAGGTTCGCATTATGCTTCGCATGCTCACCATTAAAGCCAAATGTATTTTGGGGCCAAACAAGTCTTAAAAAAGCCAAATTTAAGAAACTGAAATAACTATTTTTCTCAGCCAAACAGATCTCAAAAAAGCATTTTTTTGGTTCTGAATCAGCATCAGCAACCTATGCAGTCATGATGGCATGTGTGTTAATGAATAGGCAGAGTTTAATGTAAAAAAATCTTGAAATGCTCATATTTCAACAACTGTATATTGATTTGGTATGTTGTTAGCTAGTGCATACATATTCATGGTATTAAAATGTTGATTTTCAGTAATATGCTGTATGTATAGTGGGCAGGGCTTAATTTTTTTTGCTGAGGGAAAAAATCCACATTGTGCATCGGAACTTTGAAACCTTTGGTTTTCTGGTTGAAATTTGGCTTTATTATACCAACCATGCTGTACATACTGACATCTCAATCATCCTTCTGTGTTTATTTTATCCTTTTTCTTCTAGGCTTGCTGTGCGCCTTCCACCATATCTGCTCATTTCAAATCACATCGGGGAAATCCCATCCCATGATCAGATGAGGCATCTTGCCAAGTTTCTTCGGGATATTGTAGTAAGGATCATGAAACTTTGCTTTTGAGGCAACCAGTGATGCGGAACAGACATTAGTCATTGTCATACAAACGTTTGAAAACAATATTCCCATGAATTTTCATTTTCATATATATGGTAGAGGACTATAAAAGAAACAATTTGGTGCAAAAATCATGTGGATATCTTTTTCCATTTAAGAGTTAGTGCATTTCTAAGAGTTAGTGCATGTCAAAGATTGTGCGAGTTTGTAGAAAAGTGTTCTCACAGTGTACAGTGTGATGTCATGAAGGCAAATTCAAGACAATTTTTTTGTATTTCTTAAAAAATTAATTGCCTCTTCCTAAATTAATGGAATTATTTTTTGTAATTATTGAGATGAGGAAAAACATACATTTTTCAAGAATGTGCTTTGCCCATCTGTTACACTCGGAAGTAAAAAAAACACAATTTTTTTCTTTTATAGAAATACATAAGAATTGTCTTGGATCTGCCTTTCTGACATCACATTGTACTCTGTGAGGTCACTTTTCAACTCACGCAATCTTTGAAATGCAATTATTCCAAAGTGTAAAAAAAAAGTATCAACATGATTTTATCACCAAATTAATTCTTTAATAATTCCTCTATCATATATGAAAATCAAAATTGATGGGAATATTTCTTTAAACCTATAAAATCTCCTGAATGGAAGAAGATATCACACTGGTTTCTTCTTTTGTCTTATTGTCCTATTACTAGCCCATTGGGCCTCACTTTCTTTTAGCCGGACTGAGCTTGTCATGCACAAGGCCAAACGGTTTTATTTGCTTCCGAGGTACTGCATACTGCAATAATTTTCTGATTTGGGACTACGGTTATTGAAATTGTGCTAGTCCATATGCAAAATTAACTATACCCGGCTAGCGGGATGATGTAAATTTTGAGCACTGAGATTTATAAAACAGATTCAATTGGAGAAGCATTTTTGAATTTAAATTTCAAGCATGTAAAAAACATTATTGTGAAAGCCAGTTTCTATAAAACAAAAATTGAGGTAGTATGTGGGTTTTTTTCTTCTCAGAAACCATTTACCTGGACAGAGCCTTGGGGTTTGTCATTCAGCCTAACAGCTCAGATCATTAAGGTATAAAACTTTTGTTTTTTAACAATATTAGACCAGAATAATGATATTGTAAACACAATATATCTTCTTTTATACTTGAACCGCATCACTACTAACTCCCTCTGCAGCAATCATGTTGGAACAAGGGAAGGGCACAAATAGAGGGGTGGGGATGTTTTTGAATGAGATCTGTCAAGACCTTTAGTTCAAACTTTCCAGTGGAATGTGATGAACAATGGCTTCATGCCCTGAAAGGATTTCTAAACAATCCATTTTTTGGACTCAAAAGAAAAGAAAATCTAGTGGTTGGGTATCAAAGAAAATTAAAACAATTGCTTCTGGTGTTATTGGAAAATGATAGAATGTGAATCTTCCCTGAAAAGACTCAAACAATGAATGCTTAGCATGAGTAAAACTGAAACAATGAAGGTAGATAACCCTGAAGTGTCTATAATGCAAATGGCAAATATTGATTAAAAGTGAGGAAGAGATTTGGGATAAAAGTTAGTGGGTCTAGGATTTCTGAGATAGATTGTATTGGGATGGGGGTGAACTTTACAAAAAACATTTGCATGTTGGAATTATCAAGTGGGCGGAGGTAGGCACTGTACAAAGTACTCAAATTCTAGTATCACATGTGACACCCTCCCCAATGGAATACTCTCCACATTCATAACTAACATTATACATAATATAATTTTGAAAAACAATGGTTTTTGTTGGCATACTGATAACAATATTGTGTTTAAAACACTAAGTGTATGGATCAAAGGGTGGGACACATATGGGGCTAACTTTGGGGTTGGTAGGGTGGCATATGGGGTTAACTTTTAGGTTGGTAGGATGGCATATGGGGTTAACTTTTAGGTTGGTAGGTTGTCATATGGGGTTAACTTTGGGGTTGGTAGGGTGGCATATGGGGTTAACTTTTAGTTTGGTAGGATGGCATATGGGGTTAACTTTGGGGTTGGTAGGGTGGCATATGGGGTTAACTTTTAGGTTGGTAGAATGGCATGTGGGGTTAACTTTGGTGTTGGTAGAATGGGGTTGGAGATTGGATAGCTTATGAGATAAAAAGGTGGCATAGTGTATTAAAACAAAATAAATTTTTTGTCATTGTGTGTTTCATGTTTTGTTAATTTGCAACATGAACATCCATGATGGATTCACTGCTCTACTCTTTTGATAAATCTGTCAATTGAGTGTGAGGGTATTGTTCAGTTCCAGCCATTGGCATACTGTTTCACTGCATGCTTGCCTTATTCTGTTAGTGTATATTATTCAAAACATTTTCATCTTTGCATTTCAGGGGTTTGTGATGTCATTCAATATGCTCAAAGACAATCAGCTTGTGACTCAACAGTTGAGATCATTTCTTGAAATGTCACAACTTTTCAGCTTTTCTCTGGTGGTAAGTGAAAGGTTATGAAATAAGTACAATGTGATAGGAATAACTGTAGAGGTTTATTCAGTAGAACATGTATATCTGCTAAATCACAACAAGAAACCTGAATTCATCACTCCCTCCTTACTTTAAGTTGAGTAAAGTCTTTTGCTGAAAGACACAATGCAGCGCTTGTGGCAGGAATCAAACCCGGTACCTTACACAAAGGGACAAGACTCCTTAATCACTGAGCTACTGCACATCATTACGCTATGCACCAAATTTGATCAAATTTCATGCATCATTTCTTGAGATATATTATTGACAAACAAGCAAACACAAGTGAAAGCATAATATCTGCCTTACACTGTTAACAGGTAACTAGTATTGTAGCAGTCTGTGGAGTGCATACAATTCCAACATGCCTAATATTTAATTCCCCATCTCATGTGCCATCTAGTGCAGCAATCGTAGGGCCCCCCCCCCCCTCCCCCAAAGTTTATCCCCGAAGAATCTCTTTCTCACTATTTTGCATTTGCATTAATGTGAAACATTTCATTTGTATCAAGAATCGAAAGCATTTCAAATGAATTTACAGCTTTACAACACCACATATCAGGGGTCAAAATTTCTGCTGTTCCGAGAACAGTGCTTTTTAAGCAGGAACAGTGAATTTTTAAATGCCACTGTTCCATGGAATAGTTTTTTTTCACAAAAATATAACATCAACATCCTGCAATATATTGTTTTCTGCTCATAAAACGTGTACTAAGAGTAAAATCCCTCGTAACCAATATTTTTTAAAGGATGAAAAACCTTTCTTTTCTTGCAATTACCGGCGCAATTCATACATGGACCGCTGAAACAAACAATAACATAACGTTAACATTAATTTTAGCTGGAGCTGTCGAAATAACAGGACCCTGGGCTAAGCTTAATGGGGATTTATTTACTAATGGGATATATTTGTCCAGGGAATAAATAACTAGAAACAATGATATGTGTGTGTGTGATAATTTTGAGAAATTAATGTGGGATGCAAGACCTCATTAAAATTAAGTTTGTGTGTTACCTCATGTTTTTTTTGTTGACAAAATATAAGTTCCCACCACGTGGGGTGGTCAAATTGACTGTGTCACTCGCATAATTTTCAGAATCGGCCGGAAAAGGGTAGCATTACTCATTGATCCACACATTATAATTTATACAAAACAGCTCATAACTTTTGTTAGAAGTATATTTTTATGTTCAAAAACTTCCCTATGAATTCACTTTTCTCCATAAAACTTTTTGATTTTTTTGTTGGGAAAATATATTCTCCAGCACGTGGTATGGTCAAATTGACCCCCCTCATCTTCCCCTTCCACATTGTTTGCCGAAGACGTAATAATTTGTGCTACATATTCATAATCTTCAATAGATTTTTTGTTTTTTT
Organism: Chiridota heheva; assembly: GCA_020152595.1. Lineage (NCBI taxonomy): Eukaryota > Metazoa > Echinodermata > Holothuroidea > Apodida > Chiridotidae > Chiridota > Chiridota heheva. The sequence goes on from JAIGNY010000033.1 coordinate 356,676, forward strand.
ATGTCTCACTCACATCCCTGCATGATACTGTGTTTGTATGTATTAACTAACGCAACTATCATTAGTTTCATTCCTATTTACCTCGTACATACGATACGTGTAACAGCCTTACTTTGGTTTAGAATTTCAACATGTGGGCAGCAGCCTTATGACTATTATTAATTTCTTGTTTCTCTTACAGGTACATTATGAGAAAAAAAGGTGTATATTAAGTCTAATTTAAAACAAGGAATTTGCTTTTTTATTGATGAAAATGTTGGAACAGTGAAATTTGATCCAGAACAGTATTTTTAAGAGGAACAGTGATAATTTTTTTAAATTGACCCCTGCATATGATGTTGTTATTTTCTTATGTTCTTGTTTAATTGATAGGTTAATTGGAGGAAATTGAAAGATTATGCTCTGGTCCTAGCCTCAACATCCATGAAATCATCTGATCCTTTGAGGGAGTTGGACTCTATCCATGATTGGTCCTGTAGAAATATCCGATCACTCAAAGTCATCTTTACACCATCTTCCTGCTCTCTCTGAGCCATCAGTGCAGTACTGGTTGCATGCTGCAGCACTTCTTGCTAATCTCTTGAAGTCCACGCAGATGCCTGATGGGAGATTAAGTGAGGCAGTTCACTTCTTGCAAGATTTGAGTCCGGGCCATGAAAAGGTAAGATGTGCTTAAGGGGAAAGTAAAATGATTGGTTGAAAGGAAAAGTTTACAAATTTTGATTGGTTTTAATGGAGATTCAAAACCTTTCAGACATATTAAGCTGTTTCTATTCATATTAAGTTGATGAACGATTGATTGATGAGGTAGCACAAGGATAATCATCAGAATTTTTATTTTATTTGTGGTGTCGCAATTTTACATAAGAATTTGTATAATCCATTATGATTAGGTTTTAAACTTCAAAATGCTGTAAAATGATGAATTTTTAACCAATTTTGATGAACCAAACTTTTGTGTTATTTTTTTGGTTTTTGCATATTTTTCATGCAATTAAATTCAAGATATGGTTACGGGTGATACTTAAAGGAATGCCAACCGAATGCCCATTAAAACACACATAAAAATGAATGCCCATTGAAAACACACAGAAAAACGAATGCCCATTGAAACACAGAAAAACGAATACCCATTGAAGTGCACACAGAAAAACGAATACCCATTGAAAGTGCACACAGAAAAACGAATACCCATTGAGTTACTGCATGTACAAACAGTGCATTCTGCGAATGCCCATTGAGTAACGCATGAACAATAATTTTCATACAACGACTGCCTGTTGAGATGCACACTATAACAGATAGCTACGAAAGCATATAGGGGGGCCTAAGTGCCTTAACATGACAAACTCAGGCTAGGTTAGTTTTGATGTTAACCCTAACTCTAACCCTAACAAATTGATATCAATATGGACTACCGTACAGCTTAAGTGCCATAACACAGGACATTAATGCAGTACAGTGGTAGGTATTGGCATTCATGTTTGTAATGGGCATTCCGTTTTTAGTGTGTGAGTCAATTGGCATTTGTTTTAGTATTACATTGTGGTTACCAGTCCATAGATCATTAATTTTTATCTTTTGTTTTGTCTCCAAGGTTGCTGTGCTGTTGACAGAGTGCCTTGTTGCTGCATGTGGCTGGGCTATTCTTCATGGAGATACAAAAGGGGATTACTTGTTACAGGAACTGCACAAAATATCCAGAACCAATCTAGATACTCTTATCTTTGCCTTAGCAGGTAAGACAGTTTAGGTAACAGAAATTTGGCAATTATAAGTCTTGTTTGTATATTAAATGTACAGTCGTTATAAATCATTACATTGCCAATCTAACATGTAATATGAACAGATTGATTAAAGGATTGGTTCAAAGGTCAAGCAAGTTTATTATATATGAAAGAGGACTTTAAAAGAAACAAAATTGTGAAGAAAGCATTCAAAAATCTTATTCCGTTAAGGAGACACTAAAGTTCAAAGCTCTGTCTTATTTGTGTAGTAATGACTGGTGTAGTCTATTATGGAAAGTTGGTGCCCTCATCCTCACATTCTTAACAATTGTTAATGTATTTTAAAGAAAATTTATTTCAATTTTTGACTATATGAATTATTTTCCCTTAAACTTTCTTCAGGTGGTAAATTATAATTACCCTTACGTACTAGATCCTGTTTTACTACTTTCCCGGCATATCCAATGATTTTTAAGCCACAAAATCGGAAGACAAAATATGATAAAATACATTAAGACTGAGGAATCTGAGGCTGTGATGTCACAACTAGTCTGATATAAGTTGTTTGTGCACATATGATACCTAACTTTAAACTTAAATATCTCCTTAACGGAACAAGATTTTTGAATGCCTTCTTCACCATTTTGTTTCCTATGAAGTCCTCTTTTATATAAGATGGACTTGCCTGACCCCTGAACTAATTCTTTAAGCTATTCTTACAAAATATTTGCCCTTTGTGCATTTAAGAAACCTCAGTGGTGTAGTGGTTAGTGCTTTGTCCTTTCACCTGCGTCCCAGGTTTGTATCCCGGTGGGTCTGCAACCAGTGAGTTCACAACTGGTTATCAAAGGTCATGGCCGTCTTGATATGATATACAGCACTAGATGCTTTCGGGACGTTAAACCTTGCTATTTTATGCTATGCTATTACATTGCTCAAGCAGACTAATAGAGACCCTTAGAGACCCAGGGGTTCAAAAGCGTGACTGCAATTTTTCAGAACTTTTGTTTTTTAAACTTAAATTTTACAACTTTCCCTTTGTTTTTATTTTAAGTTTGGTTTATCTGAATGCTAAGAATACAATTTTCAAAAAAATTCAAAGTAAAGAAAATACTGACATAAACATGTAAATTTGAGGTCAAAATTCTCAATTCTTTAAACTTGTATTATTTCTAGTGAATAATGAAAATGGAGGATTTTTTTACATAATTAGATTGTTTGTGAAATTTCCTTTTCATTGATACCAGTCTAAAGTTTTTTTCTAAAGCTGTTTTTTAAAAAGTAAGTTTATCGCCCTGAAGTATTTACTTAGGTTTGTTAGGTTTGTTTTAAATCTTATAATTTTTTGTGGATAAAGAGGGGTAGTTGATCTTTTAATATTAATTAAAATTTGGGATTTCAACAATATGTTGTGCGTTGGGCAGTTGTATTGCGATCAGGAACATGATTTTATTCAAAAATTGGTCTCAAAAAGGGCTAAAATTTTAAACTTTTCCCCCGCCCCCTTCCTTAAAAGATATTGATGATAGGGGCAGTCAAACTTCAACCAGAATTGGATGCATTGATGTTTTTGACAGTTTCTCATGGGTTTTCAAGCAGAAGCAAGGTCTAAAAATATGGCAAGTAAGTTTTTGAAAAGAAAATTTAAATTTGATGAAATTTTGACTTTTTACCCATTTCCCAAGTGAGTTTTACCCAAAAATTAACAAAAATGACAAAATTAATTCAAAATTAATTCATCAAATGATACCAGGATCACTGCTGTGGGCCTCTTTGCCGTAGCAAAGTCATTTTTTGAAAAAGTTCATGTCCACATGGTCGTGTCACGACTGCGAGGTTATTTAAGGGTTTGTGCAGTTAGTGGGTAGCGCGAGTAAGTTTTCATACATAATTTCTACCTAAACTGCATACCATGCGTTTTGGGTAAGCTTCGTCATGATTCATAGACCTTTTCAAACTTTGAGTTTAGACATGTCATGTGTTCTCGCTCGAGTGTGAGTCTCTCTAGCTCCAGATCATAATCTTACCCTAGCCTGGGATCAAAATCAAGTGACTGCGATCAGATCCAGTGAGCATTCTATAGTGAGCTCGCGAGCTTGTCCTCAGGTGAGAACATGCTCTTTGCTGCCCTTCCTACTATGGCAAGGGTCAGGGCAAGGTTGGAAACCCTTGCGAATGGCGCAAACCTCATTCGGGGGAACGCCTTTCATCTCAGCGGGAACAAATCAATCATGAAAAAAAATATGAAAAATTGTTTTACAACATCAATTACATGCATTTAGAAGACTAAAAAGCATGAAACCTCAAATTTCCCCTGGACCCCCACAAAGGGGTTCTACCTCTTGACCCGCCTGGCCCTTAAGCAGGCCCCTGGATGCAAACAACTAACAGGGATAACAGCCATTATTTTGTTATGTTTGTGGAAACAGTTGCAAGGTATTTTAATCTGGGTTAAGGTATTTAGTTGTGTCACTTTTCAACAATGATATCCAGATGTTACACTTTGCATGTAACATTTTACATTTATTCTATTTGTCTCTTTTGTTCTTCTTTTAAGATAAAAGCTTCTCAAGGAGAATGTGTTCCATCCATCTGCTAATGGAATGTTTCCAGTTGTGTTTTTTAAGTGAGTACAATTTTGTTTTCTTTCTAAAAAATAATTTTGTGGAAGATTTTCCTTTAAAAAAAAAATAATTGCTTTTTTTTTTTGTTCCTTTTTTTATCCCCTCACCAACGAAGTTGGTGAAGAGGGGATATAGCACCTTCACCATTTTGTCCGTCCACATCTATTGTATGTACGGCCTCATGCATTGTTCAGCTACTGGGGAACAAAAAATGCTGCCCTAGGAAAGGAATTCCAACTATTTTTATAAAATGAAATTTATATAAAGGAAAATCTTGCTTTGAAAAAAAAAAAAACATGGGACAAATGCATTCCAGACTTGAATAGCAAGTTCTGGGATTAAAAAAAATTTATTAATAGAACTGACAACTGAATGGAAATTATAGTAATGTTTCTTAGGAATGAATAGGGAAAAACAAGGTTTCCCTAGAATAAATTGGAAACATAATAGACTTATGATAAACTCCCAAGTTAATATAATGTACAATGAATTTTATTCTGATTTGGTAGATAGATCAGCCCTTATTTTGGTTATAAGGAATACAAAGTTGAGTATGTGTTTATTAGGTGTCAGATTAAATTTATGGTGGAGGGAGGGGGGGGGAACCTGTGCTGCAATGGAGTGAGTGAATGTTGGAATGATTAGTTGGTTACACGACTAGTTGATTAAGAGTATATTTTCTAGATAAATGGATGGCAAAAGGTGGTTGGGGTAGTAGGTTAAACATACTACCCTTTTTGTATAAATTTATCTTACTTTTTATAGAGCATGTGGTACCATAGTAAAATTTGCTTGTTTGTTTCTTTTGTTAGAATTAATCAAATGTTGGATGAACATCCTGACGTTTACACGAAATCAAAGTATTTGCCGGTGCTCGTAGAAAATCATTGTAAACTGAGATTGCTTTATAAGAAAGACTTCATGCCATACAGGTATAAACGTAGCAAGGAGCAGGAACAATCAGTGGAATTGACGGATGATTTGGTAAGTTGTATAGTTTGTTTCTCATCCTTTATAATTTTCTATTCCTATTTTCTTCTTTATACTTTTTTGCCCATGTGTTAGTGTACCCTCTCGTGGAATGCAACGTTTTTTTCTTTTGAGGTTCTGTTATACTCTTTTGCCCATGTGTTAGTGTACCCTCTTGTGAAATGCAATGTTTTCTCTTTTAAGGTTCTCTTATACTTTTTTTGCCCATGAGTTAGTGTACCCTCTCGTGGAATGCAATGTTTTCTCTGAGGTTCTGTTATACTTTTTTTGCCCATGAGTTGGTGTACCTTCTTGTGGAATGCAATGTTTTCTCATTTGAGGTTCTGTTATACTTTTTTTGCCCATGAGTTAGTGTACCCTCTCGTGGAATGCAAGGTTTTCTCTTTTAAGGTTCTGTTATACTTTTTTTACCCATGAGTTAGTGTACCCTCTCGTGGAATGCAAGGTTTTCTCTTTTGAGGTATAACTTTCACTCTTTGGCACAATATGGCTGGATCCTTCTGGAGGAATCAGAGCGAGGCTTTCATTGTTTGTCATTCATAAAAGAAACTATGCAATAATATTTTGTGATTCTTCTCATTATCTTTTCTAGCCATTGACGTTGGACTTTTATCTTGCAAGTACTAAAGTAACAGAACAAGCTATCAGCAGGAGCAGCCGTGATTCAATGGAACTGATCTCACTTGAAGTCTTTCAGCAGTGTGCTCCGGAATTACAAAATTGTTTACGAAGCCGTGCCCATAGGATGAGCATTCACAAGTTTTCAGGAAAGTAGCGAGGAAAAGACACTTACTTCTTGTGCAGACATTTAAATATTTTAAAGTTCCATACCAGTACGTAGACAAGAGTTGGTTACTTATATCAGCCATCAGTTATTGAAAGAATTGAGAAAGCTTTTGTTGCGAGAAGGAAAGTGTGAACTTCAACTTGACGTAGAGGTCAACTTTGAACTATAGGTCAGCTTTGATGTAGAGGTCAACTTAAACCTAGAAGTCAACTTTGGCATAGAAGTCACTTTTGACCCAGAAGTCAACTTTAACCTAGAAGCAAATTTTGACTTGGAGACCAACTTTTAAGTTTGACCTAGAGGTCAACTTTGACCGAGGGTCAACTTTGATCTAGGGTCAACTTTGATCTGGAATATCAATTGTTGTCATGCTCTATAGTGCTTGCTTGGAGTTTGTGATGCGACTTAATTGAAGACCATGGCCTTGTTTTGTTTGTATTTGATGCCATTGGTGATGGCAAACCTTTGAACAGTGCATTAAATCATATATAAGGAAAGACACACAATTCCAATTGCCCTGGCCAGTGGTGTCATGCTTTAGTGCATACACAATACAAAAGTGCATAGTATATGCACTGAAGCATGACATCACTCATGCCGAAAAGTTTCTCTTTAAGCGTACCCACACCCGAGTTTGTCCTGAAAACTTGGGTATGACAATTATCAACCCAGCTTCCTGTTGAGCGTATTGTGTATCCACTTAAAACATTGATTGTTTATCTGCCATGCCCATGCACAACAACCAAGTAGCCCAAACTTATTTGTGTGTATAAGATTACAGAAAGCCAGTGCTAAATAATTAGGGCACTTTTGCGATTGAAATCACTTATTCACAGAAAGCAAGATCTAGTGTTAGGTGTCTTACTGGAAGAAGTTTGTTTTCAAAGTGGTGATAAAATAACTGTGTATCATATGCCTGAGGTAATATGTGCATGGACTGAATGATTGACGAACCATTTGATCTTAGGAAAGATATTGCTCCTTGATGCTGGCCATGTTTTGGCTGTTGGAATTGTGAGCCTTCCCTAAGCATGATCTTTTATGAAAAAGATTTTAAAAAACATTTATCTTAAAAAAAATCTGTGTTAAATTATTTAAAATGCTTAAACAGATAAACAACTCAGAAATTCAAAACAAGTATATTTTTTAAATTATAAATTACCTGTAGTCAAATGGGATAAACTATTCAGTAAAGGTGGTGCATTACTGGGATTTACTTGCAACTTATATCTTACCTTCCATGCTATAAATATGCAATCTGGTCCCATAACCTGATTCTAACGCACTTCTAAATACATAAATACCGACCCAGCCCTGACCTCCACTTTACTTCTATAATCCCTCACTTTTCTTCAGCTTGTTGATGCCTCAATAGGCTGGGAAGTGGTCTGAAAATTCAACTCAATTTTCACTTTTTTCTACACTACTTTCTCTTAGCAGTTCCAACTGTGAAGGTTTCCTGCTGGTTTAGCTTTTTTACAATTTTTTTCTAGTTATCTGAGGTAAGATGAGGTGGCCTCGGCCCGGAGATGAATTTGCAGGACCTCTCCATACAGTTACACTAGTAATGGATTGAGTTTTCCTCGCCCCCGTACAAAGTGGGCTCTGTGGTTGAGTGTTTTTCACTCCTATGACGAGAGGCTCTATGCCGCAGAGCAAATTGTGGGCTAGGTTCTGGGGCCTCTTTCACCCAGGTAGAGTTTATTTCACCTTTGGTCACCACGTGGAGAGCCTTATCTTATTTAGTACATATATATTACATCTTAGGATATCTACAACACAGGTCCTCCTATGCATTAGGCCAACAACTTTGATTGTTGTCGGCGCATGCGCAAGAGTCCGATGTCACCACAGGATGGCTGCAGAGTCGGTTGCAACACTCTCCAAGGAGTTACAGTTTGTAAAACTCATTATAAATTTTATGTTACTAAGGGTAGCGTGAGGTACTAAGTCTAGCATTTTGAAGTTTTTAATTTAAGTGCTTGTATGTGGGGGCGCAGGAGGGACTCTGGTGAGGTCCCCCTTGTGCCCCCTTTTCGAGAGAATTCATTTATTTTATTTTCTCTCCACAGACACCAAGGAGTAGTGGCTAGTGTTTTTCCTACCCCCCTCCCGTGATATCAAAAATATTGCTTTTTTGCATATTTCTCAGGTTTACAAAAATCTCATACAATATATCTAAGCACTTTCTGGTGTTCAAAATTGCTGTGGCTTGTCTCGTACTAGTGTTCGTTGACTTCCACGGCCCTGTCTCGCCCATGTAAGGGTCAACTTTGTGTCCCCCGTAGGGGAGTTTGACGTAAGTTGTGAAGTTTGTTGCGTCTGATGATGGGACTTACATATAAACCACATAATGCTAATAAGTCAGGCTGAGCTCTGATGATGGGACTTACATATAAACCACATAATGCTAATAAGTCAGGCTCTCAGTCTGAGCTGTTGGTTATAAGTAGTGGTGAGTGTCTACTTTTAATACAACTGTGGGCCACGTTTCCAAGCTGGGACTGGACGGACCACAAGTGACCCACGGCTCTCAGTCTGAGCTGTTGGTTATAAGTAGTGGTGAGTGTTTACTTTTACAATGCCACTGTGGGCCACGACCATTTCAGGCTATGAGCATCCAGCTGGGACTGCCCCTATCCCTGACAGAGTAATGGAACTCCTCCAGTGACCAAGTGACCCACGGCTCTCAGTCTGAGCTGTTGGTTATAAGTAGTGGTGAGTGTTTACTTTTAATACAACTGTGGGCCACGTTTCCAAGCTGGGACCAGACGGACAATGATCAGGCTATGAGCATCCAGTTCTCTGCTTACCAAGCGCTGGTAAACCACGCCCCCTATCCCTGACAGAGTAATGGAACTCCTCCGCTAGCCCGCGAGCGTCACCCCAGTAGTTACAAGTGACCCATGGCTCTCAGTTTGAGCTGTAGAGTTACACCCAAGGGTCTATATGGCCCTGTAATAAGACTTTCATGGATCCATAGCACGGCCTTAATGGTCTATACAGCTCCATTGAATGGCTCCGTATGGGTCCATACAGCTCCATTGAATGGCTCCATACGGGTTCATACGGCTGTATAGCACAGCTGTACGGGTCCATATGGCTCCATTGGACGGGTCCATACGGCTCCATAGAAAGGGTCTATAGTAAGGCTTTACGGTTCCATATGGCTCCATAGAACGAGTCCATGTGGCTCCAATAAACAGATTCATAGGTCCATACGGCTCCATAGAACATGCCTATACGGCTCCATAGAATGGATCCATAGTACTTATAGTTATTCTAACAGGGATGCATACTTAGTACGGTAGTCCCCCACACGTAGCCACTAGTTTCGTAGCTCCATGGTGAATAGAAGTAAACTGAGTTAGCGATTGTCATTGCACGTTAACGATAGCATGAATTAACTTAACCTAAATACATTAATGTTTTGGCAAAACTATCATAGAGATCATGGACAGCGCTGAAAGGTTGTCAGGTACTACACACACCGCAGATATCCCACGATGTATTGCATGCAAGCATTTCATCAAGCTATGGCCTGGGGATATCAATAGCACATACTATGCATGCAGATTATGCTATGAAGCAACTGTACACTATGCAGTGACTGGGATGACGTGACTTGGGGGGAGCATAGTGTTCTGGGACCGGCACTTTCAGAAAGCAGCCTAGAGGGTGAAGAAGCGATGGGCAGAGAGACTGTCCTTGTCTTCTCCCCCTCCAACTCCATTTAAGCCAAGAATGCCGACGCCTCTCACGCTAGGAAGAAGAGGCTTCCATTCTCACTTGGCAGAGTTCCCGCTACAGAGCCTACCATGCTTCTTTGTCCTCCCCTGAACCCAGGTGGAGGTGAAGAAAGCGACAGAAGGAGAATCCTCTGTAGGACGAAACTTTCATGAGTGCTTTGAAGCTGAAGCTCCAGGCTTGGTTATCACAAGTGTTGGAAGAGAGGCTGCCGCCTCCCATGCACCACCGCCCAGCAGCAGAGACTGCAGCGGCACGGCTTTTCCCCGACCAACTGAGTCTGAGGGATGATGCTTTAGACATTTACCCTTTTGGGGAAGATTAATACCTTATGGAGTACACTGACACCCTGAAGAGCCTCCGACTATCCCCAGGGCAGCGGACTATCCCAACGAGAAGGGGAAACCTCCTGCCACTACCAGCCAAGCCCGCACTAGTGCCCCCTCGCTGATGCAGACGGCACTAGACAGGACTGCCGCCCCCACAAGAGTGCTGGACGAGGTTCTGTTTTAAAACCTCCCCTTCTCTTCCCCGCCGGTGGACCGCCTCTTACAGGGGGAGAACTACTGGAATTCCTGGCCAAGGAAATTCAACTCGACATGATTGACGTACCTCCTACGAAGGCTCACGCTCAATCACAGAGAAAGCTGCTTTAAAATAGGAAAACTGGTTTGGATAGTAGGGCCAGCCCTGGTGGGCTCCGGACCTAAATTTCCCTCTTTCCGATCCTCGGTTGCAATCTGTATGCATATTTATATCTGAATCTGAATCTGAATCGGTTAAGTCGGCAAAAATCCTTCAAGAGGACATGAACGCCAACCGAGCGTCAAAAGTATGAGTAAAAAATAATATAAAAAAAATATAAAAAAAACTAGTTAGCAATACAGGTGTTAGTAAGTTTAGCTTTGAAACAGTTGAGACTTAGTGCATGAACAATGTCTGACGGTAAAGCATTCCAATCCTTCAGTGTGTGAGGGAAGCTAACATAAAACGAATCATTTAGAATGTTAGCTTTAGTTTTACTGTCACTGCAGAGTTTACCGTTATTTAGTAGATCAGACACACCTACAGAGTTACTTCTTAATCTTTTAATATAGGACCAAAATGCCTTTGGGTTTTCGTTAAGTGAGTTTTTAAGTTTATCACAGATGAAGGTGTTTCTAGCTTCTTTGAGGTTTTTATGGACAGCCTTTCTAAAGCTTTTATAGGTAGTCCAGTCATTGGCTTGTTGATTAGTCTTAGCTTTTTTAAACAGTTTATGTTTTTTCCTGCAGAGACGGCGTTGGATACGGGTAAACCAGGGCAGATTTAGTTTAGTTGAGGTGAATTTGTGAGGCGTGTTTTTATCAATAATCAATTTAATTTCTTGTTCAAAGAAATTCCATTTTTTATCAACATCAATGGAGGAATTAAATTGAGTATAATATTGCAGTTTAAATTTGGTCAGGTCTTCTTTTATTCGTTTTATGTTAGCTTTTTTTCTTTAAATAGATTTTACGTTTAGGTAACTTTTTACGAGGAGGGGAGATATTTAGGGTCAGTTCAACAATATCATGGTCACTTATACGGGAATGACATTAGCTGAGGTAACAGCTGGTGAATTGTTAGTAAAAACAAGATCAAGGATGTTGTTATCTCTGGTGGGTGACTGCACCATTTGAGTGAGATTGAATGAATTGGTCACTTCAAGAAGAATTTTGGCTGCTTCGGAGGAAGCGTTAGTTCCTGAAATAATGTTTTGACTCCAGTCAATATTAGGTTGGTTGAAATCACCAGCAAGAATAACATTGTTTTTGTCAGCATTTTTACCAAGCTTTTGGAGGGATTTTTCAACTCAAGTAGGCTAGTGAGATCATTGTGACTGGGTCTGTAAAATGTTCCTATATACATGCTCTTTTCCTTAGGAAATTGGAATTTGGTCCAGATAATTTCACAATCAGAGTCTAATTTAGTGAGCTCAGTGAAAACCAGGTCATTTTTTATTGCCTGTAGTACACCACCATAAGTATTTGAATTTCTATCTTTGCGAACAACTGTATAGTTGTCCGGGAAAATTTCAGTGCTGGTAATTTCGGAATTAAGCCAGGTTTCAGTGCCAATAATGACATCTGGGTCTTTTTCTTTGATAAGACTTTCCACGGAGGCCGTCTTGTTTCGAACACTCTGAAAGTTGATAACAAGAAGTTTTAGAACCTTCTTTTTTTCCCTTTTGGGATTTGTTTTCAATTTGACTTCGGGATGGTGGTTGGATCCCGAGTCAAGGCCAGAAGAATATATCATGGAAGGTAAGATATAACTTGAAGTTAATTGACCCCACTTTGAGTGGCGGGGATATTATGAGAGTAATACTTACCTTTTATGAATCCCACCATCCCACCACCTCCCCTGTCGTTCCTCTGTGGAATGTTAAGTGAGGATTAGAGAGGTAAACTGGAGGTTAGGGCTGGGTCCGTATAACTACATTTTTAAGATCGGTTAGAAGTGTGTTGGAATCAGGTCATGTGACCAGATTGCATATTTATGGAAGGTAAGTATAACTCTCGTAAATATCACTGCCACTCAACGCGGGGTAAATTTAATACACCAGTCATGGCAATGCAAATACTGAAAAGAAATTTGATTAGTCTTTAATACTCATCACATCCAAAGCATGTATGTATATCTTGTTGCATAATTATCTCCCAAGCTGAAAAAAATACAGTATCATGCCCTTGGGATTTTCTTTCCTATATTAGTCAGGAAATGAGAATGTATTTCACACTGATATCCAAACCTTCTTCATCATAATTAGCGTATTTTCCCTTCTAGATTCTGAAGCGATGGATTTACGTATGAAAATAGAGAGGGCGCTCTGCTCATACTTCACAATATTACATATGAAAGACCTGAAAATTCAAAACATTTTAAAATACTCATAATTCATCATTTGTAAAGCTTCAAAGATTTCAATCAATCTTAAAACCTCTGGTTTTTGTTTTCTCTACATGTATGTCCATATATCTTTCATATGCAGTACTATTAAGCAGATTCGTAGTTAGTTGAGGAGAAGTGCAAAATCCCTCTCCCCCTCCAAATTTTGATGTCACTTCGTCAATGGAAGAAAATATATAGTGCATAGACTTAGCCAATCACATTAGAGTGCGATTTTCAACCCTACAGGGCCATAAACCACACTTTTCTGTACATGACTCACTTTCCTGCAATATTGCCCTTATTATTTTAAGGCTAGTTATCGCTCGTATGTTTCAGCGGATTATGGAGTCGTAAAATTATCAAAAACTGATTGGCTCTGAGTTGCTAAAACATGGAGCTATTGATTGATATAATACCTTTCTGTTTTAGTGTGTGTTTTTCTTACTATAGGCAATCAGATGCTAAACGTTGTAACCCATGGGCGGGGCAGGATTTTCCTAACGAAAGTGGGGGAAATAAAATTTGCCTAGCAAAAGATGAGAAGTCATAAAATCACACTAATGTACAAAAAATCACCATACAAAGGATATAATAGTGGAAAAAAGTGGGAGATGTCCCTCGTCTTGTGCCCCATACTCCGGCCTATGTTGTAACCTGCAAAACAGAAAAGGTGATTTCAATTTGCAGTCACAAATCGCCATAGAACAGCGTAATCGATGAATACCAGTTTTACCCTATTACCTCTAAAAACTTATATGCTTATTTTCTTGTACTTTTATGTGCTAAGATAATACATTTTCTTTTAATTTTCAACCCAGGAGGGTGTGTATTTCAAAACAAGACTTTTCCTTTGCCTTTATGGAATTGTTCTGCTCTAATTATACATCTTTTGCCTACAAAATTTAGAAATATGCCAGCTACTAGATAAAGATAAAGAAAATTGTATATATATATATATATATATATATATATATATATATATATATATATATATATATATATATACATATATATATATATATATATATATATATATATACATATATATATTTAATATTATATTATTATTGTTTCTCTTTTGGCTTTAGGGGAAGCGGCTACTTGGACAAATAATTTGTACCTTGATAATGAATATCAGTTGTTTGTCTTCAGGCGACACTGTTAAACAATTCTTTGATATTTTGTCTACGAAATCTTGATAGGCCTAATTATCTGGAGTTGAACAAACAGTCAAAGAACTGTTTGCCAGCTGGCTGTGCAAACAGATTTGGTAGATCATCCCAGCGCAAAATGCCAAATCGGTTTGGACAAAAAAGCCAATTGATAGCTGAAAAAGCCAAACTGTAATCAAGTCCAGAAATTTTAAAAGGGATCGACCACTGGCGTGTCCAGGAGCTTTTCTGGGAGGGGTAAAATGTACTGAAAAGACAAGAGTTGTTATTAAGATTTCAGGGGAACGCATGCAAAATATCTTGTCCTTTTCCTCTTCCTCTTCCTCCTCCTTAATTTATTTTTTTAAATTCTCCACCAATGGAAAGACCAAAGTTAAGCCAAATTAGATATGTAATAGCCAAACAAATCTCCTAAACGCCAAACAAGAAAGCAATCCACGGAGTTGCTGATCTCACCTTAAGCTTAGAAGCGTAGGTGGAGAAATAGCTATCAGGGTCATTATAGCTCTATGACTTTTGATGGAATGTGCTGCCCATGAGAGCTCGAGCACAAGCAGATGTTGAGACAGGCTTGGCTGTCTTTCTTTAGGCATGTTGATGGATTATACTGCCCTTGGTAGTACAAACAGACATTTCACCCCAGAATCTACGGGTATACAAATTCATGTACCAAGGTATGGTACAATGTAGGGTTGGTATAGATCTTGTACTTTTTGAGTTAAAAATGGCGCAAAATGTACAAAATAGTACATAATTATCCCCAAAGATACATATTTGACCTCTGACCCTTGACCTTTATTACAGAAATAACTGATTTTTTTTTACATTTATTACATCTTACTGTATGACATTATCATGCTCACGTCACACTTCGCATTCCATAAGTAAAAGAAGTCAATAGCTCGGTGACCTTTTACCTTTTGACCCCAGAGTCTACGGGACACAAATTCATGTACCAATTCGTATCATGGTACAACATTGGGTTGGTATAGGTCTTGTACTATTTGAGTTTAAAGTGCCAGGAAAATGTACAAATTAGTACTTAATTACCCCTAAAAGCACATATTTGATCTGACCCTTGACCCTAATAACTAAAATAATTTATGAAATTTTTCACATTTGTGGTACCATACTGTATGACACCATTCATGCTCACGTTACATGTACGATTCCATAACTATAGGGAAAATGGTGAAAAAGGTCAATAGCTCTGTGACCTTTAAACGTTTTACCTCAGAATCTACAAGACATAAATTCATGTACCAAGGTAGACGTCTAAGTACAACATTGGGTTGGTATAGGTCTTGTACTTTTGAGTTAAGATGCCGCAAAAAATTTGCATGAAAATTGACCTCCAATTATTTTAAAGTTTCGTTAAATTCTTAAACCCTACCCACCTATGCAATTTGTAAAGATAGTAGTTCCTTCAAAAGATACAGCCATCACCAAAAACTTGTCCCATTTGACCTGTGACCTTTGTACCCCAAAACCTTGGAGACAAAAGTACCTGTACCCGTCCACTAATTTTGGTTTGTGTGTATTGCATTTTTTGAGTTATAAGCGATACAAGATTAATTGTTGCATAGGCGCACACACACACACGGACAAATTTTGTCCCGTTTCAAAAAGTTATGACCCATGACCGTCATCATATGGACCCCACCAGCCCCCTAATATCAGAAGGGGGGGGGTGGCCATGTAGTGTAGGAGATACAGACAGTTCTTTGCCTATACAGCAAAGTGACTACAATATATCATAACCAAATATATCTATATGTGGGTGATGAGATAAAAACATCAAAGCCAAATTATTAATTCAAATATCTAAAAGCCAAATAATATTTGTTTATGTGGCCAAACTTATTTTGCGACCAAGCAAGTCTCAAAAAAGCCAGTTTGTTTTTCAAGTTTGGCTTCTAAAATGCTAATATAGCAACCCTGTATGCCAACGTTCAACTGATTGAAAGACACAGTTGGTAAACTTACTAATTCTTAACCAAAACGGTTCTCTCGATCAACTTTGATATTACAATCCTTTTTATTTCTCTTGAATAATCAATCGTTTCTGCAGCGTGGAGAAATTGACGACTTCGTATTTAGAAAATTTACCAGTTAATCATACTAATTTTACTACTGTTTGTGGACTTTTGCGGACGGTGAGTTATCCAAGCCTTAAATAAGCCCACTATACCATCAATCTATAACCAGATAACCCTATCAAGTTTACTTGAACTCTTACTGTATGTTTTGAATCTTGGTCCATCCTAGAGCATGCCTTTTATTTTCTACGCCTAATTTTAGTGTGCCGCTAATTGCAAGACCCGGGGCCAGGCCTAATAAGGGCCACCGTGGCCCTTATATAGCCTACATTGTTAGCAAACGCCAGTATAGCGAGTTTCCCAGATGGCACAATTTGGTTGGGCCAACTTTGCTGAAGGTTGACAAATTGATTGAACCAACGGTAGCTGCTCATTGTTTGGCGGTTGGGACAACACGTTTTAAGAATTGGCCAACGTTGGGCCAACATATTGATATAATGTTTGGTCAGCGTTGGCCCAACGGTGCTTAGCCAACCGTTGGCTACAGAATGTTGGTCCAGTGTTGGGCCAACGTGATCATGTTAACCCAACATTTGCCGAAGGTTGGCCCAACGCAGTGTGCTATCTAGGTTTGAGTTCATTTATTCCAGTTTATATTTTTTACATTTAAAGGAGCACTAAACTAAAAAGTGAGGGAATATTTTTAAAGGGTCCCAAAAAATTGAATGCTTATCCAGCACTCAACGGTATAACAATTTCTGGTTAGTATGAATATTCAAGTCAATTTTGCCCCCACGTCCTTTGTGGGCAATGGAGATATACAGTTTATTGATCTTTTGTGGAAAATATATCTGTAAAATTCGCAAAATCGAGCGCCTGACATTTCGGTATAGTGCTCATCGTTTTCTGTGAGTATTTCTCAAAACGACGATTTCAGTGACTTTTTTGACAGGTTGCAATCGTATTTCTTGGCCCAACATGAAAACCGAGGGTAAAGTTGCCATTGTGACAGGAGGTGCAAGTGGAATCGGGAAAGGGGTCTCACAGCGACTGTTGGAAGGAGGGGTTAAGGTAGGTCCTGCGTGGTGTTTAAACCAGCTGCCATCGTACGGAGGAGGTCGGGGAAATACTGAAAACTTTCAATTCTATAGAATTGTAGTTTGTACTTTGGGCACAACCGCACAGGGAAAAGTTAAGATCTGAAGGCGTTGAGGCGAAAATGAATGAAGCTTAGAAACATATTTTGTGCCACTTTTGGGCTCCCCCACCTGGGCTGCCGAGAAAATCGAAGGTCCCTGGGCAAACTAACATTTGGGGGCTCCTCATATCTCGAAAAAGTTAATGAAGAGCAAAAACCTGTAATTTTTATAATCATTTTACTTTTTGGGTCCCCAAAAATATACTATAAAAGGTTAAAATTTGTGGGGCCCTGCGCCTGGGCAACTGAAGGTGTCATCCTTGAATTCGGGATGGTTTCGGTGTAAATAACTTCTAACTAAACTTGAAAAGAACCTCACTAGGAAAAATAATACTCCCCCATCAACCCTGTACCGCTGTGTTTTATTATTTTGCATGTCTTTAAAAACTAGGCCTATACTTGAAACTTGGTGGGAGCGTGTAGGGTGAGGTGAACTTATGTCTCGCACAAGTTGGGTCATGTATTTTAGGGTCAGAGGTCAAATAATTGTTTTAAAATGGCAAATTGTTTGTTGTGCTTCGTGGGAAATCCGTAAGGGATGTAAGATTGTTACTTGGTGGGATAGTGGAAGGTGATAAAGGGTTGTGTCCCACACAAAATAGAACATGTCCCTTATTGGTCAGAGTTCAAATCGTTTATTTTAAATGGTACATTTTGGTCGATCGCATGTTATGGGAAAGCCGTAAGTACAATTGGGTTGTTACCTAATGGGTTGATGAAGAATGATGTAAAGCTGTGCTTCAAAGGGATGTGACATGTCGCTTAAAGGTCAGAGGTCAAATATTAATGGTAAATTTTGTGCTGCATTTCGTTGGAAACCATAATATTATTGCTACTTTATTGATCCTCGATGGGCTGGTGTCCAGAGTTTGTTACTTGGTGGGATGGTGGAGGGTGATGCAATATATATTGAGATATGTCACATTAAAGGTCAAAAGTTAGAGGTAAAATAATTTATTGAAAATGATACATTTTAGTTGATCACCTTTTACGCAGATAAAGCAAGTGCAAATTACATGGTGGGTTGATGAAGGATGATGAAAAGTTGTGTCATGTCGTTTAAAGGTCAGAGGTCAAATATTAATGGTAGATTTTGTTTTGCATTTCGTTAGAGAAAAGTAATTGCTATTGTATTCATTCTTGGTTGGTAGGTAATATTACCTTGTAGCTTGGAAGGTGATGTAGTGTTGTGTTTTGTACATAATGGGAAATGTCATTTAAAGGTCAGAGGTCAAGTAATTGATATGAAATGATACATTGTAAGTCATGTTTCTTGTAAAAACATTTGATCCTTTTACAAATTATGTGGCATAGGCGATAAGATCAGCAATTCCGTGGATTGCCATCTTGTTTACTATGCGATTGACCAGGGGTGTAGAAAGCTTTCGAAAAGTGGAAGCGGGCGACCACTGAGGGGCACTTCCTAAAGTTATAATGAGTAAGCCCAAAACAACCAAAGTAAAGTAAAAAGAACACTCCATTTTTAGGAATGGGCACTTTTCCAATTGGGACACATTACTCCTGTACAAGGGACTGACAAAAGTCGTAATTTTCTTAATATTGCGAAAGTAATTTTTGAGGGACCTTTCACGTACCCCATCCCCCCCCCCCTCCTTCTTTCTCTTCTCCCTCCTGCCCCTGATTTCTACACGTATGCAATTGACTATTATTGTAAGAAGACATTTCTAACCTTACTGTTTCTGTAATCAATACTCAAATCCTGATATGTCTGTTAATTATGGGTGGGATTTTTTTACTTATAGTGGGGTGGGAGAAGAGAGGGGAAGGGGGTGAGGGGGGGGGGCAAAGTCACAACATCAAATTTTCCTACCAAAAGTGGAGGGCAAGATAACAAAGTTACGTTTATACAAAATCATCATATAAAATATATCAATTCGAGGAAAGTCAGGAAAATTATGCCTTGCACTAACTCCCGTAATTGCGCTTACGCTGTTAACATTTTGGGACAATTTTATTCGATTTTCCAGCAGTTTGTTTTCAATTTTCGGGCAAATTTATTCAATTTTCTACGAAGCTTTTTTCGATTTTCGGGACACTTTTAGGCAATTTTATTCAATTTACAACTTTCTTCAATTTTTGGGAAATTTTCTTTGATTTCTGGGACGTTTATTCAATTTTCGGAAAATTCCCAATATTTTTACCAAAATTTGCAATAAATTTACCTAATTTGATGGATTGTATGTTGACGGAAAAGTAAAATCCTCCGGGGCAGTTTCCCCCTTTCCTCACTGCTTCCTATACGCCTCTGGGTACAGCCCTATTCCTATAACTACCGTTTGCATTGCACCCCCCTCCTCCTCCCTTCCGGGGCATCGAAAGGTAAATATGCTACTGACCAACAGACATATGGAAAGTGCACATTGAAAATTTATTTTTTGTATTTTGTAGTTGCTAGCAATATTTGACTACAATGAGGAAACCGGGAGAAAAGCCGAAAAGGAATTTGGCGAACAATTTGGCCCTGCTCGGGTTAGTTTCCATAAAGTGGACGTTACATCCGAAGCGGGATTTGAAGGTAGCACCAATTTTGTTTTAGTTTTATTCTAATTTCATATGTTATTCCTTTAAATCCATTCATTGTAATTAGTGCGGGTGTCAAGGGCGTAGAAAGGGTCACTTCTTAGGGAGTCAGGGGCAAAAACCCAAAAAATTTACCGGTAATAAGAGGACAAATTTCGCTAGTAAATTAAGTTTCCATCGAATATATCTGCTAATTCGAAATTTCCTTAAATTTTATTTTCCAGAAATTTCTTTAGTTTCGGGACATTTGATTAAATTTGCTTCAATAATTTTTCCGAATTCTTCTACAATTTACACATTTTTCGTCACTAATTTCGCAACAGGGAAGAAAGCATGCAATCGGACAAGTGAAATCCTCTCCCGCTTCCAAGTGATGTATTAAAAAAAAGTAACGAAGGGACTTTGATTATAGGCCAGGGAATCTAGTGATATACCCACCACAAATTGCAGTAGAAACCATTCAAGTGTTTTTGCACTCCAAATATACTATGGAATGATATACTTAAAGTCATGGACAATCGAAGTAGTGTAACATCTTTATTTTTCAAAATGGCCGCCAAGACCTATAATTTCAGAATCAGCCCTATATCAGCAAGTAATAGTACTAACGGTATATATGAAATATTAGGTATATGTAATTGGATATAATAAACTTATTTTTGACATTTATAAACTGGTCACATACTTCAAATTTAAAATGACCGCCAAAATGTCTTCCAAAATGGCTGCCAAAACTCAAATTTATAAATAGTCAAATAAGAATAATATTTAAGATATATAAATAATACGTTTATTGTGGCATCAAAAAACTCTTTTCAGGAATTTTTATGTTCTCATTCATCAAATTCATGCTAACCAAAATGGTCCAGTGGCCTTATATCGTTCATGTTTTGATGATTTGTGACTGCCGCTAAGAATTTCAAGATTCATGTTCATATCAGTTCTTTAATTTACATGTGCGTAGTTGAAAATGGTACACATTTAGAATAGGACTAGTGTACTAAATACTAAGCCTTTGTTGGATACGCGCATTATATATCATCAGTGTCACTTTCTGGATTAGGTGGAATCATATTGGAGCAATGTAGTCCTCTGCATTCCACACATGCTGGAGAACATTGTAGACCATATTTTACGCAGCGACATCTTCTTCCTGTACACCCAGTCTTGCAGGAACAATTGATTGCTTCCAGAAGATAGACTCGGGTGCTGGCTTCAAATTAAGAAACACCTTACCATCGCTGATCTTCCATCCCCAATCCTCAGCATACATATCGATTCCACTCCATTGCTGTACCTGGTGATTAACGCGCTGGCTATGGCATGAGCTGCTGATGAGGTGGGAGGCAAGTTGCGAGGTTTTACACAAGTTGTGCTGGATGAAACCTTCTGGCGGAAGCGTTGCAGTCGAAGGGCATCTAGTCTCTTGCCGGGTTTTCCATTATACACACACACTAGGACGTTCTCTCTAGCTGTCACAATGTCGTCATGTTGGTGTTTGAAGACTGCAGCCTGCTGCCGGAAATATTGACTCGACTTGAGGTTCATCAAAGCCACCGGTTTCCCAATGCCGAACAATCTGGATGTGGTATCACATCCCAGTATGGTACGAGCAAAGAGAAGGTATATCCTCCCCAAGTGCGGCATGAATCAGTTTGATGCTCCAGCATCTTGGCGTCTTCTTTCAATTCAACTTTGGTTGAGGTCTGAAATAAGTATCAAGGATGTCTCTGATACCTCACTGCAGAGGAGCACAAGCAGACAAGTAGGTCAGTGTCGTCCTCATAAGGACAGTATTTTTTCTGTCTGCTGATACAATAGTTGTTTGTACCATCAGGACGTCTGCACCAGTCTCTGCGTGCAATACTTCAGTACTATGCTCTTCCAAGTGGTCGCTAAGCAGATATATAAATCGATGTTTATTTGTCTTGTTGGCTAGGAATTCTTCTCTCTTCAAGGGACACACCCCATGTCCCTGGTGAAATGCACGGGGGCACTGATACTTGATTTGGTCCATTTACCATGTGTAACATCTTTGGTGGACGGCCCACCTTCGTAACCATCAAATACAATGATGGCAGGTCATATTTGGCGGCAACATATTGGACGTACCGACTACAAATGGCGTCGTATGTCTCGCCACCATTCCATGGAATTCTGTGCAAGAGAGCACCACCATCTACGACATTTTGTATATCATTCAATAGGCTAGATGTCCTAAAGCATCAGGAAGTTGTTTCCACATTGCATCAGCCAATGTAGGTTTGTCGAGTGCAAGCAATACATTAGTCGTTTCAAACAGTGCTGGTGGGTAGCTATAAAGTTCCTATGTACAAACTTCATTCAGATCCCCACGGTGCGTTCCTGTAGTAACCAGACGCTGGAACAGCAGTTGTGGGTCAATGGACACAGACTCAGTTGTGTGTGCGAACAATTGTGTTGGCCCATAGGGTCACAACTTGATCTTGCCTCTACATTATTTAAGACGTTTTGACCAACCACTCCATCCAAGATCGTCTTTCCAGCATTGACGACATTGTCAACATTGACCGAGTCATCCTCAGTAACTCCAGTGTCGATGCTGTGTAAGCTCGAATCATTATCAAATGGGCTTTTTGATGACAGGAATGTCATGATCTTGCGTGTGTTATTTGTGTCCTTCTCTTGACGTGCTGTAGTTAAGTCTTTGTGTTGGCTGTTGGTGGAGTAGCGCACCGACGTGTACTCTTGCAAGGCATTCTTCAGCTCTGCGCAGATGGGCTTCGACAGTACCTGTGAGTCTCTGTGAATCACCCCCCCCCCCCTCCCTCTTCTTTATCTTAGCTAGTCCTCCTGTAGTCTTTAGGTTTCTCATCTGAACCTGCTCAATCACCAATTGACAACCCCGCCCGGTAACGGTCTGAACGTCGCACTACATAAAATCCATTCTCAAAGTATTGTTGAACGTCAGGATATTGTGCTGGTAACCATGCAAGTCACTGGAGATACACATAGATTGATTTTGTGTGTAAATTGTGACCAGCAGCAGCCAGGTAAGGTAACATATCATGCAAGACCTGCAAGTGCAAACTCCACTCTCCGGTACGTTCCGATTTGATGAATTTCTGAACAATACCTATCTTGTCCATGTACTGCAGCCAAAGTTGTGCTCTTCGGAGATCTTTCATGGATTCCTTTTTTCCTTCATTGCAGAATTGATCTTTTGCAAGACATCTGTTAAGAAGGCACTCTCCTCAGTCGCTTCACCTCTTATCAAGGCGTCATACGTAGTTTGTACATAGTTTGTACATGGAGGTCAATCGCGTCACCATTCAGGGGAAGCCTGACAGTTGTCTGTTCGCCCTCTGTATCATCCATTTGCTCGTCATCTGTATCACCCATTTGTTCGCCCTCTGTGTCACCCACTCCTTCGCCGTCTGTATCACCCATTTGTTCGCTCTCTTTGTATCCCAGTCTTTCACCATCTGTATCACCCATTTGTTTGCCATCTGTATAATCACCAGTTGTTTGTCATCTGTATCACCCATTTGTTCGCCCTCTGTGTATCCCAGTCTTTCACCATCTGTATCACCCATTTGTTTGCCATCTGTATAATCACCAGTTGTTTGCCATCTGTGTCGCCCATTCGTGTGTCATCCAGTCGTCCGCCGTCTGCATCATCCATTTGTTTTTCACCTGTGTCACCCATTCGTTCGCCATCTGTGTCATTCAATTGTTAACTATCTATGTCACCCATTGATACATTATCTCTCTGTTTGATGTTTGCTTCATCATCAATGATGTTTACTGGTTCACCAGCATAATCACCATTCTTTTGAGTGTTGTGTGTACTAGGCACTAGTGTTTTTAAAAAATAATTTGTTTATAAACTTATAAAGCTGCAATTTTTATACATTTTGGTATTTTAGACCCCTTATTATAACCCTTTTTAACTAACCATTTTGTATTCATTTTCATATCTTTAACCGTTTTATAGTCTCATTTTCTACATTATTTCCTTTCGTCTACTTTTTATTCATTTATCATTATTATTATTATTATTATTATTATTATTATTATTATTATTATTATTATTATTATTATTATTATTATTATTATTATTATTATTATTATTATTATTATTATTATTATTATTATTATTATTATTCATCATCATCATCATCATCATCATCATCATCATCATCATCATCATCATCATCATCATCATCATCATCATCATCATCATCATCATCATCATCATCATCATCATCATCATCATCATCATCATCATCATCATCATCATCATCATCATCATCATCATCATCATCATCATCATCATCATCATCATTCATTATTATTATTATTATTATTATTATTATTATTTATTATTATTATTGTTATCATTATTATTATCATTATTATTATTATTATTATTATTATTATTATTATTATTATTATCATTATTATTATTATTTGTATTGTATATTATTGTATTATTGTATTTTCCTATGTATGAATTGTACACAATTTATACTGGAAATAAATAAAGATAAAAGATTATAGTACCAAATTTCGTTGCCGCTAGCATAGTTTAGAGCTGCGTCCACTAGAAAGTGTCCCCGACGGGCCGGTCATATGCCTTACCAGACATCATGTGTGCGACTGTGTTTTTGAAAAAAACAAGTTCAAGTAAGCGTTGAAATCCTGATCCTGCTATGATGTGTCTGATATACCCTACGAAGCTCATGAGCGTATGGAAGCCACCAAGTCATAGTACAATTGCATGCAAGTGACCGTCTTCCGGCTCGCTTTCTATAATTGTAATCAACTTGAAATCCTGAACTGAATTGTCATGCCCAAGTAAAAAAAAAGTCCAAATGTCATGCTTCTAATAAAGACTTTTAACAATTGTCGAGTTCATGTTGTGCTAAAAAATAGAGTTGCAATGTTAGCCTAACTATAATGTTGTGATCATTGTCGGCCTTAACTGCTCAATGTCGTGCCACAACATTTGTATGTCAGGCAAACTTTTGTTTTTGACTCTGGCATTTTATAAATGTTGGGGCTTACATCAATGTTGGCCTCAATGTCAGGTCTCAAAATCAGTCTCGCCCTCTATTTCTTGGGCCGATTTAGCTCAATTTCAGCCTTAATCTTTCGTACGGGAATAAATAAATGTCCGCGATGAGTTCCTTGTGTCCAAAAACATAGTACAATTATTGCATGCAAGTGACCGTCTTCCGGCTCGCTCTCTATGGTTTATTTATATAATTTCTCTAGGTGTTTTATTTATAAACACACCCTAAGTAATTGCTAATATTTAGCTATTTCTAATTTGCAAGTTTTGGCGCCATTTTGAAAAATAAACATGTTTATCTTCGATTTTTCATGACTTTCAGTATGTCATTCTGTAGTATATTTGGAGTAAAGAAACACTTGAATGGTTTCTATTGCAATTTGTGGTGGGTAGGGTGATATATTTCACCGGATTCCATAGCTTGTTATTTCAAGAACTATGTGGTGGATGTCATATATGGTGTATGGATGTGCTGTTATTTGTAGATGAGCCCTGTTTATTTTAATGCTGATGTCATGAATATTAATTTGAAGGCAGGGCTAAATGTAAAATTATGTTAACAAGCTTGTAAACATGATACAAAATATACACCAATGCCATGTTCCAGTACCGGTATGATAAGTAAACTAAACGTGTAAGAACACAACATTTAAAGATAATACAAAAAGACAATGCTTCTAATGTAAACTTAGCATCGGAACCACGTTGAATTTCTCCCTCTGGTTCTAATCTTAGTGTGATTTGTTGATTTCTCCCCTCACACCCCCTCTTCCCCCTCCACCCACACACACATTTTAGGTAAGCACATTTTATTTTGTAACTTTTTCCCACTCCCTCCCTACTTTCGATAGACAAATCCAGCCAATGTCTTGACTGGCAGACTGGTGTTGTACTCCTTGTTCCGTTATACCCTTGATGGAGGTTAGGACCGCCAACCCCGTAATACTGGTATCTACGACATCTACAATTGCCATTAGCCCACTACATTGGAATGTTATGCCATTAGTCCATTACATTGGAATGTTATGCCATTAGCCATTACATTGGAATGTTATGCCATTAGCCCATTACATTGGAATGTTATGCCATTAGTCCATTACATTGGAATGTTATGCCATTAGCCCATTACATTGGAATGTTATGCCATTAGCCCATTACATTGGAATGTTATGCCATTAGCCCATTACATTGGAATGTTATGCCATTAGCCCATTACATTGGAATGTTATGCCATTAGCCCATTACATTAGAATGTTATGCCATTAGCCCATTACATTGGAATGTTATGCCATTAGCCCATTACATTGGAATGTTATTCTTCCCAATGTTAGGTGCCCTTAATTCTGTGTTCGACGTCCACAAACAAATTGACATCCTCGTGAACAACGCGGGTATAATGGATGAAACAAAAGCCAGGGAGACAGTACTTATCAACCTCGTGAGTAATGGTTCTCTATCGTCAAGGGTGTAGGAAGGGTCACCCCTCAGGTGATGGGGGGGAGCCTTAAAAAAATTCCGGTTGCAAGGGGAATATTTGCACTATTTCAATCAAAAGTTGCTGCTAATCGGGAAATCTGGTTCAATTTTCGACAAGAGCCTCAAAATTTTCCGGTTGCAATGGGAACAATTGCACTATTTCAATCAAAGGTTGCTGCTAATCGGGAAACCTGGTTCAATTTTCGACACTTTTTCTTCATTTTCCCTTCATTTTTCGGGAAATTTCCATCATTATCGCGCAATTTTGGTCGATTTTCGGGAAATGTTTCCAATTTTACCAAAATTCCCAATAACTTAACCAAATTTTACCTCTCAACCGGGAAGGGGAAATCTTCCAAGTGGGGCTGCTTTGTCCATCCCCCCGCTTACTATGCACGCATCTGCTTATCAAGTTCAAGTTTATAGAATTTATATGCCGCATAAAAATACTTATTCTAATGCGCCTATAACAATCATGCAAGTATATATGAAACCAAAAGTAAATAAGAATAGTAAGAAGATAATGTAAGACAACGATTCAGATTGGGTTACAGAATTGAAAGCACAATCAAGAAGGTAAGTCTTTAAAATAAAACCTGTGAACTCTTATTGTGAATCAAATAAATCTCACCAACCATTTCGTTACAACTGACAACCGTCATTTCTTCAATGTCAATCTGTTAGATAGAAATACAATCTATGTAAGGAATTTCTTTGATACCGATCTTCCGATGGTGATCCTGTTTCGTATTGTAATTTTGTTAGTAACTTTGGCATTGCAAACCTGCCTTTGACTGTATATTTTGGCATTTTATCAGCTATTCCATATCATTGGCGTTTTAACTTGGGGGCTCTTGATTCTTTTTCTTGTAATTGTGTACGTTTTGCTCAATGTATGTCTGCATGTCCGCCTCCAAAATTACTAGTTGTTTAGGGCTTGATGCATCAATATTCCGTGACACCATCTGCGATAAAGCACTGGTTATCAGCTTATACAATGAGTTTCAAACATGTCAAAACATTAACTGGAACCCTTTTCTTTGCCTTTTTGTGCCGTTATAAATACAAAGTTCCAGTACTTTCAGTATCGCTTTATGCACAGAATTTTAAGAGTCAACAGTTATTTAAAGAGGCTAAAAATTACTGACATCCCTCTCTATTCTTGTTGTGGTATTTATAATGAAAACTTAGAGCATCTGTTCTGGGATTGTCAATATGTCACAAACTTCCCGAAATTTTTCCTCAAATGTTTGAAATATTTCTACAAAATTACCGAAATTTTTCCTTGAAATATCCGACAACTTCCTCAAAATTTCGAAGGTTTTCTCAAAATATCCAGAGTTTTTCTTCAAAATATCCGAATTTTCCTTAAAATTCCCGAAATTTTTCCTGCAAATATCCCACAGTTTCAAAATTCCCGAAATTTTCGGATATTTTGAATAAAATCTTCGAAAGTTTGAGAAAAAAGTTGGATCATTTCATGAAAAACTTTGGTAAAGCCTGAAATTTGGTAACTCAATATAGATCTAACTCCAGAACTCAAAAATTCGGTTTTCGGAATTTTTGTGATCCTTTTTCCCAAGATGGCTGGTATACAACTGAACTCTTCAGACCAATCGCTTCATCAGGAGTACCAAAACCCCAAACAAATTCAACACACTGAATTTCAATTGTGCAAATTTTCCAAATTTTTGGAAATTTTCGGCCAGCCCCCCACCCTCCCCCCCCCTCTTCCCCTTTTAATTACGCCACTGCATTTACTTGGATATGGGTTGAGTATGATTGCTTTGACATAACGAATGTTGTAATGTAAAATTGTCTTTATTATTTACAGTTTATATAATCTATCAGGGCCGTAGGATCCGAGGCCAGGAGGCCATGGCCCCCAATAATTTGCAAAACATGATATAAAAAAAATACAAAAAACATTGTCTTTTGTGCCATTTCCTTGGCTGTAGCAAGCGGGGGTAGTGGAAAACAAGATGTCAGTGTGTCAAAATCAAAATCTACGTAAAAAGTGTATTTACTTTATATATTTATTAGTCATTGTAGGCTACTAGTTGTAGTGCCATAAGTATACATTGTATAGTTGCAAGTTTGATTCTCCAAAAAAAAAAACCGACTTGAAAGACGACTATCATTAAATTTTCTGGCATGTCTGCAATCTAATTTTCTTTTAAAAAAAAGAGCAACAACAAACCAACAAATAAAATTACCATTGAATCAGATAGACCACTTTTATGACGTTGTAAAATGAAATTATTTATGCCTTTTATCCGTTTGCAGTTTGGTGTTATAAATGGGACGCACGCTACAGCCAAACTGATGAGCAAAAGAAATGGCGGGAACGGAGGAGTCGTGATCAACACTTCTTCCATTGCAGGTCAGTGAATTTTTTGGGAAATTTTACTGGGTGACAACAATCACCCTACCTCTACAACATTACCGACTAGTGCTCTACCTGGAGAATCAAAATTAACGCCACTAAAACTCTCCCTCCCCTTTTATAGTCGCAGGATTGTAAAAGCTGCCCGGTTTCCAAAGGTCCAAATCCATGATACTTCAGTACCCCACTCTTCCAAAGCCACCTTCCTCGGGCTCACTTTCAACAGCAATTTCTGTCTTCACCCCTGGTTTACCCATATCAAGGCCTCCCATTGCATGTATTCATATCGCGTAACTCTGCAAAGTCTCCTCCTCGAAAATCTTCTCTTAATTATCTCCTTACACTCTACAAGACGTTTGTTCGCCCCATTGTCGAATACGGCCTTCAAGTTCCTACCATCTTCAATACCCCACCCAACCATATTGCCAAACTCCAAGTCATTCAGAACAAATGCCCCCGTCTTGCCCGTCATCTACCGCGGCGCACTTGCATTCTTGACCTCCACTCCCGGGTCAATATCCCGCTTCCCAAAGACAGGTTTACTCATCGCATGGACAATCACTTTAGTAAAGACAACGTAAACGACCTCATCTACCCAACTTTCAGATCTACCCACTGAGGACCCTCCCTACACCCTTCGCCTCTTAATCTTTACCTCTTTCCCTCACCTGGATGGACCTCCAGACTAAGTTCCCTTTTTCTCCCTTTCTCACCATCAGTGGCGTAGTCACGGGGGGAATGAGGAGTCTGGAACCTCCCTCCCCTCCTCCCCACACTTTTTCGATAAAATTGTCAAAAATGAGGATAATTTTTTATTTTATTCCTTTTTTGCTTTTAAGAAACAAAATTGCTTTCTGGTAGTAAGCTAAATTTTAACACTTCGTCTTGGGAGGGGGTCTAGGACCTTCTAGGACCCCTTCACTTTTTTAATGCTGGCTACGCCACTGCACATCATCCCCCACCCACTGCTCTTTTCTCCCCGCCTCCCCTCCCCTGCCCCTTTGAACCTCCTCACTCACCGGTTCACCTAGACTTGTCAAGTTTGCTTTGCCATGACTTGTTGTTACCATTTATTTGTTTGTCTGCATGTATCTATGAATTTAAAACCTCCGGAAGTGTCACGGTTACGCTAAACCTGGCGACTGCTTTATGGCGATTGGTAGGGAAATGCCGGTAACTTCCGTGTTTGTCCGCATGTGTTATGTATTCAATTGTTGTTGTTGTTAATTGTATGGGAGCAGCAATTTTGTTAAACCATGGCGAAAATCCTGGTCGCCCAGTGCATCAGAATTTGCTTCAGTGGGCGACCAAAATTGTTCACTAGACGACCATTTGGTCGCCCAGTTATATATGTTAAAAATATTTACCGTTGCAGGTATAACGTCATAATAATGACATCATTATAGCAGATTAGAACCAGGGTTCATGCAGGGAGTTGGCATCTAAAATAGCAACTCCCTGGTTTATGCATGCAATTTTATGTTGACAATGTCTGAATGTGGTATGACCAAGAAGGTACTACTCTAAAGTGACGCCTTTTCCTTTAAAAATGGTGCCCAAATTACCATTTAGCATTGAAACAACCTCTTTAAAAATGGCCATTAAAATGGCCGACAAATTGTAGCATTATACAATGAAAAAAACTGGTAAATCTACCCCAATTGGAGTCAAACCCACCACCAATTACAAAATAAATTTATTTGCCATCTAGATTTTTGAGGTCCCCAGAGAAAAATAATGAAAAAGATTAGGGAGGGAAATATACCTAATAGGAATAAATTCGAAATGACCGCCCTATACTTAGCATATACCACAGTTTGTGGTAGGTACACCTCAAGTTATTGACAACGTTTTCTGATGTGGGAAACACAATCAAATATTTTAGGTGACTTAACTTAAATATCGAGCAGGTGAGTAGTGGCTCACATTTGCATATTCAAAATGTCTGCCTGGGAA
The DNA here is from genome assembly GCA_020152595.1 of Chiridota heheva. Lineage (NCBI taxonomy): Eukaryota > Metazoa > Echinodermata > Holothuroidea > Apodida > Chiridotidae > Chiridota > Chiridota heheva. Next base: position 387,288 of record JAIGNY010000033.1, read on the forward strand.
AATACAACTGATTTGCCTAAATGCAAAATATACACGTGACAATGAACGGTTTTTTGATGTGGGAAACACAAAGATATTTGTTTTAGTTAAAACAATCTTAATTATGAATCAAGTGAGTTATGTTTCATTTGCATAAATTCAACATACAATTTGTCAAAGGTACAACATACATGATTTCAAATGGTATAATATGGTTTTCTGAAATAGAAAATAAAGATATATACATCCAGAATGGCTGCCCATATATGCATGGTGTTACATGCTACCTTTCAAAAAAAATATCCAAGGACATTCCAGAAGGTAACGAAAATTGCGAAATAACACTGTAATTCAGTAACTGGGTGGAGCAGTTCCAGAAATTTCACAATGATCTCATACATTACTCATACTGCCTGCTGATGTAATCTCTGATTTGGAACTTTGTGACAATATTTTCAACATTAAAACATTCATCAGAGGGTTACGCGCAGCTACACGTATTTCTAAATATAGAATGTACTCGAAGTCTATATAAGAGACTGTTTTCAAGAAAATCGGTGAGGTTTATCAATTTACGGTGTCTTATTGTCTTACATCGATACTTGCCTCCCTTCATTCAGTGTGGGGATATTTATTACGCTCACTTGATTTTCGTTGACTTCTGCTTGAGAAACAAGAAACAATCCATGGAGTTGCTGATCTCACCTTAAGCATACAGCATAGTGGGGAATATAGCTAACAGGGTCACTATAGCTCTGTGACTTTTGACCTTGTGACACCCAATTTACAGGACAAGTTCATGTACCAAGGTATCATGGTACACCATAAGGTTGTACAGATCTTGCCCTCTTGGAGTTTGAAGTGGTACTAAATTGTACAAATGACCTCATAATTACCCCTTAAAATATCTTATTTGATCTTTGACCCTAACCACCAAAACAGCAGCTGAATTTTATTGGCATTTATCTTACCCTACTATATGACACCACCCACACTTAGATCACTTTTACCATTCCAAAACTGTGGGGAAATGGTTAACAGGTGTTACTAGTTCTGTGACCTTTGAAATTTTGACCCCAGAATTTATGGGACACCAGTTCATGTACCAGTATCATGATACAAAAATAGGATTGGTGTAGGTCTTGCACTATCGGAATTTAAAGGGGCACACATTAGTAAAGGCACTGCTTAAAAAATTGTCATGCAATTTTCAAGCAATAAATTAACCACATTGTTCCACAAGATTAACTTTGCATCATAACATTAAGGTTAATAGTTCTATGCTCATATTTTATTTCACCTTTTCCCAGCAGCAAAGACAAACAATGCCAGCAATGATTACGGTTACTACTTATATTACAAGGTTACTACTTATATTACAAGGAATGCCATTAATTTCTAATGTGTGTGACTAAAAATACCATGTAACACCAGTGGGAGTAGTTGTTATCTTGAAGGAGCCTAGGAAAGGTGAAACTGTATACAGTTTTGTGGTTTGGGAAACAAAGAAATACATAACTTTTACTTCGACCGGCCCTGCTTCATTTGACGGCAGGTTAAGATGTTCCTGGTTTTAAGCAAAGCCATTTCTAATGTACAAATTAGTACGAAGTAATCAGAAACTCAATCATACCAACTTTGTTGCGAGTTTGGCTAAAATTTGACTGCCATAATATCGGTGCCTTTCATCTATTTGCCACAATCTTATTTATCATTTTAGTTGCCATTCCATGATATCTTAAATGCTATCTTAAAAAAAAGTTTTCAATATCTCAAACATTTAGAGTTGTATGGCTTCATATCTTTACAACTCTCCCGTTTTGGATAATCCTTCTGCTGCCAGTATCCGCTGCCCACTTAGCAGCTTAGCACGTATCTTCGTTGTCACCATGCCGCAATCTTGTTTGACATTTTAGTTACCATCTTGACTGCCAACTTTTTCATAAGATATTAACATAGTTTTTTCACCACTTTGTTTCTAAAATTATTTTCTATCATATATGAAAAAATGAAAATCCATAGGAATATTCATTTAAGAAAGTCTATCAAAAAAAATATATTCTCCGATAGTACATTAAAGGTATACTAGTGACAATTTGCCCCCCTCCCCCAAATGGTACCAACCAACCTATCTGGCTCGTAGAATATTAGGGGCGATTTACCATTGGAAAGTCTGGATGTGGGCACGATAAATCATGAAAACAACAATCAAAAAACTTTCGCATTATTTTTGAGTAAAAATGTTTTTTGTGTGTGTGTGCTTTCTGGGATAACAGTAAGTGATATTGGGTTGGAACTTGGTGGGTTGGTAGAAGGTGATAAAGGCATGTATCCTACACAAAATGGAACATGTCACTTCAAGGGCAGAGGTCAAATACTTAATCTAAAATGGTAAATTTTGATCGATCGCGTGTCATGGAAAAACCGTAAGTGTAATTGGGCTGTTACTTCGTGAGTTGATGAAGGGTGATGTAAAGAACATATTCAAATGCACTGTAGATAAAATAAAGGTCACGTGAAAGGATTGAAGCTGTCTCTTATAAATACATAAATAACCTAAACTACTACTTGGTGGGTTGATGGAGGGTGATGTAAAGTTGTCTCTAAAAAGTTGTGACATGTCGCTTAAAGGTTAAAGGTCAGAGGGCAAATGATAAGGCAAATTGTGCGCTGCATTTCGTTGGGAAAATGTAATTGCTGATTTGTATTGATCTCGATAGGTTGAGGTCCAAAGTTTGTTATTTGGTGTGTTAGTGGAGAGTGGTGCAAGGCTATGTCCCACACATAATAAGATATGTCATTTGAAGGTCAAAGGTCACAAGTCAAATAATTGATTTTAAAATGGTAAATTTTGTGTTGCACTTTCTGGGAAAACCATAAGCGATATTGAGTTTGCACTTGGTAGGTTGATGGAAGGTGATGTAGGGTTATGTCCTTTACAAAATGGTACAGGTCATATAAAGGTCAAAGGTAAAAAAGTTAAATTAAAATGGTAAATTTTGGTCGGTCGCGTGTTATGGAAAAAAAGGAAGGTGCAATTAGGTTGTTACTTCGTGGGTTGATGAAGGGTGATGTACAGTTGTGTCTCAGAAATAATGTGACATGGCACTTCAAGGTCAAAGATCAGAGGTCAAATAGTAATAATAGTATATTTTGTGGTGAATTTCGTTGGAAAAACGTAGTTGCTATTTTATTGCTCCTTGATGGGTTGGTGTCCAGTTTGCTACTCAGAGGGTTGGTGGAGGGTGATGCAAGATTATGTCCCACACATAATGGGATATGTCATTTGAAGGTCAAAGGTCATAAGTCAAATAATTGATTTAAAAATGGTAAATTTTGTATTGCACTTCCTGGAATAACCATGGGCTATACTGGGTTTGTACTTGGTGGGTTGATGGAAGGTGATATAGGGTTATGTTCCTTACAAAATTGTACAGGTCATTTAAAGGTCAAAGGTAAAATACTTAAATTAAAATGGTAAATTTTGGTCGGTCGCGTGTTATGGAAAAAACGTAAGTGTAGTTGGGTTCTTACTTCGTGGGTTGATGAAGGGTGATGCAAAGTTGTGTCTCAGAAATGATTTGACATGGCACTTCAAGGTCAAAGATCAGAGGTCAAATATCAATAATAGTACATTTTGTGGTGAATTTCGTTGGAAAAACGTAGTTGCTATTTCATTGCTCCTTGATGGGTTGGTGTCCAGTTTGCTACTCAGAGGGTTGGTGAAGGGTGATGCAAGAGTATGTCCCACACATAATGGGATATGTCATTTGAAGGTCAAAGGTCATAAGTCAAATAATTGATTTAAAGATGGTAAATCGTGTGTTGCACTTCCTGGGATAACCATAAGCGATATTGGGTTTGTACTTGGTGGGTTGATGGAAGGTGATGTAGGGTTATGTTTCTTACAAAATGGGACAGGTTAAAAGCTCAAAGGTATAATAGTTAAATTAAAAAGGTAAATTTCGGTCGGTCGCGTGTTATGGGAAAAACGTAAGTGCAATTGGGTTGTTACTTCGTGAGTTGATGAAGGGTGATATAAAGTTGTGTCTCAGAAATGATGTGACATGTCACTTTAAGGTCAAAGATCAGAGGTCAATCAATAATAGTACATTTTGTGGAGAATTTCGTTGGAAAAACGCAGTTGCTATTTTATTGCTCCTTGATAGGTTGGTGTCCAGTTTCCTACTCAGAGGGTTGGTGGAGGGTGATGCAAGATTATGTCCCGCACATAATGGGATATGTCATTTGAAGGCCAAAGGTCATAAATCAAATAATTGATTTTAAAATGGTAAATTTTGTATTGCACTTCCTGGAATAACCATGGGCTATATTGGGTTTGTACTTGGTGGGTTGATGGAAGGTGATATAGGGTTATGTTCCTTACAAAATTGTACAGGTCATTTAAAGGTCAAAGGTAAAATACTTAAATTAAAATGGTAAATTTTGGTCGGTCGCGTGTTATGGAAAAAAACGTAAGTGTAGTTGGGTTCTTACTTTGTGGGTTGATGAAGAGTGATGCAAAGTTGTGTCTCAGAAATGATGTGACATGGCACTTCAAGGTCAAAGATCAGAGGTCAAATATCAATAATAGTACATTTCGTGGTGAATTTCGTTGGAAAAACGTAGTTGCTATTTCATTGCTCCTTGATGGGTTGGTGTCCAGTTTGCTACTCAGAGGGTTGGTGGAGGGTGATGAAAGATTATGTCCCACACATAATGGGATATGTCATTTGAAGGTCAAAGGTCATAAGTCAAATAATTGATTTAAAAATGGTAAATCGTGTTGCACTTCCTGGGATAACCATAAGCGATATTGGGTTTGTACTTGGTGGGTTGATGGAAGGTGATGAAGGGTTATGTTTCTTACAAAATGGAACAGGTTAAAAGCTCAAAGGTATAATAGTTAAATTAAAATGGTAAATTTTGGTCGGTCGCGTGTTATGGAAAAAAACGTAAGTGCAATTGGGTTGTTACTTCGTGAGTTGATGAAGGGTGATGTAAAGTTGTGTCTCAGAAATGATGTGACATGTCACTTTAAGGTCAAAGATCAGAGGTCAATCAATAATAGTACATTTTGTGGAGAATTTCGTTGGAAAAAGGTAGTTGCTATTTTATTACTCCTTGATAGGTTGGTGTCCAGTTTGCTACTCGGAGGGTTGGTGGAGGGTGATGCAAGATTATGTCCCACACATAATGGGAAAGGTCACTTAAAAGTCAAAGGTGAAATAATTGATTTAGAAATGGTAAATGTCGTTGCGCTTCCTGGGTTAACCATAGGTGATATTGGGTTGGTACTTGGTGAAAAGTAATACAGGGTATGTACCCACAAATTGGGTCAGGTCATTTAAAGGTTAAAGGTCAGAGGTCAAACAATTGATTTAAAATGGTAAATTTGGGTTGGTTGCCTGTTATGCAAATATCGGAAATGCAATTAGGTTGTTACTTGGTGGGTTGATGAAGGATGATGAAAGTTTGTCTCAGCAAAGATGTAACCCGTCACTTAAAGGTCAAAGGTCAAATCAATGTTACTTGCTGGGTTGGTGAAAGTGGTGTAGTGTTGTCTCGCACATGTCATTTAAATGTCAAACGTCAGAGGTCAAGATTGATATGAAATGATCCATATCATGTAATGTTTCCTGGAAAACATTTGATCATTTTACAAATTATATGTGGCGTGGCAGAGGCGATAAGGTCAGCAACTCCGTGGATTGCCATCTTGGTCATATTTTGATTAATGCAAAACAATTGTTATGAGCCCACAAGGGATGATAGTTCACATCTTAAAATTCAGATATATTTATTGAATAGATGCAATGTTGGTAAAAAATCACAAACTTTGTCTTAAGTTTGACGAAACCAAATAAAATCACACGATATTTGCACGAAATTAAGCATATCAAAAAGGGAGTCTCGTCTCAGAAGACTTCGAAAAATTACGATGTTCATAGCTTTCACGTCACACCCGCTTGTAAATTTCTTTTAATTAAAGGAGCTGGCGGCGGAAAAGTGAGGGCGTATAATAAGTGAATCTCACTGTGAGACTTTCACACTAAATGAATTACTTTTGCGTTACGGAATATTATAAATATTACTAAATCCCGACCGGAATACTCGAAATTTTAAGGTGTTTTCACATTGACTTTTTGGTATTTGTTCGCTTGCGGCCGATGGGTTAAAATTTCTGCAAAAGCAGACCGTGTGGTGCAAATGTGCGCCTTCTATTGGTTAAAATCTACATAAATTAGCCAAAACTAACGCCCGCACCATTCGACCGCCAGCTCCTTTAAGTACGTACTTTACGCATGGTGTGTGTATGTACAAGAAATCAAATTGACCATATTGCTATATCAAATAAATACAGAAGCTCGCTTCTAGACGTACAGACGTTAGAAGAAAGCATGGAGCTGATATTCACAGTGATTATAACCTACTTACTGGCAGTTTTATAATTAAATTAAGAGCACAGAGGAAACAAGGACAAACTAGAACTGTGTATGAATCAAAGAAACTGAAGCAAGGCAAAAGTATGGGAGAGAATTGCAGAAGATAACCACAAGTTGAAGAAATGAAAGTGTAAATGAAGGATGGAAACAGATAGAAACTGCACACAAACAAGACAACCATGAAAGTACTAGGGAAGAGACAGGGTTCAAACAAGCCCTGGGTATATGTATAGTCATGGCGTGCAATTGAAGAGAGAAAGCTTTTAAGACAACAAATGGAAGATGCTATATCTGTACGTATCAGGCAGACCATACAAAGTGAGTACAAGAAAAAAGATAAGGAGGTGAAAAGGAGAGTACGTGCTGGCAAAAGAAGAATGGTAGACAATGTAGCAAAAGATGTGGAAGAAGCTGCATCAAGAGGTGATATAAACAACTTGTACAAGATTACAAAGAAGCTATGTTATAAAGGAAGAAAGGAAAATGCACGAATAAGAAACAGATATGGAGAATTAATTACAGGAGATGAATTAAGGGATATATGGAAGGATCATTTTAATGCACCTTCATGCACTTCTGTCATTTCAACAACCTCCACCTCAATCCAAACCTTGTGCTCAACAGCAATCGCATCCCTAAAGTTGACCACACTAAGTTCCTTGGCCTAACCCTAGAACCCAAGCTCTCCTGCAAGCAACACATCACTAACCTGAAACAGAATGCAAGAGCTCCCTCAACTTTCCCCGCCTTCTCTCCAACACCACTTGGGGTGCGGATCCCACGTTTTCCCCATAATCTTCAAGCTCACCATTTTTGCTAAGCTTGACTACGGCAATATTGTCTACTGTGCCACTCACAACTCTTACCTCAAGCACATCCAAATGAAGCCCCCATTCTTTGCCTTGGTGCCTACAGGATCTCCCTCTTTACCAGCTTTCACATTGAAGCCAACAAATCCCCTTCCTGCTAAGGTGTAGGAAGCTTAGCCTTTCCTACGCTTTTAGAGCCTCACCAACACCAACAACCCTGTCAACATCCTTTTTAGGTATCCCAGTTCTTTACCCTGTTTGATAGGACTAAAACCCTATCCACTTTCTTCAGCACGCATCAACCCGACCTCCACCATCTTGGCATCAACCCCGCCACTCTTGGCAACTTCTTCTGGCCCACTTTTCCTCCCTGGGCTACCCCCTCCCTTTCCTCCACCTGGGCCTTTCCACTCATCACAAAACCCAAACCCACCTAAACCTCTTCATCAACCTCCACAACCAAATCAAAGACCAACTTTCAAACTACACCTCGATCAATGCTGATGGCTCTAAGGAAGGCGACAAGACAGCTGTTGCTGCCGTCATCCAAAGCATCACCCTCAGTAGCAGGCTTTCCAACTACTCGTCCATCTTCTCGGCCGAGGCTATCCTACTCGCCCTAAACTATATTGAGTACTCTCCGCTCAGCCATTTTGCCATCTTCTCAGATTCCAATTCTGTCTTTATACTTCTTTACTCAACTTTAAGTGGGATAAACCGACGTCCCACCTCCTCCTCCTCCGTAAACTCATTCCCACCCTGCAGGAAAAGTATTCCTTTCTTCAGGATACCCAGTCAAGTTGACATCCCCGGCAATGACAGAGCTGATTCAAACACTAAGCTTGCCCTTAACCTTATGGAACCTCTAAGTTGATAACAAACAAACTCCACAACATCCAGCCCACCATTCCGACCAAAAACCATCCACAATTTTCCCCGCATAGACAACGTCCACATTACCCGCCTAAGAATAAGTCACACCCACCTCACTCACTCCCACCTTATTACTGGCAGCCCCACCCCTCTGCAGTCCACCACCTCCTCCTTGCCTGCCCCTGTACAACGTCCCAGAGCTTCCCATACAACTCCCCCTCCCCCCGATAAAATTATCTCCTTCCTTTATCATGCTTCTCTCTACAAACCTTAGTTAGTCCTCCTCTCCCTCACCCTCTACCTACATTTACCCTTTTTTACACCCCTGCACTTCCTCTTTCGATCCTAGCTTCCTGGCTCGTAGCCCCCGTACTTCTCTCAGACTCTATTTTCTTTTCCTACCTCTGGAATGATATAACCTCTCAAGCACAATTTGACCCTCGCTGTCGTGGTGCCGTTAATCCCTCATTAAGCAAACAAACAAACGAAGGCTTTCGACAGTGTTAACACAAATATCTTAGGGAAAATAATGAAAAGATATGGTATCCCGCAAAAGTACATCAACATAATACTGGATTGGTATGAAGGAAGTTAAAGCGCAGTAGAGTTTGATGGAAATATCAGACTGGTTCATTATCAACACAGGAGTGAGGCAAGGATGTGCAATGTCACGATTCCTCTTCATCCTAGCACTAGACTGGAATTTGAAGGCAACCACACAGACTTGGAATCAGATGGAACATGTACACAACATTAGAAGATCTGGATTATGCTGATGTTATTGCTTTAATTTCAAGCACAAGGGAAAATCTACAGAAGAAAATATCTCGATTTCATGAAATTGGAACGTACATACACGACTTCACAGTTCCGTCCGACATTTTGAGTTGCGGGTAAACAAACAAAAAATCCCTATCGACAGTAACAATAACAAAATTTGAAAGTCTCTTTATTTGAAATTCCTTTTTTTTCCCCTTCTGACTTTGAATACTCCATATCAAGAATATACAGTTTGTATATATGAGCACAATCGAATATTCTAAGTCATCGGAAAAAAAAAAAACTCATGTCGTCATAACACAAAAAGGTAAATTTAGGGCCGATTTTATAACCTTAGGTCATGTACAATGCGCGTGTTTCTGAACGACGTGCAATAATACTGTGCGCATGAGTAGACTGGAACTGTGAACTCCTGTATTGGGCTGAAAATGAATGAAAAGAAGACAAAGACAATGATGAACAATAACAGCGGAGGAGCAATGACTGTATCACATAACGAGCTACAAGATGTAGACTAGTTTGTATATCTGAGCACAACATTGTCTAAGGATGAAGGCACCGAAGATGACATAAGAAGAATCTCTTTAGCACTGACCATACTTAAACAACTTAGTAAAATCTGGTATTTAAACATATATAAGAAAAAAACTAAACTTTTTACAGCATATTTTTTCACCAATGTTATATGTGTTACTTTATGGCTCTGAAACCTCAAAGTTCAACAAATCAGACGAAAATAAACTTGACATATTTCAAAGGAACTGCCTCAGGAAAATCATGCAAATAAGATGGCCAATGAAGATCAGCAATCATGAATTATATGCAAGAACACAGAAAATGACAATTAGCAAGACAATTTATATAAGAAGATGGAGATGAATTGGGCATGTGTAAGGAGAGAAAATGATTATAATGCGAAAATCGCATTGTCGTGGGACCGGAGGGAAGCAGGAAAAGAGGAAAACTAAAAACTTGGAGAAGGACAGTTGAGAAAAAAAGAAAGGAACTTGGGTGGAATAGTTGGAGGGAGGGTACAGAATTTGCAGAAGACAGGAAGAAATGGAAGGAACTACCTTATGAAATCTCAATCTCTAGTCAGAAGAGGAGAGCGGTAAGGTAAGGTAAGGTGTATACATGGACAGTGTGCTAGTCACTTCCGCGGCGGTTGCTTATTGATTGCTTGTGGGTATTTGTGTATGACCATCAGAAACGTTGACTATCATTGTAGGCCTATATTACTTTACTGTCCATGTTAACCCGATATCTACCCTTTAAAGACATATCTTTTTGACATTTCAGCTCTGTACACAGCGGGAGGACCAGTTTACACTGCTACAAAACACGGAATTGTAGGGTTCACACGAAATTTGCCGGTAAGACTGCTTGGTGATTTGTTCTTTTATTTTACTGGTATGTTTCAGCAGATATAATATACTTAATTTGGCATATTATATCGCAGCTATGATATTAGCACTCAACTAAAATCTACCTCAGAAACTAACCTAGGCCCGTCAAAATGTATCCCAAAGAAATGCTTTGTCATGTTTTTGTTTTTCTGTATTGCCATTATATAAACACTTCAGGATTTTCTACCTTTTGACTTTTATTTAGATTAAGCATTCATTGTCTAAGTTCCTTTTAGACAAGACTCACATTCAATCCTTTTCCTTTAGTGCGAGAAACCAATTGTTTTGATTTTCTTTGATACCAGAAACCAGTGATCTGTTGATTTGGTTTTCCTAGAGTTCAGAAAATTGATTGTTTGGATTTCATTTCAAAAACGTCAGGGCATAAATTCATTATTCAGCACATCAGAAGAACCAAGTCTCGGACATCGACAGCCTACATATGCATATGGCTTGTATGATTTGAGTTGTTTTGTATCACACAACTAATGTGGTACATCCATAATAAATATACTGAAAGTTATAGACCTTTTCAAACTGATTTTAGCCGAATGTGATTTCTTCAGTACTTCGACCAATCAACTACTGGGAGATTTTCCTTTGCTACCCAACCAAGCATCTTTGTAGAATTGCGCGCGCACATTACCTTCGCGTATAACGCACGTATGATATGTGCGCTTGAAAACATTTTTTTCATACGTTTGGCCCCATACCGTGCGTGAATTGTGCAGACGGCCATAGATTTTCACAGTATTTGATTGGCCAATAAGATTCCTCCAGTATACGATTGGACCATTAGGGACTCGTGGACCTCGGCCATGTGACAATATTTAAATTGGTTTTGTGGAATTTTCCGATTCATATTTGAAAAGGTCTATAGAAAGAGTCGCCCAGACCTACCACCCAGTATCAAATGCCATGTAAACAAACTGTTATAATTTTTTGAAGAAAACAAAACTGAGGGGGGTGGCGAGGAGTATATCGCCGGTTGGGATCTACGGTACAAAAATGGCGGCTGAACACACAAAAACTTTAAAGGATTGAAACCAACTTCCAATAACCTACATACACACTATGCAATACCGTCTTAACACAATACTATATCTTTATGCATGATACCAAAACACTTCTTGAAAACTTGCTTGGTTACATGTTACACAATCCTCGGTTACTAACTCAGCACAGGAAGCATATTGCCTTTCCTAATAAAACATAAACCAATGACCTGAAGTTCAACACAGCTGTACATAGGAAACACCTTAAACTAACCAATTGTTTTGTTGACATAAACAAACCACAAATAAACCTAAAAATAATCCCAAGACAGCAAGAATTTTGCCTTCACTCAACCATGACCTAGATTCGTATTCCACCCTAGCTGGGGCCAGCTAATCTAAAATAATCCACAATACCCTCGGACAATTTCATTATGTATGAAACCATGAAAAACAACACACTAAAAATCATTACCAACACAAAGAATATCACTGGTACAGACTGGTCCCTAATTGAATAAACCAACGTCTCCTGACTCTTTACTAGTACACAAAACCTATATTCTTACAACACTTAGAATATCGCTGTACACAAGCATTCCATTTTATCTCCTCGACTTTCACAGTACAGACGGCCAATACCCTAAACAACTCAAACAACTTTCATAATATACTGTATTAACATAGTAACAAAATAAAAACATAAATAATCAATTTAATCAATACATTTTCAATATCATCACTAATATGATAATCACAGGTCTAGGGAAAGAGAGAGGTTATCCAGCATATCATGTTTCTGAATGAGACTTCATATCTCATTTCATAATAAATACCTAAATTCAATACAGGGGCCTAAAAAGTACATAGTACACAACAAGATTCTCTTCCAATCCACAATCCTTTGACTTTCTCTCGAGATCGCTACGCTTGGGAAATCGCTATGCTCTTTAATAGAACTAGAAATATTCTTTTATACGCTTGACCTATTCCTTCAATCGCTACACTTATTACTGCAATAGTGATGTACTACGACTTGCATGGCAGCATAAACATCAACGTCAGAGACCCCAAATACTCCCATTTGCAACGCCGATAATGTACAACCGCAATTTCCTTTACATTCCACATCCACCAACGCCAGCGAGCCTGTACTCCATCTGCAATGCTGACAAACCAGTTTACTTCCACAGTGAACCACACTGTTGATAACATAACATAATATGAAGTTCAGCAAATGGTGACGCCATCTTGATTAAAGTTGCAAACTTTCAAAAACTTGTCAAAACTCCAAAGTAACTCTACATATATCGCAAGTGTCGAAATACGGGTAAACACAAAGAAGAATTACTGGGAATACATCTGATTACGGGAATTGACAAATTTACTTGAAATATAGCTCACAAAAAGGGATGACGAACTTAAACTTAAAGTCCAGAGCTGCTGGCAAACGATGTAGGTTCTCATGCAATGACTCCAACCAGCAAACTGAGTAGGATACTGCCTGAATAAAATCATCCTGTTGACAAGTACAGTAGTCCTTTTGTCCACATGGCACTAATTGTTTATACACTGCATCTCAAAAAGATCAATGTCACTAAGCAGAAGGAAAAAATGGTGGCGCTCTAGCACAATTGCATGAATACAAATAATACAACGATAACAAATTTCCACTTCACAACATTTTTATGATGATTAATTTGTGAAATATATTTTAACAAAGTTCAAGCATAAGTTAACTTGTGAAGCAAATCAATGAAACAATGAGGCCCCGTAAAGATATATTAGCTAACTCAGTTAAATTGGAAAAGTGATTTAACGGAATCATGCCTGACTCGGCTAGATATCCTCCCGACTCGGTTTGCTGACAACATGATGCTTAGACACCGATCTTAGTCGGGCAGAGATGCAACATTTTGGATACACTGTATAAAAAGAGATCTGAATCATTCCAAACTGAATTGTAATTATTGTGTCAATATGCCAAGCCCCCTAAAAGTACACTAATACCAATTTTTACGATTACTTCAAAAGATTTCAATTCAAGTGCACAAACGGAAATGGATTGCGTGAATGAACTATTCAATTCACGTAGGCCTGTTGAGTAAATGTCAAGCTACAAAGACTTTCAGAACATTGATAAATAAAGCTTTATATTTCCATTCAACTTTTAAAAAAGTAGATGTTGTTGCAAACACTTCAACTTGATAATGTTTAACAAAATATTACTTGCGAAACAGTAAGAATTTCATGCCGACTACGCACGCTTTGTACTGTAGGACCGTGTAAGGGCCCGTGTAAAGGTTGTAAGCCTGATCCTTCTTTCTTGTCTGCAAGCGGTTCAAATTCAAAAGGAACGACATCCCTTCTTTATGAGAATATTCTTCATTTATTTACAAATCATTTTGATCATAGCTTAAACTTAAAAATGACAAATTAAGATCTGAACAGCTCGAAAAACTTTCGCAATCAGCTATTTGTACGTGGTTAGTATGTGTGTGTGATGCATTGTTTACAATCAGCAGTCCATAAAATGACGTAGAATTGTTATGACGTCACAAATCCCTTTCAACTTTTTTTTTCGGAGCAAGCATTAAATGATCAAATTCTTAGTCCTTTTTCGAGACATGTGCTGTTTACATAGCATTACTAAAAGAAAGAAATAACAAACTAAATCGTACAATTATAATCGAAATATTTTTGAAAAGATAGTAAAGTGCCACTCATAACAAAGGCATAACATAGGCTGTAGCCACAAGCACGTAAGTGGATTAAATAATATTGTTTTTACCTTCACTTATTTTATTGTTTAATAGAAAAAAATATAGAAATTAGGAAAGAATAAACAAAGGTAATAGAATATTCTACTATAGTCTACTAACGTGCCTGCATACATCGTCCTTCTTTCCAGATATTAACGAATGCCTTATTTAGGTTAAACGAATGTCTTTGAAGCTTCATGAAAAAAGATTTGGCTTAAGATATCGTTATTGTAAGTACAATTGTCAAAAGATTAGCGTTTTCTCTTTCAAATGATATATAAAGCTACATGTATATAATACGTTTATCAACTTTTATTTCATCAAGTTTCAAACTTTTCCCAACATTCGGCAGTATGCGGAATTAATCATTTTAATTTGACATTCGTCACTACACAAATGACATTCGTCACTACGCGAAAAGAGCTCCTTAAAAAATGTATGGGAACACAACAATGTATATATTTAGATATTTATTCTTTCGAGGGAGAGGGGGAGGGGAGGGGGGTAGCTAGACCACCGTGTCACATACACATAAATCCTTTCTATATCTATGTGTTAGTCCCTGGAACAAAGGTCTAGGGAGTCAATTGTAAAACATGGACCAAAAACCAAACCGACCAAACCGAGCCAACACCAACCCAAAAAAGAGCCGAACCGACCCAAACTACATTATCTTCGACCGTAGGTACGTTTGAACTTGACGGTCTGACGGTATCATTATGTTTATATAACTTAACAGGTAACAGGACCCTATTTGACCTTTGCCCGGCGGAACCGCCCGTGAGTGCAACTAGAGGACACTGGCACCTGCTGGCCGAAACTAGGTTACAAGCTAGTTTGTTTAGATTTCGCTTCAAATGGCTATGCAGGATTAAGCTAATGAATAAAGGCGGGTGGAAGTGGCGTAGCCAATTGGGCGGGGATCCCATACACACACACACACACACACTTTTTAAGAAAATTTCAAAAATTGGGATAAACTGTGCTTTTTATATACTTTTTTGCTTTTAACAAACAAAGTTGCCCTCAGAAATAGGGTAAATTTTAAAACTTCGTCATGGGATGTGGTCTATAGGACCTTCTCGAACCCCTCACGTTGTTAAAGCGACGCCACTGCAGGAGTAATTTATCCTTCCCTACCTTTCCCCCACTTGGGTCACGCCGCTGCCCACAACCCGTAATTACACCCATGCTTATGAGCTATGACCACTTGAACCTGCAGTCTCTTAACATACAACATTAATGGAAGAAAAAAGGAAAACAAGAAGATACTGAAAAATAGTCTATTTTAGGCGGGGTATGGCTTTCAATTATTCGGAACTAAAGAAAGATGGTTCTGTTTAAATAACATATGCATGTACCTCCAAACATGGAGCAATTAAATGAGTTAATAGCTCCATGTTCCTAACGAGTTTACTCTTAAACTATAGCCACAGGCTTTTTTGTTTTGTTATTCAACGCAGACGGACGCAGAGTTTTATTGCAATAAAAGGGACCAACAGTTTTTCTAACGGCCTGAAATTGTCATCCCGATATTTCCAATTGATAATAAGGGACTCAAGATGTTTTCGTGGGCCTTTAATTGACCCAGAGCTGTAACAATCTGACCCATCCTATCATCAGGACCTGCAGATACTACAACATGCCAAAGTTTCAATTAAAAAAAGCATGCAATAAAACTGGTAAGAAATAAGAACAAAACATCCCATGGTGGAGCAAATGAAAAGAGCTCAACAATTCCTAAAATAATTACTTTTGAAATTCTGGAACATTTTTAACATGGAAAATTTCAAAAGATGTTAAAGAATATTCTTATAATCTATCATCATGACAAAAAATGTGGTTATGGTGTATGACAAATTGGCCCTATGATAATTTTTGTTGTGAACTTTCAACAAAACATCTTGCCCGTTTTATGAAAGAAATTGTCAGACATAAATTTATTGCCCAAATTTGGCCAACTTTTTAAATTTTTAAGTGCAATTCCCCCCCCCCCCCTCCTCCCCCCCATCCCTTCCCCCCACATCTCCCCCTCTGTCCTCCCCGGCCAAAAGTGGTGAAGCCACTACTCAAAATTGAATATTTATTCACAAATTAATTGCGAGTTTTAGGAGTCGGGCAAAGCGTCTTCGCACCCTGAGTAAAATAATGTCGTCCGGCCATGCGTGTGGATGACATTGGACTATTTACAACATTTGTAAATAGCAGCCATTAAAGTTTATGCAACAATTGTGTGATGTATTATAGGGCGACCTTGGTATTTTATTTGTATTTCCTTTGTATTTTAAATGTCAATCATAATTCTTTGAAGTGGGCAAATTCGGACCAAAAGTTTTTGAATCTTTGCCAAGCCCCCCCAAAACGGGAATAAATTTTCCCATCATTTTCAGAGACTAAGATTTAGGAAAGAAATTCAAGGAATTACATCAGGATTTTTAGCTCTTCGCCCATAATACCTCACAAATTTCTCATGAAATAAAAATTAAAAGTGAATTTGTTCAAAATTCAAAAACTGATCTGCTCAGATGGTTCTACCAGGGCCGCCGAATCGACGCGGAACTGAATATCCGCCCTCTAATCCACTCCTACAAGGTACTTAAAGGATAGACATATTGAAATTATGGTGTGTGTGTTTTTTTCTCCATTCATTATTAAGCTGGATAATCCCGACTTCAAGAAGGCCGGTGGCATGAGGGTCGCAGCTGTCTGTCCTTCAGGGGTATACACCCCAATGATGGAAGAAGCCATAAGAAAATTTAAAAACTTAGCCACTACATCTGGTGAACGAAATTTCCTTACGTAAGTTACTTCTTCATGATAAGTAAACTATTTTCAAGAAATCTGGTAATACGTCAAATTCAGAAATCTGCTCAGATTACTCTTTTAACCAATACAGAATTTACATGCTCATAGACCTGTAGAGATCTGTGGAAATGCCAACAACTTCAGCTTAAATGGAAGAATGTATGCTATAAACCGTGAAAATAGCCGAAAGTGTCCCCCGATTCAGATAAAATCGACCATTTTATAGCATTTTGATTTTAATCCCTTATTATAATGAGCTAGGCATATTTTTCTTTTGGATTGGTTCAGTTGTCAAACAAGTTTATCTCATATGAAAGAGAACTTTAAAAGAAACAAAATGGTAAAGAAAACATTCAAAACTTTTTTTTATATCATTAACAGATTAAGGAGATATTCAAGTTTAAAACTCTGTCTTATCTTGTAGAAATGACTGGTGTAGAAAGTCTACTATGGAAAATTGGCATCCTCATCCTCACATTCTTAACAATTGTTAAAGTATTTTAAATCATTATTCTTTCTTCAGGCGGTATAATATAATTACTCTAACTGCCTTAAATATGATAGAATAAATTGAGAATAACTTTGAGGAATCTGAGGCTGTGATGTCACAACTATAGTCTGATTTCAGTCGTTCCTACACAAATTATACCAAACTGTTAAGAAACTCAGTTGTTTGAATGCTTTCTTCACCACTTTCTTTCTTTTGATGTCCTCTTTCATATAAGACTGTAAGATGGACTTGCTTGACCCCTGAGATAATCCTTTCAATCTTTGACATTACAAAGAGAAAAAGCAACAAAATATCTTGTTTCTTTATCCAGAATATCAGCTGTAGTAGACGTTTTCATGAAGATCCTTGAAGATGACGGTATAAATGGCGATATTCTGCGCATAACACCTGGGACTGGAGTTGAATTTCAACAGTACGAATCCGACAAGGACCTGATGATGAAGTTCAAAATCTTTAAAAATCCAGAAGCGATATTTGAAAAGTTTTCACAGTAAATGTTGAATGAAAATAACTTCGAGTTTTCCAAGTGACAGGACAAATATTAACTATTAGGAAATGAAGCATAATCACTTAACTTATTTTTCACGTAATGATATTTATATGTAATAAAATTCCCCTACCCCATACCTCTCCATCTTAGAAAACCCCGATGAATTGACTGCATGATGTAAACAAGAACGAAATGAAATCAGGCACTTTGCTTCATCAGACCTTTCAAAGTATATGGACGTGTAGAGGAAACATTAGCTAGATTGCATTAAAGGATTAGTTCAGTGGTCAAGCATGTTTATCTTATATGAAAGAGGACTTCAAAAGAAACAAAATGGTGAAGAAAGCATTTAAAAAATGTATTCCGTTAAAGAGATATTCAAGAATTAGTTCAGTGGTCAAGCATGTTTATCTTATATGAAAAAGGACTTTAAAAGAAACAAAATGGTGAACTGAAGAAAGCATTCAAAAATCTTATTCCGTTAAGGAGATATTTAGGTTAAGTGTTTGGTATCATTTGTGTAGAAACGACTGAAATCAGACTAGTTGTGATGTCATAGCCTTAGATTCCTCAAAGTCTTGATGTATTCTATCATATTTTGTCCTGCGATTTTGTGGCTTGAAAACCATGGGATATGTTTGCATATCAATTTGCATATTTCATGTAAATTTTGTGATGTTTTACAGGGTCACCTTGGTATTTTCTTTTGCAAACCCTTTGTTTTTCTAATGTTTATCATTAATCTTTGAAGTTAAAACTAATTGCTCTTTCCCAATTTCAAAAACTGATCTGCTCAGGTTTTAATACTCTTTCAACCTATATATAAATCGCCACATTAATCTGTTCATGACTTTTTACTCGATCAACTAATCTGCTTATGCAAGTCTTATTTTTCAGATATTCCTACTCAAATGCATTTCTAAACACAGGAGAGGTCATCGATAACATTCTGTTTTTGTCTTATATAATCAAGTGGATCAGGGTTGCCAGGTCTGCCACAATTGTAACATACAAGATAAATATATATTTTGTTTTTGGTAGGTTATGATGAATAACTCTGGCTATAGATTTTCAGTCCAACGCATCCAACCACACCAGAGTGTTTATAACTCACTGAAAAACATCCTTTTAAAAGTCCAAATGAATCCTCAGTAATCGATTCCACAATACCTGGCTCTTCACAATAAGTACCATTGTGTGCATATAGATGATTGGGACTGTAATTACTGATGCGTAATATCACTGAACTATCTGTGGTGGGTTTCTTAAGTGCTTCTAGTAGAGTCTAAAAGTCATACCCGCCGAAATGGGAGTTCTTGCGGGTGAAAAGACGGAAAATTTGTAGCGAGGATTGGGCGTAATAGTGGCGTAGCTAAGGGGAAGCCAGCCAGGGGCAACGCCCTCTCTAGTTGCATATCTTACCCGCTACTTCCCAGTGGTATTACAAATGATGAATCCTTTATAGGTATGAAACCTCAGTGCCCATACCTTATAACATTATATACAACATTTAAATTTGGTTCTATATGGCAAAGTTATATCCTTATTTAAGATGATTATCATATTTCATTTGAGTGTTCTTCGGTCATTTGATGGTGCAGTACTGTATTTGACACTCCAATTGACTTGAGGGGAGGGATATCAGAGGTGTATGAAGCGGAGGGAAACCGAGAAAAACGTTCCCCTGAAAGCATTTCACCTTCCCGATTGGATTCTTTCATGCAAGTTGGGAAGAAAAATTTGAAAATGATTAAAGTAAAATCTAAAAACTTGATAAAATTGAAAGAAAATTTGGTAAAATTATTGGAAGGTTAGGTAAAATCATTGAAAAGTTTGGTAAAATTTGGCAACATTTCTCGAAAACTGAAGGAAATTTCTTCAAAGTGAAGAAAATTACCGAAAATTAAGGAATTTTCCCGACTGCCCGAAAACGAGGAAAATTTCCCGAAATGTAAAGAAATTTCTCGAAAACGAACCAAATTGAACGAGATTTCCCGATTAACAGCAACGGTTCATGGAAAATTGATTTAACAGTGCGATTTTCCCATTTGTAATTAGGATATTGTTAGGGTTGTTACCCCTGAAAAGTGACCTTTTTTATACCCCTACCCACAATCAATATATTGGTTGAAAAGTTCTACTTTTATAGTTTTGCACCTAAAGAGGATTGTTGCCCCGGTCTAAAGATGTATTCCTGGTTACGCCACTGTTTTCGATCCTTCACACAAAAATAATCACTATAAGTCAAATGGAAACAAAAAAACTCCATATAGGCCTATTATTTGACTGTATATTAGGATTTCCAACTGTCCAACGCTCTGATATCACAAATGCTAAAAATAGATGTATGTGAGTAATGTTTTATGAGTTACATTGAACAGCAAAATTATGTTGAAGTGAAATTAAGAAAAAAATAAGTTTAGTGAAGTTTAGCAAGATATTCAAAATCGGCCAAATTTCATTTGGGCGGTACTGAAAAAGGTTTACTGGTCAAACATGTTTCAAGACGGCCAAATCTGTCATATTTGGCCGGTTATCGGCCAAACTAGTGACCCACATGTATATATCTTACACGTGGATCCTTCACATCACTCAATAGACCTTTTGAAACTGATTTCAGCCGAACGCGACTTTTCCAACACTTTCGACCAATCAGCTACTAGGGGAATTTTCCCTTTGGCAGGCACCCAACTTCTCAACCAATCAGGGAAGTGCCATTTGCTCTGAGTGAGAGAGGTCGCATATCACATAATTCCCTGTGCTTCCTGAGCAAAGTTGGCATATTGGCTTTATAGATTGTTATTAGCAAATGGGAACCAGAACCAAAAGATTTTGTGGTTCCAATGCTTTTTCTTTCATGCTGATAACAATCAACTTTCACTTTTATATTATTGGCACTAACCGAATATCTCCAAAATAAGTACGAGGTAGGCTAAGTGAAAAGTACAAAGAAAAGTGAAATCAAAAGTAGAGTGCCCCTGGTTGCTGTGAAGCTGTTGGGACAGAGAGGGATCAACATAGATAATTGTCCAACATATATCAGAAAATGTAACAAAAGTTGCATAGATAGTTGTGGCAACTGCATTTTCAATATCACATGGTGCCACAGAACCTATATCAAGTCCCTGACAAACCCACACAGAAGTTGCTCAAAAATGTCAATAAAGCACAGAATATCACTAAGTAACATTAATATGACCATATGAATAATCTGTTTGATCTAAACTCACATCATCAACCCAACTCTCATTTCTAACAATTACTGCTAACGGACAGGGTGCGGCTATTTTGTATCAAAGAGCGCGGCCATTTTGTATCTCCAAGGACTTTCAAGATAAATAAAATGGTTGAGCGCCACCAATAACCAAAATTCAGGCGAACTTTTTATCCCCTAATGAACTCGACAAGGAAAATCCAATCACAGAATACAATCCAGGATTACCAAAGTCCGTCGAATAAATACAAAAAAGGGGGACAAAGCCTCCAGGATTCCCATACCAGTTTACAACCTAAAACTGTGAATAAAAAACCCAGTACATGACTGGCAGCCAAGCCTAATTAATGTTAGTTGTAATGTTGCAAAGCGGCAACCGTCAAAACATAACCTAACAAGTATCACAAGATATCTGAGCAAATCTATCACTTCACTATATGAAGATATTTCTTATATAAACATTTTCCTTACAGTATGTAAATAATTTTTCCTCATGAAACGATTACAACTTAGTTTGAGATAACTACCTTTACTTCCAAATGAAAACAGAACTTGGGATATACGTGCGTTAGCACAGAGCAGGGAGTTGCCATTTGGCAACTCCCTGCACAGAGCGACCATTACATAATCCGCCCCTTGAACACTACTTCATCCTGGTTTTCTGTGTCTGTGGCATTCTAGTATCCGCATGAACGATTACGTGACACTGACATGCGGTCAATGAAAAGTTTCAAGTTTATTTTTTCATTTTCACGTTGGTCCATTTCCTATAATATAACAAAATTTGTGGTGAAATGAATGCGTAACATACATGGTCAACTCGTCCGTGTTTCAATGGGTGCTATCTTCAAATGCCATTGGCAGATTGGGAAGAGAACGAAAATCGTGCATGCATCGCACAGGTGACGCAAGTGCCGAATCACCAAGGACATCATTAAATTATTGACCAGTTTGACTGTAAATAAACACCTATAAGATTACAGGAATAATACCATACCAATTTGAGAATACCTTCTAGGGCCTGATCGCCACAATTTTCTGTTCAAGGATACCAAGATAGCAATAAAAAAGTACACGCCCCTAATAAATATCATCCCGACATATTTAACCTTTCTGGGCTTAATGATTGACAGCTTGTTTCAACCAATCACCGTACGAATTTGCCTAGCAACAAAATCTGCGTAACTAAGTGGGGCAAACATCTAAGCGATACTGGTACAGTGCAGCTAGCTAGCGGCGTGCGCTCGTGTAGTCAATGCAACTTACTGTACAAAACAAATTTCTGCACACACAGACTGAGTGACGGCAAAATGGTGAACACAAATTGCGCTTACGGGCCCTCGGCGGGCTTTGTAAATCTGATTGCTTTTACCCAGAACAGTAACCAAATTGAATTTTGTTTATGCTATTTGCTCAAACTTCCGGAGAAGTGCCATAAATGAATCAAAGCTTGCGACAGGCCTCGCAATGATCTAAATGTCAACGCATTGGTAATGCACAACTGCGGATTTGAGGTTTATGCCCCATATAGTTACCGCGTTGCTATGTTGGGCGTGGCCTATTTGGAAACCTGGAAAGGTTAATTGATTACGTTTACCTCTGACTGTCTGAAACAAAAAAAGCATGACAAACAGGAAAGAGTTATCAAGGCTTATTTGGCAGTTTCCCCATTTTTTTACGGCAAGAAATTTCCTTAATTAACAAGAATTTTTTGTCGATTTACGAGAATTTACTTCACTTTGCAAGAAATATTACCAAATTTTTCCAAACTTTCCAATTATTTTAATAAAATTTCCTTCAGTTTTACCAATTTGTTTCCAATTTTCCCTCCTTAACGGGAAGAAAGCATGCATCCGGGAAGGTGAAATCCTCACCGGCAGGCAGTTCTTCTTCAAATGGGATAACGTTAATTTGAGGTCGACGGAAAATCTTATCCCCGCTTGGTAACGTGATTTCGTCTAGTGGACTTACAGACCAGATTGAATAGTTTTGAATAACCTAATGGGTTAATTCAAAGCAATTGAAAACAGTTGTCATCAAATTTGAATAGATGCGTCTATGATATGCCTACCTGGATTTAATTAGGATTTTTAGTTTTAAAGGCGGTTCCAGGATTTCTGTATGTCTGTGATGAAAGGTAGCTAATCTCCAAAACATGTAGGGAGTGATATAATTATTGTCACTAACAAATATTGCAATTTTCAAATATTGCAAATATTCATTAGCCTCGAAATGGAAAGATTTCCATTGTTTGGGTTGCTATAGCGACAGCATTACCAATAACAGAAGTACCAATGTCACTACCAATAGCACCACCAGCATCACCACCAATAGTACTAACAAATGCACCTCTAATAGCACTACTAATAGCACCATCAACACCACCGCCAATAGCACCATAAACATTACCAACAATAGCACCACCAATAGTACTACCAAGTTGCACCATAATAGCATTACCAATAGCACCATCAACAGCACCATCAACAGCACCACCAATAGTACTACCAATAGCACCACCAATATCACCACCAACAGCAATACCAATAGCATTATCAACAGCACCACCAATAGCACCACGAGCACCATCACCAATAGCACCATCAACAGCACCACCAAGAGCACCACCGACAGCATTACCAATAGCACCATCAACAGCACCACCAATAGCACCACGAGCACCATCACCAATAGCACCATCAACAGCACCACCAAGAGCACCACCGACAGCATTACCAATAGCACTACCAACACCACCACTAATAGCACCACCAATGGCACCATCAACAGCACTACCAGTAACACCACCAACAGCACCACCAGTAGTACTAACAATAGCACCACCAACAGCACATTCAGAGAGAAACAGCTTTGAATGGAACAGCTGGAGAGAAGCATCAGTAGTAGCAAGTGGCAGATAGAGATGGAAGAATTTGCTTAAATAAGCTTCAATTTCAATACCCAGGAGAAAAAAGCAGTAAGGTAAGTTAAGCTAAATTTATCAGCGACTAACCTTTTTTTTATCAGCAATAAGAAAAAAATATCACTTATTATCATTGGCGTTCCAGATAGCACGGAAATAATAATATATCACTCCGCTATCCAAAAATGAAAACCCTGAGATAAAAGGTTAATAAAAATATCTTCGAGAGGTCCCATGTCATGTGACAGCAAGCTGAGAAGTTGAAAATTTTAGGAATGGTGGGAAAAGGATAAGTCTTGATAATGCATATCCAAACTTGACGAAATTTGTTTTAGTAAAAGTTTCATGGGGAACTATTCTAACATGGACCCATACCCAAATTTTAGTGATTTGGTGAGGGTGGATAACATCTCTTCAATTCAGCCAACAAAAAAAAGGGGCCAAAACCTCTGGTGATCCCCTATTGAAAGCCTCTCATCCGAGAGATATTAGATGGTACTTTTGGAAAGGTTCACAAAAGATCCCAAATCTATAACATCCTGGTACAAAAAGGACCCCGAACTTGACTCTTTAATCATAGGCTTCAATCATGGGGCAAACAATTAGTTCCGTGCTACCTCCATAGTTACAGACAGTTGTACCTTTCAAGAAACTGTTGAACTTTGACTCTAAGGTACACGTACAAACGTAGTGAACTAATTTCATTAACATAATAGTTCATTATGCAAGGCTCAGTGCGCGGCTCTAAAATTGCACAATTGGAACTAGCATTGTTCTCACTCGATCGTTCATTCGTTGAGTCGCGTGGTAGCATTGAGTGTTACCGAATTGGCAACCTGTCATAGGCATACATCGGACCAAAGATACGGGTAGGCGAATACAAAATTTAAATCTTTTTTTTTCAAATTTTCTGAAGAAAGTTTGACATTGCCATTCTTGACTATCGACATCCTCAAATTCTTGTTTAATTTACTTTGTAAACTATCAGTGCAAATTATGAATATGAATATTGTTTCGCACACTCAAGATGCGAATGTAATTCAGACTGTGATCATTTTCTTAATATTGTATATTATACAAAAACATTCCCGTAAGATCATAAATATGATATTAGAATAGAAGATGACGAACATGATAAAGAAAATGTTAATGTGCAGGTATATACGTTTGTACACTCTAAAAAAGGAATGGTCAAATTTAATCATGGCATGGTTAACTTATGCACAGAACAAAATTGAACACATTCGACCATAATATGGTCAAATTTGTTGTTCGTTTTTTACCATAGTTAGATCGGTGCATAGTTGACCATCTTATAGTCAAATTTGACCATTCCCTTTTCTAGAGTGTAAATAGAATGCAGGGATAGGGAGGGGGAGGGGCGGAGGGGGGATTTACTTTGCTCAATAATATCCGCTGTAAAAACGTATTACGAGGATATGCAGGGCATTACTTGTCAGTCTCTTTTTTAATTCCAGATTGAAAATTGGAAAACAACTATATTTTCCACTTTTTTTTCCTTCTAAAGTCTCACAGAAATCATCACGTCACGAAATAGTTAATTATGGACGTGCAAGGAAAAGTAGTCATTGTGACAGGCGGTGGAAGTGGTATCGGGAAAGGTATTTCGGAAAGATTGTTAGAGAAAGGTGTTTTGGTAAGTAGATGGTGAAATTACCCGCGCCGCAATTATCGTGAAGAACAGTAGGGCGGCGGAGCGTTCAAAATATTGGGCGGAGAGGATAAGGGGGAGCTAATCAGGTCAGGTGAATGTGATATCAAATATATCGGGTAAAAAGCACCCCGACTCCCGTCCCGCGATGGAGATGAAGGTTTTAAAATGTTTTGAATTTGGAGGGGGAGGGGAGGGGTAAACATGGGAGGGTAACGCAACGAAATGGAATGTCCGCCTGATTTTCAAAACGCTGTAATACATAGAGTGTTGGGTCACGTATACCAGTCGTTGAGATAACCTGAAAAATAATATGACAACGCAAATATACATCACTCAAAAAATAATCACTAACGTCCCCCTCCCCTTCTCTCTCTCTCCTCAACATTTTATCCTTGAATTAAGACGAATTGGGAAATCGATCCTGACGAGAAGTGATGGGCGACCGTCCCTCCGTGCCGCTATTCAATTGTCAGGGATTCTGGGGTTGGACCCCGCCAGGTGTTAGGACAAGCCCCGAAGCCAACCATGCACATTCTAATTATAATTCCCGTGCACAAAATGCAGATATGTTCAAAACGCATCAATTTTAAATAACAAACTCAGGCAATATCTTACTTTCGTGAACTTTAATTTGAAGTCAGTACAAGTGTGGGACGGATGAGAACGGGGGCAGGCCTCATCTCCTCCGGGAATGACGGCCCTGTGAATTACCGACCATATACTCATGGGCGGCTCGTCATAGGTTAAAGAGGTTGCAATTGTCCCCCAATGATTTGCTAATCATTGTGTTTTTGTATAAAGAATACAAAAATGTGATAATTATAATTATGTGGATGTTCATTTTTGCCCCTTAATCATGTTTCGCCCCTCCAACTAAGACCTTTTACAGCCGCATATGTATACTATGATTATGTATACTATAACAATGGTCGATCCTTTCACACTTTGCATCATATTCTTGATCATTCGATGATGCATCATGAAATTTATAATATAACTAAGAAAACATCTAAATTGACCAAATTTTGATGAAGAAGCGAAGATTGATGTATTTGTCGAGTGACAATCGTAAATTGACCGTACAATTAGATTATTGTTGCCGGCAAGGCTGGCGCCAGCGAGGGTATACATCCTTTTAGGAAATTCTGTCCCTGTTGGAGGATTCGTAGCCATGTTGAGGAAATTTATCTATCGAAGTTCAACCTAATTTCTCGCACGATTTGAGCTCCCATTATCCACTTCTGCGTCAATCCTGGCTCATATCACTCCCAACTTCAAGTTGTGAACACACAATCACTTATAATCCTGTCCATGAATTACCTCTGAAAAGCGATTATACTCTCCTCTCCGTTTTCCGTTAGTTGGCGGGATATCTAAGATATCGAGAGGTTTTTCCGTTGGGGGAGGGGAAAATATCGTCGATGGGGAGGGGGAAAATATCGTCGATGGGGAGGGGGAAACGTCGTCGATGGAAACACATTCTACGACGGAGACTAAAATATTATAACAAATAAAACCAGACAGTTATTCCTTAATGTTCCCAAAGCTTATTAGAATATCCAATGCAGGATGTGTAAATCCTCGACTCCCGATAGGGAGTGCAGGTCCCTGTCCCAATAGAAGAACACACCCTTCCCCACTATGCATCGCCCCCTGATTAACATCATTAGTCCTGAAAAGATAAAATTATCAAAATGTATAATGCGTTTTTTCAGTTACTGGCCGTGTTTGATTTCAACGAGATTAATGGAAAGGAAACTGTGGCAGAATTTGCAAAGAAGTTTGGATCTGATCGAGTCAAATTTTACAAAGTTAACGTATCCTTGGAAGAAGAACTTAAAGGTAACCATAGGTAGCACAAAACTAATAAGGTATCACCCCGCCATCCAAAAATGAGAACCCTGAGAAAAAAGGCTAATACAATATTTTCGAGACGTCTCATTTAATGGGAAGCTGAGAAGTTGAAAATTTCAGGAATGGTAGAGAAAGGATAGGTCTTGACTATGCATATCCAAACTTGACGAGTTTTTTTTTAGTAAAAGTTTCATGGGGAACTATTTTACCATGGAACCACACCCAAATTTGAGTGATTTGTTGAGGGTGTATAACACTTCTTTACTTCAACCTAAAAAAGGGCCAAAAATACTAGTGACCCCCTATTAATAGTACCCTCATTAGAGAGATATTAGATGGTACTTTTGGAAAACCTCACAAAAGATCCCAAATCTGTAACATTCTGGTACAAAAAGGACCCCGAACTTGACGCTTTTATTATAGGCTCTAATGGGGAAAATAATTAGTTCCGTGCTACCCATAAACATATGGCCTATCCGCGTGACAAGCGTACGTCACTTGATGTTTTTGTAAAACATTTTGTTTTTCGTCAAACATTTCATATTTTACTTTTTATGAACTTTTTTATCACACAATGGAGATAGAACGAAACTCTCTCAATCTCCTTTATCTCACCACACCATTTTCCCGATTTTTCAACCTTGGACTGTCAAAGGAGAGATATGAAGGACATAAGTATCAAGTGTTTGTTTTAATCTTTTTATAGTTTCGTCATTTACTGCTGTTTCATAAATGTGTAGATATAAATTCTGTATGGTGGGCTGAATGGTAAATGACTAAATATTTGACAGGTTCTTCAAATCAAAGCATATCGGGCTGGCACAGACAGGGTAGTCGCATAGGGAGGTAGGTACAGCAGGTGTACGCGCACCTTGCCGACCGCCAGGGTACACACATATACCTCCCTATACAATTCATATGAAAATGAGAAATTTTACTGAGGAACGTAACACTTCCCCATAGGAGGCGATCCCGGAGACACGGTGGACATGTCCCCCAATTCATTGGGGAATTTGGGACACGAATATCATTATTACCTCCCTAAAAAATAAAGCCTTATATAGCGCCTATATAGCTGGCAACACCACTGTCTGGGCTCGTTCCCTCAATGTTAGAAAGAAATCGCCGCCACTGCCTCCCCTCTTCCCCCCCCCTCCTCCTCTTATGGAAAATCCTGGCTACGTGCCTACATGAAGTGAAGTTAGAAGAGAGATGTAACACCTTACAGGAATATTCCAGTGGATTTTTTGTGTGTATTAACACGAAGAACGACTATTGAAAACACAAATTGGTGAAAATCCATGTTCATATCTTGTTCCGTTAATTGCATTTCAAAGATTTCAGCATCGTGTTGAAAAGTGACCAAAATGTGTGATGTCATACTTGCGCTTCCGAGACATTTTAAAATGTATTTCTATTACATTATTGTAAAGCAGGTTTAGGAAATGCACCCCCACTCCCTTCCCTATCTTTTCCTCCCGCCTTTTACTTTTAACTTTACTTAACTTTTTACTTTAATTGCCTTTCAAAGAAATACATACAAATTGCCTCAGAAGTTTACCTACGACGTCACTCTGTTGCATGTCGCTTACTGCACCTTTCACTTCAAGACAATGTGGGAATATCTGAAAACCCTAATTAAATAAGATATAAACATGTTTTTTTTAAACCAATTTCTTTCTTTCTTATTGTCGTGTTCTTTAATATAACTTCACATAAAAATTCACGGTTAGAGGACATGCATACGTAAACTTTGTACGCATAAATAACATTATGCATGGCCGCCTAAAGTGTAAAATATTTTATATGCTATCAAATATACCGTCGACCGTGGTTAACACTGACAATGTGGGAAGGGGAGCTGCAGCATTGGTGTTTCTATAGTTGTTGTTTTTTTTTTTTAAGGGTTTTTAAAAACACATTTTGTTACTTCGTTCCCGAAAATTGAAAATTGTAGTTATAGATTTTGGTCCAAGTTGAAGATTTTTGCCTAAAATTGTAAAATTTTGCTCCAAAATTGCGGATTTTGTTCCAAAATTAAAGATTCTTTGCAAATTAATTGTTCCTTTCTAAATTATTGGAATTTCTTTTTTTTAAATCGAGCACCAAGTGCCCAAAAATGGAGGAAATGTCTCGAAAATTTCCCGAAATTCCGAGAAAGGTGTCCGAAAATGAACGAAATTTTTCGAAATTGAAGTAAATTTCCCAAAATTTGAAGATTTCTTAAAAATTGAAGAAGATTTCCAGAATAACAGCAGCGTTTGATGGAAACTGAATTGATCAATGGAATATTTCTCCGCTTGCAACCGGGAAATTGTGGATGTTCTTGCCACTCTCCACCCCTTAGAGGTAATCCTTCCTACGCCCCTGCGTTTAGTTTGTCACTTGCATATTTCAAAATAAAGAAGCCCGTAAGTAGTTTACTACGAACATTTAGCTGCTGCGGCATTTTGCAGGCTAGAAGCCACAATTGAAAGAATTTACCATTTTGCCTGTCAACTACCGCACTCTCACGATAATCTACAGTACAGTAGTTGACAGGCAAAATGGTGAATTCTATTCAATTGCGGCTTTTGGCCTGCAAAAAACCGCAACAGCTGGATGTTCATAGTAAAAAGGCCATGTTTTATTTTTGTGGTTTATTTGATCTCACAGCAGTCACAAACTTGCACCTTCAGCATGTTCACAGTAAAGAGTATTACTATTCTGTATTTTATTTCACACAAGTCATAAACAAGTTTTATATAGTCACTGTACTCTTATCCTGTATCATGTCGTATATGTCGGGAGGTAAGAACTTAGATGTTACCTCTTCGGATGCCAAATGCCAAATGGTCGGCGTGTTTACCCCAGGCCTCCCCAACAACCGGGATAATTCCTTATATATCTTCAAAAATTTGTAATGCCAGATATAACTAACCATAGTAACAATATTAGTAATAACTATGAAACATTTTCAATTTCAAACTTACCTTAAGACCGAGGGTGCCGGGGTAAAACCCACCAAAATTCTTGAGCAGGGTCAATAGGCCTAAATCTCTTACTTAACTCTTTTTCTCCTGCTTAACTCAATTTGCCGCTCTAGCTTCCTGTTCTCCCTTCGCAGCTTCTGCTTCCTTTGCGGTGGTGACTGGCTTTGCTCCCTTTGCCTCCCTCTACGACCTCCCTCTACGTGTGGTGTTACCTTTGGCCTGACCTGTGGCCTCGCAGTGGCAATTTTTTCTCCCTTGTTTTATAAAATTAATTAGTTGGATTGTTTTTTCTCTGTATTAAGTTTAATAATTGCTGGAGAATTTGTAGCTATTGGCTTAACAATGGCTGTTTGTTTTTTCTTTCCTTCAAAATCAAAATCTTCGAAAAATTGTTTAATTTTTTGTATAGCAGATCTTGGCTTGTTGGAGGCCATGTTACATTTTTTTTTTATTTTACCACAGCCCAGTATTATGAATGCAAACAGTATATTAATTTATCTGGCTATTACAGGGGCGTATTGTGATCAAAAGTTGTGCACTTTTCAGCAAAGGGTAGCATCAAAATAATCAATGTTCTTAATGGTGGTCAAAACTTGTGCGTCAATGAGCTAATGGTATGGAAGCAAACTAATCCTATCATGACTTGTCCTTCTCCTTAAACATTTGTTCCAGCAAATCATAACCACAAACTTACTGTATCAAATAGTGAGACCACTTTATATTAATTAAACTAACCAAACAATAAGGACTTCGTCCATTGCCTATATGATACTCAGCACCAACTTCCACAACGACTAAGGTTTTCAGAATAAAGAAAATAAAGAGGACAAATCTGCCCCGACCTGGTTATTGGTCAGGTCGGGTCTGACTGTTTAAAAGTTTAAGGTGCCGAACAACTAATGTATAAGCTGGAGAAGTATACCATACTTTCATTGTTGAACATCAAACATGGACTAAGTGCTTAAAACATGGCTTGGAGACAGACAAGATTATTTGAATTGAGATGGAAAATGATTTCTCAATCTGACAATGATAAAGCAGTTTGGTTTAACAGGAACACTATGGAATTGAAATCAGACTTACCTCTCATGCCTTTATATCGTAAGAGGAAGGAAAATAATAGATATTGATAATAATGATATTGATGTTGTTGATGTAGCCGGTATCTCCCGTCAAGGATTTCAAACAAAACCTCTTGATTATTTTGCTGAAAACAGCTTCTATTTTTAAATGGATTTCTATTTTCAAAATGGACTGGAATAAAGTCTTCACTTTACCATTATACTCCTTTTTTGGTGTTTAATGAACTCTGTACCAGAATAGCAAGCAAAACAATTGTTAGCTATTCTGGTACAAAGTTTGTTAAATACTAAACAGGAGTATAATGATGATGTGAAGGCTTTATTCCAGTCCATTTTGAAAATACAAATCCATTTTGAAAATAGAAGCTGTTTGAAGAATTAAGTGATTAAAATGACTTTGACATATCTGACTATGAGCTAATTTCTTTTCAATCATGTTGTTCATTAACTAAAAAAATGAAATATGATAGTTTTGATTGTAATGACATTGACATAAGTGGGACTTTGCAAGACACACGTATTGACAGTCCACTTAAAATATGAATGTCAGCAGGAAACACTTCGCATACTTAATCACCTTTGCCTGAATCTTTCCCAATAGACCAAAAAAGCTTGTCAAAATAACTCTTTTTATTTTTTTATTAATTCACCTAACCCAGAAGAGGATAGTTTTGATTACGGTGAAATTGATTTAGACTGGACAGGGAAGCAATCAGCTAGCCAACCAATGGTGCATATGGAAACTGAAAACTTAGCTTTGTTCCCCCCCCCCTCCCCCCCCCCCCCTTCCTTTCTCTCTCCTTCTCCTTCCTCATTATCTGCAGTATGCTCTGAAGAAATTGAAGAACCAGAAGAAGATAGTTTTGATTACGGTGAAATTAATTTAGGCTGGACAGGGAACTAAACAGTTAGCCAACCAATGGTGCATATGGAAACGGAAGATGAAACTTAGCTTTCTTCCCGCCCCTTCCCTTTCTCCTTCCTCATTTTCTGCTGTATGTTCTGAAGAAATTAAAGAACCAGAAGAGGATAGTTTTGATTACGGTGAATTTGATTTAGGCTGGACAGAGAACCAAAAAGCTAACCAACCAATGGTGAATACGGAAAAAAATTTGTTTCCACCCCCGGCATTATCTCCTGTACGCTCTGAAGAATTAGAAAATTCTAATCCATAATCTAATGCAAGAATTTCAATCTGGTGATAAAGTTAGTATGTCCATAACTTCTCCGGTCCTCTCGTACCTAATCTACATACCATATGGACGTGTCGATAATATCAACATCGATAGGATCATGCTTGCAGTGGAGAAGGTCATGCAATCTCGCAGAAGTTTCATCCTTTTCAGAAGCAGTTACCATAAATGTTCAGCACATAGCCATGTCCAACGGAGCCGGAATCGATTAACAAATGACAACAAAAAAGAGTAAAAGAAATTTGTATGCAAATTTTCTTATAAATAATACAAATGTATGTAAAATTGAGAATAATGATAAGATGTGTTTATCTGGAGCTATAGTTACAGCTTTAGCCCATTTAGATAAATCTACT
Organism: Chiridota heheva; assembly: GCA_020152595.1. Lineage (NCBI taxonomy): Eukaryota > Metazoa > Echinodermata > Holothuroidea > Apodida > Chiridotidae > Chiridota > Chiridota heheva. The sequence continues at coordinate 420,413 of JAIGNY010000033.1, forward strand.
CAGAGATACCGCTGGAGTACTATACGCGATGGTGGTGTAAAACAACCAAAAGATGCTCAAGAGTTATGTGACAGGGTAGGGGTGTTGCAGGGGATGGTTCTCTTGAAGCTGTCCAAACCTTCAAGACACATTTAGCTTCTGAAGATATACAAAATCATGTTGTTCAGAAAGATATTAAAGATCTTTTTCTTTTTACAGGACCAATGCTTTCAAAACATTGTTTCTTTTGTTTAGTTACAATCACCACTTCACTGAATTATTTTTTGGGTGCAAGGAATTTTTGTACCTTATGTTATAAGAATATTTATGGTAAAAGTAGCACTTGTGTACAGAAGCTTGCAACTTTTGCAAGACTTCAAGGGAAACATGTAAACAGTGTAAGGAGGGGGTTCCTTGTAGTAATTGTAATCGGGGTTTTCCATCTACAACTTGTTTTGAAAGGCATAAAAGTGATGTTTTGATAAGAAACTTTGCCTACATAGACACATTTCTGAAACTAAAACAGAAAACAGGAATGTAGTGGTTGGCCCACTAATTGCGTAACGCAAGAAGAAGAAAAAATACTTGCATCACTTTATACAAGAAAAGTGAGGGTATTGATTTGAATCCTGAACATATTTTTTTTTAAATGCTGGAAAGTTGCCAAATTAATGCTTAACAGCTTTTGGGGAACATTTGGACAGCATGCAAATTTACCCAAAACTGTAACATTAATTGATGAATTTTCAATCTGATGCGAGATGGTTCAAACAAATCAAGTCAGTAGATTTCACAAACGATAAATCAGCTTTGATACAGTGGAAAGATAAACAAGATCGGGTGGGGTCAAACTCACATTTTCATTGCAGCTTTCACTATTGCGCAGGCACGTTTGTTTTTGTACAAATATCTTAATATGTTGCAAAGAAGAATATTAAACTTCGACACCGATTCTTTGATTCTAGTGAGCAAGCAGGTAAAGTTGAACTGGAGTTGGGTAATTGTTTAGGTGATCCTACTGACAAATTAACCAAATTTGTGGAAGGGGTTCAGATTACATCTTTCATTTCGGCCGGTACGAAGAATTATGCATTTAAATTCAAAACATGTAAAGTTCGTGGTATTACATTGAATTATTCGACTTCAAAGATGATGAATTTTGATGCATGGTTTCATAAGTAGATAGACTCCATGAAGCTATGTTTGGATGGAATGAGGCGGAAGAGTTACCTGTGGAAGTTTTATATAAACATAAAATTCAACATAAAGGGCCAAAGCAGGTATTTTTACGCCAAATGGTTGAAAGGTATAGTGTTTTACAACAAACGTTTGCTACTAAATGACTTTACCATATTGCCAGAGGGTGGTGAAGTATTTTCCTTTAAATTCTATGTACCTTGTGTGTTCTTATCAAATGCAGGTTATTTGGCAAACACGCATGCCATCTAGCACAAAATTGATGCAATACAACCAACTTTTGAAGAAAAAAACACCAAATGTACAATCCTGCATATGCACAACGAAAATCTTTATTGGGTTTGCTTCAGATTTTTAGTTGGGTTAGCTTCAGCTTTTGATGCTAATCCATTTTTGCCTACAGATGAAAAAATATAGGGGGGGGGGGGCAACTGCTACTGAGCAAAGTATCAATGCCAAACAAAGGGATGCAGCCAAAGGTTTTTAAATTCGTTCTGGGGTGATATGGAAAGTCATTTTAATGAAAAGGCGGACAATTTGAGTATGGAGGTAAAAATATAAGAGGCAGTCAGCTGACAGAATTGCCTGTAGGGGCTTCCCCAACCAGAAAGTTAACTGTTGTAGGGCATGAAGAATTTGCTAAAGCTCCTGCTGCTAGTAATATGCTAGTAACAGCTATATCAAATCAACAATTAAAGAACAAAGTAAAAGAATATAGACTTGAAGCAAATGAACCACATGTATTGCAATACGATAATGACTTTTATGATGATGATGGGTCTGGAACATACGATAATAACTTTGATGATGGTGATGGTCTGGAATTTGCATAACTATGAATATTCATGAGAAATTTGCGCAGGACATCAGTGTGTGTGTGTGTGGGAGGGAGCGTGGGGGAAAGAAGAGCAGCTCGAAGCCTAACGTTCTAATCGATTTTATGAAACTACTTAAGCCATGCAAACATTTTAAAGCATACATATCAAAACGCTCCCGTTTGTACCTGAAATGAAGGTACAGGTTACGGCCTGATACCCATGCACGGGTGCAGTTTTGTGTTTGTTCGTAATACAAGGTATTACAACATGCTTGAATTATGTGTATTGGATTATAATAAAAACAATGTTCACTTTTTCCCCCAACATCATGGCTTACACCTCCAACTTAAATCTCTTATACAGCCGCTGATGTCATATGTAAATAGAATTGGCTTGCTTTCATCTTCTAGGCGCCATTAAAAATGTTTATGATTGCCATAAGCGACTGGACATCATGGTTAACAATGCTGGAATATGGAATGACAAGAAAGTGACCGAGACAATACTGACCAATCTGGTAAGTGTTTGTGACCTCATTTTCTTTTCTGTATATATATATATATATATATATATATATATATATATATATATATATATATATATATATATATATATATATATATATATATATATATATATATATATATATATATATATATATATATATATATATATATATATATATATATATATATATATATATATATATATATATATATATATATATATAACAGACAGTGGCAAAACAATAGGATGGGAAGGGTGGGTAAGCCCAACGGGTCCCGAGCAATTTGGTCTGTCTATGTTTGGTATGGTGCCCCAAGTGCAAAATTTCCCATGAACCCTTTTATGCCACGATGGCGGCACACTAATGCAATTTAGATTTTGAGCATGGCACTCCTTATTGAAGCAGTAGCTTCCCGTAGGTCAAAGACATACGTTATTAGCTTAGTTGAAAACAAGAGATTCTGGCAAGTGAAATCTTTCAAAAAAATTGGACAAGTTTTCCTCAGCGTAGGGCAAAGCCATTTAAACTTCAGACATCTCCTAGATAAAAGGAATTATACATTTTTTACTAGGCCTTGAATTGAAGTTTATTTCTTCAAACTTTCTTTACACTGTGATATATAATTATATTTTTACTAGATTTGTTAATAAGTTCTCTGTCATATCCAATGGTTTCTAAACAGAAAAATCTCTAAAACTCAGAACAAATGTAATAGAATACATACAGATAGACAGACTTTGAGAAATGTGAGGATGTGACGTCACTACCTGACAACTGATTTCAGTCGTTTATATACAAATAAGACTTTAAACTTGAATATCTCTTAAATCTATAAGATTTACTTTAAAGTCCTCTTTCATATAACATTGACTTGCTGGACCACTTCACTAAACTATTCCTTTAATTATCACCAAAATTACCTGAACCGTGAGTTTAATTTGATAGAAACTATATTGTTTTCGAATTCTATGCCAAAAACAGTGCCAGTTTATTGTACTATATACAGACAGATGTACTGTATGGGCGAAAACGCCTAAGCAATGTTTAGCTGTTTAAGACGTTTCGTTCTATAGAGATTGTTTGTATTGTATGCATCTGACACAATTGAACTTTATTGCGGAAATTATCGCCTAAAACCGGTAATTTTATCTAAAACTCCACATGGTATTTTTTTATTATTTATCCGCAATATCAAAGGAATTGTTTAAAACATAGTCTGATGCAGCTGCATTTACAAAGTGTATGTACTATCTATTCCATGATTATTTGCTTCGGTGCTTATCAAGCGCAGAATCCTGAGGATGCAATTACAGCAGTGAAGCAACAACATGGTAGGACGGGTGGGTAAACCCACGAGCCCCGAGCAAAAATGTGGGACTTTTGAGCATTGTAAGCAATGAAACTCTAATATAATGTTTGTTATGGGCCCAAGCGCCACATTCCCTACGGGCCCCACGACTCCATATTTACGCCGCTGATAACAGAATAAGAAACATCTATTCGAAAATGTGTGTTTTATTGTTCAACACTGTGAATTTCGAAATCTGAATTTTAGGCCACCAGACCCAGGTATATTTTCAAAGGGGCCTGAGCCTCATCCAAACACTATTCATTCTGTCATTATAAACTTTCTCTTTCCAACATGTAGCTTGGTGTAATATATGGAACACATATTGCTGCGGAGTATATCAGTAAACGACATGGGGGGAACGGAGGGGTCATAGTAAACACGGCATCAATAGTAGGTGAGTATACGCCATGCTTTGAACCAACTACTAACTTCCTTACTTTAAAAGAATTAGTTCAGTGGTCAAGCATATCCATATTATATAAAAGAGGACTTCAACAGAAACAAAATAATGAAAAAAAATCATTCAAAAATGTTATTTCATTAAGAAGATATTCAAGTTGAAAGGTTGAATTAAAAGGTCATGCAAGTCCATCTTATATGAAAGAGGACTTCAACAGAAACAAGTTAGTACAGAAAACTTTCAAAAATCGTATTCCATTAACGAGATATTCAACATGAAACATTTAGTTAAAAGGTCATGCAAGTCTATTTTATATAAAAGAGGACTTCAACAGAAACAAAATAGTAAAGAAAACGTTCAAAAATCATATTCCGTTAAGGAGATATTTAAGATTAAACATTTAGTTAAAAGGTCATGCAAGTCCATCTTATATAAAAGAGGACTTCAACAGAAGCAAAAACATTCAAAAATCTTATTCCGTTAAGGAGATATTCAACTTTAAAGATTTAGTTAAAAGGTCATGCAAGTTCATCTTATATGAAAGAGGACTTCATTGAACTCCACTAAACTAATCCTTTAAACAATAGAGCAAACAATGATGAGCGAATCTTGTGCGGTAAGTGCACCCCTTGACGCTATGGCTATAGCCGCACGTGATTCCATCTCAATAGATTAACAAATCTTTTTCCAATCAATTAGGAAGAGGTAATTTATTTTGAAAGAAATAAATAGAAATAGCCCTCGAATCAGATGGAACATGTACACAGCATTAGAAGATCTGGATTATACCCAAGGGAAAATCTGCAAAAGAAAACATCTCGACTTCATGAAATTAGAACATATGTTGGGCCAAAGACAAAGACATTGAAGATGAACAATAACAGTGAAAAGTAATAAGTGTATCAGATAACGAGAAGATGTAGACAAGTTTGCATATCTGATCACAGCATTGTTTAAAGATAAAGGCACCGAAGATGACATAAAACTGTAAGAAGGAGAATCTCCTTAGCACTGACCATATTTAAACAAGTTAGTAAAATATGGAATTCAAACATCTACAAGAGAAAAAACAAAGTTAGAATTTTTCACACCAATGTTATATCAGTGTTACTTTATGGCTCTGAAACCTGGAAGTTCAACAAATCAGACGAAAATAAACTGAACATATTTCAAAAGAACTGCTTAAGGAAAATCATAAAAATAAGATAGTTGATGAAGATCAGCAATGATAAATTATATGAGAAACACAGACAATACCAATTAGTAAGACAATTTATACAAGAAGATGGAGACGGACTGAATTGGGCATGTACTAAGGACTAAGGAGAAAATGATTATGCCAAAATCGCATTGTCGTGGGCTCCGAACTTCCGGAGGGAAGCAGGAGAAGAGGAAGACCAAAAGGAATTTGGAGAAGGACAGTTGAGAAAGAGAGGAAGGAACTTGGGTGGTTTAGGTGGAGAAAAGCGACAGAATTTGCAAGAAATAGGATGAAATGGAAGAAGCTACTCCTTAAAGCTTTAATCTCCACAGTCAGGAGAAAAGAGATGTAAGGTGAGGTATAAGCCCTCGAAGTGTTATAACATCACATTTTGTATTAGACTTACTGCATCATTCATTTTTCAACACATGCACTATGGCAACCTTTAAAATGGATAAGGCCTAACTTCTATTCAAAGGAATACAATATAATGTTTTATTTCACCAATCTATTTCTTGAATTGTCTTTGTATAACAGTATAAATTCACATGAAATATCATGAGAATGTTCTTTATTACTGCAATAAGTTGGACATTCCACGAAGTTGTCAGCTTGCATTTGGTTTGCCCGAGAAAAAGTTTGGGTTTCTCATTTGCATGTCCTTCCTGAAAGGTGCACGGGGAAGTGACCCCTTCGGTCCCTGTATGCTATCCCACTCTTAAAACACAATGGTCAGAATTTTCTGGTTACTCGGTGAGTAACATTTCCTGGTTGTTTTTAACCAGGAAATTTTTTAGACTGCAAGCTGGTTGGTAAAATACCTGGAACAGACGCTGTCACGACAGCGCAAAAGTCAACATCTAACCTGGAAAGTCTAAACGCAGAGATTTGTTGCTAAGTAACACACGTCCTGGATCCTCACGTAATCACGTGCACACGCAAGCTAAAGGCTAGCCGCGGAACGGTAAAAAAGCTCCTGTGTCGATGCTATAAAAAAAATTGCAGGAAACCAATAGAATGCTATTGAAAACATTACAGAGTATTTCGAAGATAATCAGTCATTTCTTGTCGGGATTAAATTGCCATGTAGTTGATTATAACAACAATATTAATAGAAACATTTACCAAGGGATGTCGATACTTAACATTATGCTTGATACTCGTGAGGCTACAGGTACATTACAGTAATACTGTACAACTAGTACAGTACTATTCGATAATTACCTGCATGGCATTATTCTATATTAGGTAATAGCAACACATTTACATGGATATTTCCTCGGGTGAAAATTGACACCGACCAAGATAAAGTGTTCAAATAAACCCCATTCATTGCTAAAATTGACATGGATTTTCCTAGATAAAATGACCAGGAACAGTGATTAACATGATTGACCACGAAACCCTGGTCATAATAACCAGTAATATGTTGGTGACTTCGTGACATTAATCTTGGTTGAAATTTAGCATTTTCGTGGTTAAATTTAACCAATGTGTTTTTAGAGTGCCCGATTCCAGCATCAATAAAGACAGAAAGAAATTCAGGTATACAGACTTACAAACTATACAATCGTATTATTTATTCCAATCAATCTCTCGTCATTTTATTATTGATTCACATGCCAAGGCGGCTGTATGCCTATGGGGAAGGGGGTGGGGGGTGGAGCAAAAAAAGAATAATGATAATGATGATGATAATAACATAGGCGGCTGTAAGATAATTTAGTTGGAGAGAAAAAGAAAAAAACGATTAGGGGGAGAGGGGGCATGTACACACTCTTGTCCCTGTTTTTCATGAATATTCATTTTCACAGCTTCTTATGCCGTCGGATCTCCAGTCTACTCGGCGTCAAAATATGGAGTAGTCGGATTCACGAGGAATTTACCGGTAAGAAAATGAATTGGAAATTTGATTTGAAAACTATACAGACTTGTGGATCTACTTCAGTCTTAGCGATCTAAAATAATCCGATGCGATCACAATGTTTATCATATAGGCCTATATATGATTATTTTATGGTTTTATCTTCGATTTCTCTTTTTTATTTGGGAAATGGGGTGGCAGTGCCACCGCCAGGCACCACGAGCTAGAAGAGGGGACATTGTGGGACCTACCTACATTCCGACATATTTCCCTCGGATTTGGAAAATTGATTATGGCATCTTGACGAGAAGTTGGGAACGAGTCTATTTGTTCCCAACGTGGCGTCAATTTAATCAAAACCAATACAAACACACTAATTGAAATATATTTACCTCCACGTTACAGACGATAACCTTTAATGCTACTTTTCTGTCTGCCTGTTTGTATTCCCTAAATTTCCACCAATGTAGAAATTGGTCCATAGACCTTTAAAAAATATCATCGTGAATTGTATATGAGAGGGGACTTTTAAAGAAACAATTTTGTGTCAAAATCATGTTGATATCTTTTCTGCTTATAGGATTTTTTGCATTTCAACAGTTCGAAGATTGCGTCAGCGTGTTGGAAAGCAACCTCGCAGTGTGAAATGTGATGTCTTAAACTGTTAAAGGCAGATTCAATGTTATGGAATTATTACATACCCTGATATATTAGTATTGAAATGGGAATGGAAAAGTTCTACATTAAATTGTTTAGTGTCTTTGACAATTATTGTCTCATAGATTGGTAACAATGATTTCAAAGCAGAAGGGGGCATTCGGACTGGAGCTATCTGCCCTTCCGGAGTTGATACACCATTACTACAAGGCCATATTGCAAGAAACCCTCAAACAGGCGGTGGTGAGAGGAACGTTTTACCGTAAGTTCAACTTTCGCATCATTCATAGTGTGGAACATACATATACCTACTTCACCATTTTTGTTCAGAGATCTATGGACCTTCAGACAGGTAGCAACAACTTTAGCTTAATTGGAAGAAAATCTGATATAACAATAGCACCAAAAGATCATCAAATCGACCAGGTTTACAGCATTCTTGATATTAGAGCGTTATTATAATAGATTATGCAAATTTCATTTTAATTTTGTGACACCACAACTAATTTTATGAATTTCCTGATATTATGCTTATTGTTTTTGTACAGTGAACAGGTTAACGATTATGAAAACACAATACTAGATATTATCTAAATAATAATTCCCTGATAATATTTACCGCCCCATCCCACCCAAGGTCCCACTTGTAACAAGGTACCTCTAACAGTCTGGACTTTAAGCAAATTCTCTATTGGCTGAAAGAGTATTGAAATCTGCGCAACAACCTGGTAACAGAGAATGAGAATGACTTTGTGTGCGTGGTATTTACAGATGAATGTATACAAATCTTAAACAAACAGTTTTTTAAAGTAACTCAGTGGTAAAAAGTCACATAAATGTATATCGCAAACTATAGAACAAAGATGCTTTCAAATTAGTATAGAACACCTCATATATTATACAATGGGCATAATTAGTGAAAGAAGCACGACATACGCTAGGTTTCATAGTATTTCGTTTGACCAAAATATAAACTTTCCTTCCAAAATGTGTAAAATTCCAGCAAATAACTAGTCTTTTAATCATACAACGCAAAAATTCTGAAATTCGTCACTGATGTAACGACATAAGTATATGCAAGATACACGGGAACAATTTCATTGTATAAGCAGTGGCGCAACTATAGAGGGTTCTGTAGGCCCGTGGGGAATTTAACACAGGATGAAAGGAGGGGAAGGGAGGGGGAGGCATAACAAACATATCGCAGTCTAATTGCTCAGGGCCCGCAAATCTCTTTTTTTTGTATTGAGACCCATGGGGTTTACAACACCCTATTGTTGCCCCACTGATGGCGCCGTGGAAGGAAGAGGCAAACGCCATGTAGCACAGTAAAAAGTACAAACTATTTGCGATAAAATTCCATGCCTGTACAAGCTGACAAGGCTCTCTCGAAACAGTGATGACCTGCCTTTGAAGAGGGAAAGCCGTGCCCCTATCCTCTGCGTCCTTTTGTATCATAATGTAGTTGACAGAAGGCGTGGTCTCTGTTTCTTTTACAGGGTATCCTTGGTGGTAGACGCCTTCATGAAAGTCATCGAAGATGGCTCTATCAACGGGGATGTGATTCGAGTAACTCCGGGAACAGGAATTGAGTTCCAGCCATATGAAGACTC
>JAIGNY010000033.1:435000-472500 GCA_020152595.1 Chiridota heheva
GTATAAGAAATCAAATTGACCATAATGCTATATCAAAGAAATACAGAAGCTCACTTACAGACATTAGAACAAAGCGTGCAGCTGATATTCACAGTGATCACAACCTACTTACTGGAAGTTTTAGAATTAAATTAAGAGCACAGAAGAAACATGGACAAACGAGAACTGTGTATGAATCAAACAAACTGAAGTAAGGCAAGAGTATGAGAGAGAATTGGAGAAGATAACCTCAAGTTGGAGAAATGGAAGTATAAATGAAGAATGGAAACAGATAGAAACTACACACAACAAGACAGCCATGAAGGTACTAGGGAAGAGACAGGGTTCAAACAAGCCCTGGATATCTGCGGGGTCATGGCATGCAATTAAAGAGAGAAAGCTTTTAAGACAACAAATGGAAGATGCTAGATCTGTACGTATCAGGCAGATCATACAAAGTGAGTACAGGAAAAAAGATAAGGAGGTGAAAAGGAGAGTACTTGCCGGCAAAAGAAGATGGTAGGCAATGTAGCAAAAGATGTGGAAGAAGCTACATCAAGAGGTGACATAAACAGCTTGTATAAGATTACAAAGAAACTATGTTATAAAGAAAGAAAAAAGGGCAGGAATAAGAAGCAGATATGGAAAATCAATTACAGGAGAAAATGAGATAAGGGATAAATGGAAGGATCATTTTGATGCACTTACATGCACTTCAACAACCTCCACCCCAACCCGAGCCTCGTACTCAACAGCAATTGCATCCCAGGTTAAAGTTGACCACACTAAGTTCCTGGGCCTAACCCTAGAATCAAAGCTCTCCTACAAGCAACACATCACCAGCCTGAAACAGAATGCAAGAGCTCCCTCAAAATTCTCCGCCTCCTTTCCAACACCACTTGGGGTGCGGATCCCACGCTTTCCCCATAATCTTTAAGCTCACCATTTGTGCTAAGCTTGACTACGGCAATATTGTCTACTGTACCGCACACAACTTTTACCTCAACCGCATCAACACCATCCAAAATGAAGCTCCCCGGCTTTGCCTGCGTGCCTACAGAACCTCCCTCATCACCAGCCTTAACATTGAAGCCAACGAACCCCCTTCCTGCTAAGGTGTAGGAAGCATAGTCTTTTCTATGTTTTTAGAGCCTCGCCAACACCCAAAACCTTGTCTACATGTTTACTGGTATGTTTCAGCAGATGTAATATACTTAATTTATAATATCATATCACAGCTATAATATTAACACTTTATTAGAATCTACCTCAGAAACTATCCTAGACCCGTCAAAATGTATCCCAAAGAAATGCTTTGTCATGTTTTTGTTTTTTTGTATTGTCACTATAAACACTTCAGGATTTTCTTCCTTTTGACTGATTTCTTGTTTTCAGTTTGATTCAGGCTAAGCATTCATTGTTTGAGTTCCTTTTAGGAAAGAGTCATATCTAATCCTTTTCCTTTAGTGCAAGAAACCAATTGTTTTGATTTTCTTTGATACCAGAAACCAGTGATCTGTTGATTTGGTTTTCCTAGGGTTCAGAAAATTGATTTTTTTTGGATTTCCTTTCAGGCACGTAAGGACATGAATCTTTATTCAGCACATTCAAGGAACTAAGTCTCGGACATCGACAGCCTACATATGCATATGGCTTGTATGATTTGAGTTGTTTTGCATCCCACAACTTTGGTGGTACATCCATAATAAATATACTGAAAGTTTTAGACCTTTTTAAAACCGATTTTAGCCAAACGTGATTTCTTCAGTAGTTCGACCAATCAACTGCTAGGGAATTTTCCCTTTGCTACCCAACTAAGCAGCTTTGCAGAATTGCGCACGCGCATTACCGTAACGCATAACGCACGTATGATACGTGCGCTTGAAAACATTTTTTTTATACGTTTGGTCCCATACCGTGCGTAAATTGTGCAGACGGCCAAGATTTCCACAGTATTTGATTGGCCAATAAGATTTCCCCAGTATACGATTAGTCCATTATGGACACGTGGACCTTGGCCATTTGACATTATTTAAATTAGTTTTGTGGAATTTTCCGATTCATAATTGAAAAGGTCTATAGAAAGAGTCGTCCAGACCTACCACCCAGGATCAAATGCCATTAAAACAAACTGCTATAATTTTGTATGATGAACAACTTTTGAAATATATTTTCACAAAGTTTAAGGATAAGTTTACTCGTGAAGAATGTTTATATCAGGTGAAACAAGTCAATAAAACAACGAGGCCCCGTAGAAACCTATTAGCTAACTCAGTTAAATTGGAAAAGTGATTTATCGGAATCATGCCCGACTCGGCTAGATATCCTCCCGACTCGGCTTGCTGACAACTTGATGCTAAGACAACAATCTTAGCCGGGCAAAGATGCAAAATATCTGATGCACTGTTTAACAGTCCGGGAGAGGTCCTAAAATAAGGAACCAAAAAGTACTTAAATTAGGAACTTTTCGTAGCATGGACATCAAAATTTGTGATTTTTCCATGATGTGTTGCTAAACTAACGTTAAAGCCTTATGTCTGTATGTAGTGTTATAATTTTCAAATTCTAAATTATTCTGCGAAAAATGTCTTTGGCCGGCGAAACTTAGAACTCAGTGACAAACCTTACATACTTTCATGGCTAAATATTATCCACTCCCTTTCATATGTTCACCACGCCGTTTTGAAATATGAGGAAAATCAGGAAAAAAGCTAGGCTTTTCGGCGCGAAACAGTCATTTCAAAAATTCAAATATTTGTAACAGTGTATTTTTGTCGTTGAGATTGCAGATTCTAAGGAATAAAATTGCACATCACAAAGTCTTACAATATATATGTAAAAATGGTCCTTCACTTAATCTTTCTGTATATTTTTGGCGCAATATATAAACAAAACGGCTGCAAAACGTCTATTAGCTTGGGTATTTTACAGGTTCCTTAAAATAGGACCCCTCCCGGACTGTTTAAACAGAGATCTAATTCATGCCCGATTAAGTTCAGCTAATGTAACAATCATGTCCCCCCGACTTGGTGGGATGCTGACAACATGATTTTTGGGTCAGCAATCTTAATCTGGTAGGGATGTGAAATATGTTAGATGTAGTCAGATAGTAGCGTAGCCTCCAAAAACTGAAAAAGGAAACCGTGAATTTTGATGTAAACATTCAAAAAGTGGCGGATTCGAGGACCCTTGATAATGTTATTTCTGAAAAAGTTGGACAGTAGGAAGGAGAATCATGACCTCTCCCTATCACGTAGCTTTGCCACCAGCTGACTGGTCGGATATAACACAGATTTTTGGCATGTATGGGAATCATACCTGAATCAGCTACAATCTTGAACAAAACTGTTGTGACACTTACCAGCTTAACAGGAAATTTGCATGTTATTTCAAATACTTATGTACAGCTATTTTCATTCCATCCCCCTCCCTCCAAACAGCAATACACTTTTCTATCATTTTCAGGGACTAAGATTTAGAAAAGAAAATCAAGGAATTACATCAACTTTTTGAGCTGTTCGCCCATAATACATCACAAATTTCTCATGAATTAAAATGAAAAGTCATTTTTTTTTAAACTGATCTGCTGAGATGTTTATACCAGGCAGCCACGGCCACCGAAAGGACGTGGAACTGAAAATCTGCTCCTATGTAAGGGGCTCAAAGAGTCGACAAATTATCGTGTGTGTGTGTGTGCGTACTTTTTTTATATTTCTTTTATTAAGCTGGTTAATCCTGACTTCAAGAAGGCCGGTGGCATAAGGGTCGCAGCTGTCTGTCCTTCAGTGGTATACACCCCACGGATGGAAGAAGCCTTGAGAAAATTTAGAAACCTAGCCACTACATCTCGCAAACTAAATTTCCTTACGTAAGTTACTTCTTCATGATAAGTAAACTATTTTCAAGTAATCTGGTAATACGTCAAATTTAGAAATCTGCTCAGATTACTCTTTCAACCAATATAGAATTTACATGTTCATAGACCTTTAGAGATCTGTGGAAATGCTAACAATTTGAGCTTAAAGGGAAGAAAGTATTCTATAAACCGAGAAAATAGCCAAAAGTGTCCTCCGAATTGGATAAAGTCGACCATTTTACAGCATTTTGATTTGAATGCCTTATTATAATGAGTTATGCATATTTTTCTTTCAAGGATTGGTTCAGTTGTCAAACAAGTTTATCTCATATGAAAGAGAACTTTAAAAGAAACAAAATAGTAAAGAAAACATTCAAAACTGTTTTATTCCATTAACAGATTAAGGAGATATTCAAGCTTAAAACTCTGTCTTATCTTCGTAGAAATAACTGGTGTAAAAAGTCTACTATGAAAGGCTGGCACCCCCATCCTCACATTCTTAACAATTGTTAAATTATTTTATTTATAGAACATTTCTTTAACTGTTTTACTATTTGAATTAATATTCTTTCTTCAGGCGGTATAATATAATTACCCTAACTGACTAAAATAGAATAGAATAAATATAGACCTGAAGACTGAGGAATCATAAGCTGTGATGTCACAACTATAGTTTGATTTCAGTTGTTTCTACATGTACACAAATGATAACAAACTGTTTAGGAACTCAGTTGTTTGAATGTTTTCTTCATCAGTTTCTTTCTTTTGATGTCCTCTCTTATATAAGACTGTAAGATGGACTTGCTTGACCCCTAAGCTAATCCTTTAAGATTAACGAAATGAAATCAGGCACTTTGCTTCATCAGACCTTCAAAATTATATGGACGTGTCGAGAAAATATTCGATAAATTGCAGTAAAATCTATTCAAAATCATCATAATAGCAAAACATTTCTTCAAAATTGCTTCAACATTGACCATATTACAGCATTTTTAAATCTCAGGCATTAATTTGCATATTTTATGTAAATTTTGTGACGTATTACAGGGTGATCTCGGTATTTTTTTGTGCAAATCTTTGGGCTTTTTAATGTCTATCATAATTCTTTGAAGTGGTGCAGCAAATTCTGGCCAAAAGTTTTTTGAATCTTTATCATATCACCAATAAAATTCTATCCGCAATAGACTTTTCCATCATTTTCAATGACCCAGATTTAGGCAAAGAAAATTGAAAAAATTACATCAAGATTGAAGGGTTGCTCGCCTGGTCATACGTCACAAATTTCGCATAAATCAAAGTTTGAATAGCCATAACTCAGAAACAAAAGCTTTCTCCCAAATTCAAAAACTGATCTGCTCAGGTTTTAATACTCTTTCAACTAATATATAAATCGTTACATTTATCTGTTCATAACCTTTTACTTAATCCACTTATGCAAGTCTTATTTTTCAGATATTCCTACTCAAATGCATTTCTAAACACAGAAAAGGTCATCGATGACATTCTGTCTTTATCGTCTGTCTTAAACAGTTATATAGTCAAGTGGATCAGGGTTGCCAGGTCTACCACATTTAAAACATACAATATAAAGATATACTTTGTTTTTGGTCAGTGGCGTAGCCAGAGGAGAGGGGGGGCAGGCTGCCAGAGGCAATGCCCCCTCTCTAGTTGCATATTCTTACGCCCTCTCTAGTTGCATATTCTTGCCCCTTAATTCCCATTCATTAAAAATGATGAATCCTTGATAGGTATGAAACCTCAGTGCCCATACCCTATAACATTATATACAACATTTGAATTTGGTTTTATATGGCAATTTAAAGTTATATCTTCATTTAAGATAGTTATCATATTTCAATTCAGTGTTCTTCGGTCATAAAATGGTGCAGTACTGTATTCGACAATCCAATTGACTCGAGAAGGGGACATCAAAGGCGTAGGAAGCTGAGGGGGAATTGGGAAAATCGTTCCCCTGAAAGCATTTGACCTTCCCGGTTGGATTCTTTTATGCAAGTTGGGAAGAAAAATTAGGAAACGATTAAAGTAGAATTTAAAAACTTGATAAAATTGAAGGAAAACTTGGTAAAATTAATGGAAAGTTTGGTAAAAACATTGGAAAGTTTGGTATAATTTGGCAACATTTCTCGAAAACTGAAAGAAATTTCCTCAAAGCGAAGAAAATTACTGAAACATTAAGAAAATTGCCTGATTGGCCGAAAACGAGGAAAATTTCGCGCAATGTGAAGAAAGTTTCCGAAAACGAAGAAAATTGAACGAGATTTCCAGATTAGCAGCAACGTTTGATGGAAAATTGATTTACCAGTGCGATTTTCCTATTTGTAACCAGGAAATTGTGAGGGTTCTTGCCTCTGAAAGGTGCCCCTTTCTATACCTCTATCAGCAGTTAATATATTAGTTGAAAAGTTCTACTTTATAGTTTTGCCCCAAAATAGAATTGTTGCCCCATAAAGATGTAATCCCGGCTACGCCACTGTTTTCGGTCCTTCACACAAAAGTAATCACTATAAGTCAAATGATAAAAATGAAAAATTAATGAAAAAGCATATAGGCCTACATGTATTATTTAACTATATATTAGGATTTCCAACTGTCCAACGCACTGATATCACAAATGCTGAAAATAGATGTGAGTATTTTCTATGAGTTACTTTGAACAGTAAAATTATGTTGAAGTGAAATTAAGGAAAGATTAAGTTTAGTTTAGTTTAGCAAGATATTCAAATTGGCCAAATTTAATTTGGGCGATACTGGAAACAATTTACCGGCCAAACATGTTTCAAGACGGCCAAATTTGCCATGTAATCGGCCAAACTGGCAACCCTGATGTCAGGATGTATATATCTTACAAGTGGATCGCACAGTAGACCTTTTCAACACTTTCAACCAATCAGCTACTAGGAGAATTTTCCCTTTGGCATGCACCCAACTTCTCAACCAATCACTGATCAGGGAAGTGTCATTTGCTCTGATTGAGAGGTTGCATATAACACTCTATAATTCTCTGTGCCTCCCGAGTAAAGTTGGCATATTTGCTTTATAGATTGTTAATAGCAAATGGGAACCAGAACCAAAATTTTTTGTGGTTCCGATCTTTTTCTTTCATGCTGATTGATTACTGTTGTCATTGCATATCATGAAATATTTGACATGACATGAATTGTTCTTGAGATATCGTGTTTACAAGCTCTTTTCAGCAAAATCATATTAAGCCCCGCCCAATATGCATAATAATGAAATTTAATATTTTTTGTATATAAAATGAACACGTACAAACTAGCTAACATCGTAATTTTACAAAGTACCACACAAAACATGTGAATATAATTCAACAGGCCAGCGTGTTTGATAAGAAATAATCAAATGAAGTCTCCATTTATCAATTTTTTGGGTGTAAATAAATATTTGTTTTTATATCATTTTTCACCTTACAACCAAGAACAACAAATTCTCGGGGCAAACCGGGGACGTTACGCAGAGGACGGCAATGAGACTACAATTACAGTCAACAAGCCAAATTGTCACCCGAAGCAAAGGTTTACCAACCAGAACACACAACAACCTACGAAACGTTTTCAGCAAAAACGTGGACACGTTTTGATTGATCGGATATTCAAATGGCGTCCTCGGATGATGTGCGTCCTCGGATGATGTTACATGCATACATAGATACATACATCGAAACAAAAAAGGGTTTTTGAGATTTATATGCCCTCAAAAATGTAATTTGGTTTTTCTGAGACTTGTTCGGTAGCACGGAACTTATTATTTGCTTCATTGAAGCCTATGATGAAAGAGTGAAGTTCATGGTCCTTTTCGCACCAGAACGCGAACAAATTGGAATATTTCGTGATGTTTTTTGAAAAGTACTATAATATCTTTCGGATGATGCTATTTTCAATAGAGGGTCACCGGGGTGTTTTAAGGCTGAAGTGAAGAGAGTGTTATACACAGTCACCAAATCACTACAATTTTGGTATGGGTCCTTGGTGAAATAGTGCTACATGAAACTTTTTCTCAAACAATTATATTATCGTCAAGTTTGGATAATACATATAGTCAAGAACTATCCTTTCTCTACCATTCCTGGAATGTTTAACTTCTCAGTTCCTGTTCCATAATGGGACCTCTCGAAAATATTTATTATTGGCCTTTTTCTAAGGGAGGGGAGGGGGATTTAAATTTGGGGCTGGCGTAGTAATACTTTATTAGTTCTGTGCTACCTTGTTTGGCGCACAAAAAATACTTTGGTGGTTTGGGGATATTGAATTTGCCAAGTCTTTTTTGGCTTTTGGAGATTTTTTCTGGCTGTAAAATATCTGATTTAGTGATATTCCAGGTGATGTTTTAAATGTGGTCCCCTGAAATTATAATAACTTGCTTGTCAGTACATTTCATCCCTCCAAGAAACACCCTTAAACCCACCAATAACTGATCCTTTCCACATTTAGGCATTTTCTTGACTTCATTATAGCCTGCAGTTTGGCTTTTCATTTTTTTGCTTGATTGGTTTTTGCTCTTTTTACATTTTTCTGGGTGTATGAAGTTGGTTTCTAGTTTCTAATTCGTGATAATTATTTCCTTATTCGTTGCTTGCTGTATACCAGTTATTTCATTTGTTTATCATTATTTCCTAGTTTCTAATTCGATATTGACTATCTCCTTATTCGTAGCTCGCTATATATCTGCTCTTTTATCGTTATTTCCTAGTTCCTAATTCGATATTGACTATCTCCTTTATTCGTCGCTCGCTATATACCTGTTCTTTTATCGTTATTTCTTAATTCCTAATTCGATATTGACCAACTCCTTATTCGTCACTCGCTAAAAAATCTAAATTATGAATATGATACAGAGCAATATGGTTAAATAAGATACAAGGATCGTTGTCAAATAAAATTCATGTGAATGAAATATAAAACTCGACTGATAAAATTGTTTGTAGAGATTAGTATATATGTTGAAAATAAAAGCCTTAACACCGGCTTTTAAATTGTTAAATACATCAACATGCTGAACAGTGTGTGGTAATTTTGTGATTTAATGGGGAGGGCATTCCAAAGTCTGGGGCGAAAACTGAGAAGGATCTATCTCCAAATGACTTGCAGCGTGTACGTGGGATATCAGGAATGAAATTATTGCATGGTCTGAGGGATTAACAATAGAGTCGAAACTTCAGCATATCTTTCAGATAAGTGGTTGCAATGTCATTTTGGGCTGTGTACTTGAGTTAGAAGTGAAATTAAAATGGATACTTATCTGAACTTATTTAACTTTGAAAGAACACGGGCTGTGCCGCTGCCACATGGTGGATCCCCTGCGAACGACTGATAAGAACTGAATATGATGGCTAATAAGTCGAGACATGGATGCTGACATGCTGGAATATGATTCAATGAATAAGTAAGTGAAAGGTAGTAGGAAATTAATAAGGAAATGGGCACTATAATGATAACAAATATGAATATGGAATACAGGCATACAGAGAAGGTCAAACGAATGAAAAAGTGAATAAGGAAGAAGAAAATGAAGAAGGAAATGGGTAATAAAATGATAACATGAATTTTTAACTAAATAAGGCACTAGAAAATGAGTCAGGGAAATGGACGGCAGATGTTTATCTGATTAAGTCAATAGACTACAGACAGGCAAGAAATTAGGTCAAATGAATTAGATCGTGAGGAAAAAGGAAATGAATAAGGAAATGGGCAATAGAATGATAACATGAATTATAAACTGAATAAGGAACAAGAAAATGAGTCAGGGAAATGGACGGCAGATTTTTTATCTAATTAAGTAAATGGACTACAGGCATACATGTAATTAGGTCAAATGAATCAGATCATAAGAAAGAAGAAAATGAATAAGGAAATGGGCAAGAGAATGATTACAAGAATTCTCAACGGCAGAAGGAACCAGGATATGAGTCAGCCCAGTCAATGGACGGCATGTCGAATTAGGAACTAGGAAATAACGATAAACAGATCAAAGAACAGGTATATAGCGAGCGACGAATAAGGAAACAGTCAATATCGAATTAGAAAGTAGGAAATAACGAGAACAGATATATAGGGAAGAACGAAGTAGGAAATAGTCAATGTCGAATTAGGAATTAGGAAATAACGATAAGAGAACAGGTACGTAGGCTGGTAGGGAGCAACGAATTACTAAATAATCAATTGCGAATTAGGAAGTAGAAAATAATGATAAAAGAACAGGTATTTAGGAGCAACGAATTAGGAAATAGTCAATATCGAATAAGGAACTAGGAAATAACGATAAACAGATAAAAGAACAGGTATATAACGAGCGACGAATAAGGAAATAGTCATTATCGAATTAGGAACTAGAAAATAACAAGAACAGATATATAGGGAAGAACGAAGTAGGAAATAGCCGATGTCGAATTACGAACTAGGAAATAACGATAAGAGAACAGGTACGTAGAGAACAACGAATTAAGAAGTAGTCAATTGCGAATTAGGAACTAGGAAATAACGATAAAAGAACAGGTGTATAGGGAGCAACGAATTAGGAAATAGTCAATATCGAATTAGGAACTAGAAAATAACGATAAAAGAGCAAATAAAAGAACCATATATATGCGCTTTTGAGTGTAAGGCTGCATCTAAAGTTCCCTCTGTTATCATTGAAAAATATCTTGATTTTCTGTGTGTTTCCTAGCTTTGATTTTTAACATAGTTACAATGACTGGACTACCTATAAAAGCTTTAGAAAGGCTGTCCATAAAAACCTCAAAGAAGCTAGAAACACCTTCATCTGTGATAAACTTAAAAACTCACTTAACGAAAACCCAAAGGCATTTTGGTCCTATATCAAAAGATTAAGAAGTAACTCTGTAGGTGTGTCTGATCTACTAAATAACGGTAAACTCTGCAGTGACAGTAAAACTAAAGCTAACATTTTAAATGACCAGTTTTTCAGTGTTTTCACAGTAGAAAACACCTCCCAAATTCCTGTAACTAAACCACTTACCAACAGCAAAATAAACCAACTTATAATTACCCCAGAAGGTGTCAAAAAGCAACTGCATAACCTAGACCCCAACAAAGCCTCAGGTCCTGACCAAATACCACCATGGTTTCTAAAAGCACATGCTGATGACCTCTATGAAATTCTAACTGATCTCTTTCAAACCTCTGTCGATAATGGTACTATCCCTAACAAGTGGAAAGAAGCAAACATATGTAGTGTTTTTAAAAAAGGTGATAAACAAAACCCAGCTAATTATAGACCTATTTCCCTCACCTGCGTTTGTAGTAAAATCCTTGAGCATATAATCCACTCACATGTGATGAAATTCCTTGATGAGCATAATATCTTAACTGATTTACAACATGGCTTCCGTGCAAAAAGATCGACTGAAACACAACTCCTCTTAACAATAAATGATATCTCTAAACAAATTGACGAAAACAGTAACGTCTCTATGGCTATTCTTGACTTCTCAAAAGCCTTTGATAAAGTCCCCCACCAGCGCCTGTTATCCAAACTTTCTGCCTATGGCATTGATGGAAATCTTCTGGCCTGGTTTGCATCATTCCTCAACAACCGCATCCAGCGTGTTGTTTGCGATGGTGAAATCTCTGATTCTAAACAGGTTTTATCCGGTGTACCACAAGGTACTGTCTTGGGTCCATTACTTTTCCTCTTATATATAAATGACATCCCTGATAATATAAACAGCACAGTCAGACTGTTTGCTGATGACTGCCTTGTGTACAGAACAATTGATAACCCTCTGACCAACAAATCCTCCAAGATGATCTTAACAAACTTGAACAATGGCAAAACAAATGGCAAATGAATTTCAACCCCTCCAAATGCTACATCTTGTCAATTTCCTCTAAGAAATGCTTTAAATCACCTGTTTATACCTTATGCAACCAGCCACTAAAACATGTCAACTCCCACCCATACCTAGGTGTTGAAATTGATAATAAACTTAGATGGGATAAACATATACATAACATAACCAAGAAAGCTAACTCTATACTTGGCCTTTTAAAACGTAACCTCTCAAACTGTCCCACCGACGTTAAATCCACTGCTTATAAAGCTCTAGTCAGGCCAGTACTTGAGTACGCATCTGCAGTCTGGGACCCCCATCACCAGTGCGATGTGGATAAACTTGAATCTATACAAAGGAGAGCAGCCAGGTTCTGTATGGCAGACTACTCTTATAAATCTAGTGTAAAAAACATGCTTTATAAATTAGATTGGCCCCTGCTTAAAACAAGACGATACAACACCCGGCTGCATATGCTATATAAAATCAATAACAATCTTGTCGCCATCAATAAAGATGAACTTATCCCCACCGTTAGAACTAATACAAGAAATAATCATGACCTTAATTTCCAGGTTCCCTATGCTAAAAAGAATGTATATAAACACTCTTTCTTCCCTCACACACTAAAGGATTGGAATGCTTTACCGTCAGACATTGTTCATGCACTAAGTCTCAACTGTTTCAAAGCTAAACTTACTAACACCTGTATTGCTAACTAGTTTTTTTTTATATTATTTTTTACTCATACTTTTTACGCTCGGTTGGCGTTCATGTCCTCTTGAAGGATTTTTGCCGACTTAACCGTTTCAGATTCAGATTCAGATTATCTGGAGATTCAAATGGACTGCATTTTATACCTGTATTTTGCTTATTTTTTGCTGTTTTGGAAGGATTTCTTATGCAGTTTCAGTTTTCAGCCAAAAAACACACAGCGTTCACAGTTCCATGACCATGATGTACAAGTATACACCTAATACGCTACGTTTTCTGCGACTAAATTGGCCTATTAACGGATTAAAGCAGTCAAGAACTTCAGTGCATCAAAGAACTTGGTATTGATCGCAACTTACATCCCGTATGTACAATACATGAGTGTGAAAGCCATGCAATAGGTACTATTCAACGCAATTATCGGGGTAAACGAGGAACAAATTCTAGGATGAATTATTCTGCAAAACGAAGAAACAAATATTTTTCTAACTTTGACATTATTACAGGACCAAATCATGGTAATCTTCGCTCCCTGAATAAATGTGTGGATATTATGTCAAAACCACGCAGCCTTAGTTTTGCAACTGTTAACGTCCAGTCTCTCGCCAAAAAGTTTAATCCACTGCTTAAACATACCTGTAAGTTCGGATACGATGTTATGACACTAACCTGCTAACAGAGACTTGGATTAAGGATATTGACGACCATACCAAAGCACAATTCGATCCGGTTGGTTTAAACATTCAAATTTCACCACGGCAGGAGAGACAAGGTGGTGGCGTTGGCCTTATATGCAAATCACATTTTTTTCTGTGAAATTATTCCGGAGTTAACAAGATCATGTGAAACATTTGAAGTTGCTACATGGCTAGTAAAGGGCAAACAGTGGTCTCTTGTCCTACCAGTCATATACAGACCACCTTACTCTCTATATCACAAGTACACAATATCCCAATTTTGTGATGAATTTGCTGACTTCATGTGTAGTCTAAATTTACATAATTATGACTTCATTGTTAGTGGCGATATTAACATTCACTATAATGACAAGGAAGACTCAGACAATCAAACTTACATGGAACTTCTCTCGCATTTCAATCCAACACAACATGTCGTCTGCCCAACCCATAAGCTAGGAAATACACTGGACCATATTATTTCGTCAAACTCTTCAATTGCGCCATTGGAATTCACTGTTCCTTGCGATGACTTGGTTTTTTCTGACCATTCAGTCATAAGTACTCGTGTGTCTTTCATTGTAGACGATGTAGAGCGAAAATTGGTTAAGTTCAGACCAATGAAAAAGGTGAACCCACAATATTTAACCAATGGAATCAATGATATCGTTTGTGATATCATGGTCAGCTCCAGTCATAGTGTGGATTCAATCACCAGTGAGTTGAATAATGGTCTTACCTCACTATTGGAGAACCTTGCACCTCTCAAAAGTAAACGTATTTCTACGCACACGCAACATTTGTGGTTTAGCGATGAGTTGTCAGAACTAAAGCGCGAAAGAAGACGTCTTGAGAAACAATGGCGCTTGTCCAAGAGACTTGATCACTGGAACGAATACAAGGAATGTAGAGCGAAATATAACCAATCACTTTATACAGCTAAAGTACAATGCTATTCACAGGCCATATCTGACTGTGGTAATGACTCAAAGCGTTTGTTCAGGACTGTATCAGGTCTGTTGGGTAAGACATCCGGCAACCAGTTTCCAGAAGGATATGATTCGAACTTACTCGCACATAATTTCGCGGATTTTTTTCATTCGAAAATTGTAAGAATCCGACAGGAGTTAAAGGAATTTCCATCATATTCAGCTCCGTTTCGCACTTGTCCTCGTTTTTGTGCATTTTCACCAGTGTCGGAAACCACCGTACGAAATGTCATGAGATCTTCCAAACCAACCACGGCTGAGATTGACCCGTGTCCTTCGTCTTGGATTGAAGACAACTTGGATACGTTTGTGCCTCTCATGACTCGTATAGTCAATCTTTCATTTACTTCTGGCGTGTTCGGAGCATCTTGGAAAAAGGCAGTTGTCCTCCCTCTTCTTAAAAAGCAAGGTCTGGATCTTATCCCCGCTAATTATCGACCCATATCCAATCTCACATATGTGTCAAAGGTAGTGGAAAAATGCGCACTTCTACAGTTCAATGATCATCTCTCAAATGGTGACCTTCTACCGTCATATCAAAGTGCTTACCGCAGCAATTATAGTACAGAGACGGCACTTATGAAAATACATTGTGACATATTGGCAGCCATGGAAAATCAAAAAGTTATAGCACTTGCTGGTCTCGATATGTCCGCGGCATTTGACACCGTCGACCACGCCATTCTCTTGAAGACTTTAAGCAACATGTATGGAGTACAGGATGACGCACTGGCGTGGTTCCAAAGCTATCTGTCCAACAGATCATTTTATGTTTCTGTTCAGGATGCTTCTTCTGATTACAAGAACACAAACTTCTCTGTACCCCAAGGCTCAATACTTGGGCCAGTGTTGTATTCCACTTATGCCAGCCCGTTAGGTGGTGTAATTTATGCCTTTGACATCAATGTCATGGGATATGCTGACGACCATGCTCTCTATAAAGCATTTACACCCAAAGGAGAACTTGAAAGAGATGCCATTTTAAACCTGGAAAGTTGCCTATCTGAAGTTCACTCTTGGATGAATTCAAACAAATTAAAACTCAACCCTCGTAAAACAGAGTTTATCTTGTTTGGTAGCAAACACCAACTACAAAAGTGCAACTCCCATTCCATGGTGGTGAGTGGTATCGAAGTAAAAAAATCTACCTCAATCAAATATCTTGGAGTTTACTGGAATGAATCACTGTCATTTCGCCAACAGATTAAGGCTAAATGTAAAACTGCACTCTTCAATCTCAGTAGGATCAGGAGCATAAGGAAGTACTTGACAATTGATATTTGCCAAACACTTGCCTCATCTCTGGTTTTACCTCACCTCGACTATTCAAACACCTTGTACTATGCTCTTCCTGATTGTGATATAAAACAGTTGCAACGGGTCCAGAACATGACTGCCAAGATGGTTCTAGGTAGAGGAAAGTTTGATAGTGCTACTGACTCTCTTCGCTCCCTTCACTGGTTACCAATAAAATCCCGAATAACATATAGAATTGCAACATATGTCTACAAATGTCTTCATGATCTGGCTCCTTCATATCTTAAAGAACTCATCATTATACGTACAGGTCGAACAGGTTTACGCTCTTATTCTAACACCATGGGCATTCTCCTCGACATTCCTCTCACAAATTGCAGAACATTTAAAGACAGGTCGTTTGCTGGAGCTGCCCCTGTCACATGGAATAGTTTGCCATCTTCTCTTCGTTGCATCAATAACTACGATAATTTCAAACGGGAACTAAAAACTGTTTTGTTCACCCAGGCTTTTTTACAATTGTTTGTGTTTATTTTTATCCTATGAACTTTATTAACTTTATGAACAGTTTTATTTATTTTCTGTACAGCGCCGCTGAATGTGCATTGTATAGATATTGAGCGCTATATAAATATATAAACATAAACATAAAATATATAGGGAGCAACGAATTAGGAAATAGTCAATATCGAATTAGGAACTAGGAAATAACGATAAAGAGCAAATATATAGGGAGCAACGAATTAGGAAATAGTCAATATCGAATAAGGAACTAGGAAATAACGATAAACAGATAAAAGAACAGGTATATAACGAGCGACGAATAAGGAAATAGTCATTATCGAATTAGGAACTAGGAAATAACAATAAAAAGATAAAAGAACGGGTATGTAGCAAGCGACGATTAAGGAAATAGTCAATATTGAATTAGGAACTAGAAAATAACGATAAAAGAACAGGTATTTGGTCGGGCACGTCACATCCGGGAGATGACATAATTTTCTGGAGTAAAAACAAACCTTTGCGAGATACACGTGGGCAAGTCCGTATGCGTTTACTGTGTGCGGTACGTATGGCATGTAAACAAACACAGCTGATCGCTTTGTTTTCACTCCAATGCGGCGTGAATTCGCGCGGTTGCCATGCGGTCTGATGACCTCAGGTCACATTTCCGACCAAGTGAATATAGCGAGCGACAAATAAGGAAATAGTCAATATCGAATCAGGAACTAGGAAATAAAGATAAAAGAGCAGATATATAGAGAGAAACGAATTAGGAAATTATCAATATCGAAGTAGGAACTAGAAATTAACGATAAAAGAAGAGGTATATAGCGAGTGACAGACTGCCTGATATCTCCTTGACCGCGGTCGGCATCAATTCTTTTATAGATCTATTTTCTGGACGTTAATGGTAATAGGCATTTAACGTTCATTGATTGGCTGATATCCTAATCACATTGTTCAATGCACTTGACAATATCTGAAAAGTTTGTGTCAGAAACTTTAATTCCAACTTAATTTTTCTCCAAATTTGTAGATCATAAGTTTTTCCTTGATATGGGATTTGGCTGAGATGATATTATAAATTTATGTTAAGGGTATCTAAAAGGTATCTATGTTAAGGATGCGTTTGTTTTATTATTGTCTTTTACGGGATCAAACATTCTAAAAGATATCTATGTTAAGAATGCGTTTGTTTTATTTTTGTCTTTTACGGGATAAAACATTCTATAGTCAATTAGGAAACGGCAAATTAGGAACTAGGAACTAACCATAAAAAAACAGGTGTATAACGAGCGACTAATAAAGAAATAGCTAATATCGAATTAGGAACTAAGAAATAATGATTAACAGATAAAAGAAATGGTATATAGCGAGCAACGAATAAGGAAATGATCAATATCGAATTAGGAACTAGGAACTGGCCAATTAGGAAAAGGCGAATTAGGAAGTAGGAACCAACTTCACACACTCTAATTCCCAACGCATCTGGAGTCATCATATATCAACAGGCTCGAATACTCTGACATGTGACAAGTGCAGTTTTCAATGTTTTTTTCGTCTTTTCATTAAGGACTTGAACTTGCGCTGCAATGAAGGGAGACTACTGCACTTCTTTCAACACAAATTGAAAGGTAAAGAGACTACGTGCAGCACATAGGCACATAAAATAATACAAGAGTTCACCGTTCATATATATACTTTACACTTGATTGAATATAGGCTTAGACTGTTAGAGATTCTGATTGCGCAGGGAATGCTAAAAAAGTGCAGAAAATCAAACCAAACAAACGAAAGCTTTAGAGTCAAATAGAAATATAGTTAAGTTGAGCAAGGAGGTACTTGAATACCAATTATGATCAGATAGTTATAAAATTTATTATGCCTCAATATACACAAAAGGTTTTGTCTGGTTTTAAAAGTTTCTAGGCGTATAATGTTCTATCAGTTTATGCCATTCCTGACCTTTTGGCAAGAAAGAGGTGAGAAAACGTTCACATTTGAAACGTAATAAGTGGATGGGAGGAAACCCTAAAGAGATAGAGCAACTATTTTGAAAAGGTGCTCAATTTGGGAGAAACCAGACAACATTGTCATGGAACAAGCACTGACAAGAGGAAGCAGAAGTTACAGACATGGACACAAACCAACCAAGCCTGACAGAAATAAAACATGCCATCAAGCGACTCAAAAATGGCAAAACACTAGGAATCGATTGTATCACAGCAGAGTTACTCAAAGCATACACTCATTTCACAACCATAAAACTGAAAGAATTACTATACAAAGTATGGTTACACGAAAAAGTCCCAAGTAAATGAAAAAGAGGAATATTCATCAAGCTCCTAAAAAAAGTGACATAAAAGGAATGCAAAAACTGGAAAGGTATAACCATATTACCCATCGCTAGTAGGATATCAGGAAGAAAAATCATTGACCGGATTAGTGAAGGAACAGATAACAAACTGAGAAAGGAACAAGCAGGCTCAGAAAAAGTAAAGGAAGTACTGAACAAATCTTCATACTGAGAAACATCATTGAAGAGGTCAACGAATGGCAAGCCCCACTGTACGTACACTTTATAGACTTTGAAAAGGCATTTGACTCAGTTTATAGAGAATCCATATGATTAATTATAAAGCACTACGGAATACCCAACAAATTGGTCAGCATCGTGACAGCCATGTACAACAGTTTCAACTGTGCTGTAATTGATCAAAATGACACAACTAACTGGTTCCCAGCTACCACTGGTGTGAAACAAGGCTGCCCAATGTCAGGTTTCCTGTTCCTACTTGTCATAGGTGATGAGGAGAGCAGAATGGTGAGACAGGAATCCGACAGAAGTTCACATCCAAACCTGACAACTTAGACTTTGCAGACGACATTGCTCTCCTATCCTCTACCAAACGGCATATGCAAAAAAGATTAATAGGCTAGCAGAAGAGGCTAAAAGAACTGGATTAAAATGTTTTACACAGAAGTGCAAGATCATGAAATTCAATACAAGAAGCAACGACAACATTACAGTAAAATGTCGATAACGTAGAAAACTTCATCTACCTGGGAGCTACAGTGGCCAAAGAGGGAAGAGGATCAAGTGATATACACAATAGATTACAGAAAGCAAGAAGTACATTCGTGAGACTCAAAAAAAGTATGGAGCTCAAAAAGTATTAGCTATAATACAAAAATTAAGCTCTGCAAAACCCTTGTAAAGCCTGCTCTGATGTACGGAAGCGAAACCTGGAAAATAAATCAAGGTGACGAAAAACGTATTGACAATTTCCATCACAAATGCCTACAAAGAATCTTTAACATAAGATGGCAACATAAAATTTCAAACAAGGTAGTACTACACAGAGCTGATATCCAACGCCTCAGCGATGATGTCAGACAAAGGAAATGGAAATTCATTGGTCACATATTAAGGCACAAACAAAACAATGACTGCGTGACAGCTCTAACATAGCACCTGGTGGAAAACGTAAAAGAGGGAGACCCAAAACTACTTGGAGGAGAACCATTGAAAAGGAAAGAAACAATGTAGGGTGGAAAACATGGAACGAAACCAAGATTGCTACAGCCTGCAGGAATGAGTGGAAACATTGTGTAGAGGCCTTATGTGCCACATTGCACGCAGCAGCTAGGCAAGAAGAAGGTAATGTGGCAAAGTTGTACATGGGTAACCGTCAAAACATAACATAAAATGTATCACAAGCTATCTGAGCAAATCCATCACTTCACTATATTAAGATATTTCTTATATGATAATGTTCCTTACAGTATATCAATAAATCTTCCTTATGAAACGATTACAATTTAGTTCGAGATAAGATACTTCCAAATGAAAGCTGAACTTGAAATAGGCGTGTGTTAGCACCATTGTGAAGAGAACGAAAGATGTGCATGCATCGCACAAGTGCCGAATCACCAAGGACATCATTAAATTATTGACCAGTTTGACTGTAAATAAACACCTCCCATGGGATTACAGGAATAATACCATACTAATTTCCTTCAGTTTTACCACTTTATTTTCAATTTTCCCTCCCAAACGGGAAGAAAGCATGAATCCGGGAAGGTGACATGCCAATATTGTGCCCCGAGATCTACGACATTGCTATTTGCAGCGCCCTAACTAAATATTTCTTAAACAATGTGCGCGCTGTGTCTGCTTAATCCATTCCCGAAATAAACTCCGTACGTACAGTGTATGTATACAAAACACTGTACGGAGCGTGAGGGCAGTGACGAGTAAATTTTTGGTGGCCTTGAGATGTTCGATTTTCTAACATGTGGAAAAACCGAACATCGCTGAAGTAAGGGCGCGAGTCTTGCATGGAATCCTCGCAGGTAGGCAATTCTTCTTCAAATGGGATAACTTTAATTTGAGGTCGTCGTAAATTCTTACCCCCATTCAAAATAGTTTTCTCATGCGCCTGGTAACGTGACTTCGTCTAGTGGACTTACGGACGAGATTAATTAGTTTTGAATAACCTAAAGGGTTTGAATTTGAATAGATGCGCCTATGATATGCCTACCTGGATTTAATTAGGATTTTTAATTTTAAAGGCGGTTTCAGGATTTCTGTCTCTCTGTGATAAAAGGTAGCTACCTCCAAAACATGTAGGTCATGATATCGTTAATGTCACTAACGATTTTGCAATTTTCCAAATATTCATTATCCTTAAAATGAAAAGATTTCCATTGTATGGGTCGCTATAGGTTCCTGAAAGCAATTACGACCAGTCTAATTGGAGGGAAAACAAGAAGATTTCAAGCGATAAAAGTACATTTAAAACAAATATTAGTTGCATCAGCAAATATATGTTGCAAGAAAACAAGAAATAATCCCCCCCCCCCACACACCCACCACAAACCCACATGGCCCAAACACTCGACACGCATTTGAATATTCTTAATGCATGGATCGCATTGCCATAAAATTTACGACCATTGTCATGATTTGACTTTTGGACCCTCCACCCCGCCTCTTATGAAAATCCTGAATCCGCCCTTAATTTAAGGCTGCGGATGACCCTTCTATTTACTCTTCAGTTAAATTAGTATCTGAACAGCCGTTGACTGCTAATTTTACAGAAAAATTCACGTAGATTAGTTTTATAAATAATCTTTAAATTAAGCCTCCTCACCATACCCAAACAACCACGTGCCCGTTTATAAAATCCTGGAGCCTCCTTACATGTTCGAGCTAGCACCACCAATAACATCACCAACAATGCTACAAAGAGCACTACCAATAACACTTCCAATTAGCACCACCCACCCTTCTCCCCCACTTTTTCGAAACATTTGGGATAGTCTTTTTTTAAATCCTATTTTATTTTTTAAAAGACAAAATTGTTCGCTGAAGAGGGCTAAAATTTACCACTTTGTCTTGGGAAGGTGGTATTGACCCTTCTCGGATCCTCACTTTTTTTTTTAATGCTGGCTATGCCACCAATAACACTAACAATAGCACCTCCAACATCACTACCAACAACATCACCAATAGCACTACCAACAACACCACTAATAGCACCACCAACAGCACCACTAATAGCACTTACAATAGCACCACCAACTTCACCACCAACAGTACCACCAATAGCACTAACAATAACAGCACAATCAACATCACCTCCAATAGCACAACCAACAGCATTACCAATAGCACCACCAATAATACCACCAGCAGCATTAACAATAGCACCACCAACAGAATCACCATCAGCAATACCAATAGCACCATCGACAGCACCAACAATAGTACTAACAATAGCACCACCAAAAGCACTACCAATAGCACCATCAACAACACCACCAGCAGCACTACCAATAGTACTAACAATAGCACCACCAATAACACTACCAATAACACCAACAACAGCATTACTAATAGCACCACCAATAATACCACCAGCAGCATTAACAATAGCACCACCAACAGAACCACCATCAGCAATACCAATAGCACCATCGACAGCACCATAAACAGTACCACCAATAATACCATCACTAGCACTAACAATAGCACCACAAACAGCACCACCAATAGAACTAAGAATAACATCACCAACACCACCACCAATAGTACTAACAATAGCACCACCAATAACACTACCAATAACACCAACAACAGCATTACCAATAGCACCACCAACAACACCACCAACAGCACTACCTGTAGCACCACCAATACCACCACCAATAGCACCACCAACAACACCACCAACAGCACTACCTGTAGCACCACCAATAACACCACCAATAGCACCACCAACAACACCACCAACAGCACTACCAATACCACCATCAACAACAGCACTACTAATAGCACTATCAACAGCACCACCAATAGCACTAACAATAACACCACCAACAACACCACCGATTGCACCACCAACATCACCACCAATAGTACTAGCAATAGCACCAACAACATCGCCACCAATAGCACCACTAACATCACCACCAATAGCACCATCAACAACAACACCAACAGCACTATCAATACCACCAACACCAACATCACCACCAATAGCACCACCAACAACACAACCAATAGCACCACCAACAGCACCACCAATAGTACTAGCAATAGCACCAACAACATCACTACCAATAGCACCACTAACATCACCAGCAACAGCACCACCAACAGCACCATCAATAGCACTAACAATAGCACCACCACCATCACCACTAATAGCACCACCAATTACACCATCAACAGCCCCATCAATAGTACTAGCAATAACACCACTAACATCACCACCAGTAGAACCACTAAGATAACCACCAATAGTACCACCAACAGCACCACCATCAGCACTACCAATAGCACCAACAACAGCACCACCAATAGTACCATCACTAGCACAGCACTAACAATAGCACCACAAACAGCACCACCAATAGAACTAAGAATAACCTCACCAACATCACCACCAATAGTACTAACAATAGCACCATCAACAACACCACCAATAGCAGTAACAATAGCGCCAACAGCACCACCAATAATACTAACAATAACACCACCAACAGCACCACCGATAGCACCACCTACATAACCACCAATAGCATCACAAATAGCACCACCATTAGTACTATATCAATAGCACCACCAACATCACCATCAATAGTACTAACAATTGCACCACTAATAGCTCCACCTATAGGACTATCAATACCACCACCAACGGTACCACCAACAACATTACCAGTATCACCACCTATAACACCACCAATAGCACCACCAATAACACCACCAACAAAACAGCACTACCAATAGTACCTCCAACAGCACCACCAACACCAACACCAATAGTACTAACAATCGCACCTCCAATACCACTACCAATAGCACCAACAACAGCATTACCAATAGCACCACCAACAACACCACCAACAGCACTACCAATAGCCCCAACAACAACACCACCAACAGCACTACCAATACCACCAACACCAACATCACTACCAATATCACCATCAACAGGACCACCGATAGCACCACCAATAGCACCACCAACATCACCACCAAAAGTACTAACAATTGCACCACTAATAGCACTACCTATAAAACCATCAACACTACCACCAACAGTACCACCAACAGCATTACCAGTATCACCACCAATAACACCACCAATAGCACCACCAATAACACCACCAACAAAACAGAACTACCAACAGCACCACCAATAGTACTACCAATTGCACCATAAAAGCATTACCAATAGTACCATAATAGCATTACCAATAGCACCATCAACAGCACCACCAATAGCACCACCATTAGCACCACTAACAGCATTACCAATAGCACCACCATTAACACCACCGACAGCACTACCAGTAGTAGCACCACCAACGGCACCACCAATAGTACTAACAACAGCACCACCAATAGCACTAACAATAACACCACCAACAACACCACCGATTGCACCACCAACATCACCACCAATAGTACTAGCAATAGCACCAACAACATCACCACCAATAGCACCACTAACATCACCACCAATAGCACCATCAACAACAACACCAACAGCACTATCAATACCACCAACACCAACATCACCACCAATAGCACCACCAACAACACAACCAATAGCACCACCAACAGCACCACCAATAGTACTAGCAATAGCACCAACAACATCACTACCAATAGCACCACTAACATCACCAGCAACAGCACCACCAACAGCACCATCAATAGCACTAACAATAGCACCACCACCATCACCACTAATAGCACCACCAATTACACCATCAACAGCCCCATCAATAGTACTAGCAATAACACCACTAACATCACCACCAGTAGAACCACTAAGATAACCACCAATAGTACCACCAACAGCACCACCATCAGCACTACCAATAGCACCAACAACAGCACCACCAATAGTACCATCACTAGCACAGCACTAACAATAGCACCACAAACAGCACCACCAATAGAACTAAGAATAACCTCACCAACATCACCACCAATAGTACTAACAATAGCACCATCAACAACACCACCAATAGCAGTAACAATAGCGCCAACAGCACCACCAATAATACTAACAATAACACCACCAACAGCACCACCGATAGCACCACCTACATAACCACCAATAGCATCACAAATAGCACCACCATTAGTACTATATCAATAGCACCACCAACATCACCATCAATAGTACTAACAATTTCACCACTAATAGCACCACCTATAGGACTATCAATACCACCACCAACGGTACCACCAACAACATTACCAGTATCACCACCTATAACACCACCAATAGCACCACCAATAACACCACCAACAAAACAGCACTACCAATAGTACCTCCAACAGCACCACCAACACCAACACCAATAGTACTAACAATCGCACCTCCAATACCACTACCAATAGCACCAACAACAGCATTACCAATAGCACCACCAACAACACCACCAACAGCACTACCAATAGCCACAACAACAACACCACCAACAGCACTACCAATACCACCAACACCAACATCACTACCAATATCACCATCAACAGGACCACCGATAGCACCACCAATAGCACCACCAACATCACCACCAAAAGTACTAACAATTGCACCACTAATAGCACTACCTATAAAACCATCAACACTACCACCAACAGTACCACCAACAGCATTACCAGTATCACCACCAATAACACCACCAATAGCACCACCAATAACACCACCAACAAAACAGAACTACCAACAGCACCACCAATAGTACTACCAATTGCACCATAAAAGCATTACCAATAGTACCATAATAGCATTACCAATAGCACCATCAACAGCACCACCAATAGCACCACCATTAGCACCACTAACAGCATTACCAATAGCACCACCATTAACACCACCGACAGCACTACCAGTAGCACCACCAACGGCACCACCAATAGTACTAACAATAGCACCACCAACAGCACATTCAACAGCACTACCAACAGCACCACCAACAGCATTACCAATAGCACCACCAACAGCTCCACCAATAGTACTAACAATTTAGCTCGAAATTCAAATGCAATGTACGGCGCAACTTCGAGCAAAATTTCACCGAGTCAAATTAAAACAAATGATCGAAACTTCATAGGAAAATATCATCAAAGCAAACACAGAACAGCCTAACTCTTATGTATACCAATATACAAGTGAAAAAAAGGTTAAGACTTACCACGAGTCCGACCGAACGTATCGGCCGATGATCGAAAATTAGGCCAAAATTGATTCGGACTCACCAAAAGAATTCCATAGCTAAAATTGTAGGGAATTTACTCTTTGACACAAAAAGCAATCACCACTAGACAGTTACGCTGTGAACAGTAGTTCACAAAACGTTTGCATGCCGATTTCGAGCTTCAAACACACATGTGCTGGTCGCCATTTTGGACACTGAATATTCATCAGCACAGCACATTCAACAGCACTACCAATTCACCCACAACAGCTATGGGCGGCCGTTTGGGCAAAAATTAAAAAGATAGAAAAATACTAAGAAACATGAATTAAAAATGGAAGAAAAAAAGAACCCAATAAAAAAGAAAAATATCTAATAAATAAAAACAAACTTTAAATAGAAAATAAATAAAAAGAATTCAATACAAAGTAAATTAAAAAGAAAACTAAATAAGCAGAAAAGTATAAATTAAAAATAAAATAAATAAAAAAGAAAGTAATAAAAAAAAGGAAAGTATCTAATTAAGGAAAATATATATTGAATATAAAATAAATAAAAAGAAAACAATACAGTAGAAAATAAATAATACGAAATATATCATATGGAATTTTAGAGAACAATGAAAGCAAGCAAGAAAAATGATAAATAGAAAAGAAACACAACTACAATTAAAAATCAATAAGATCTTATAAGACTCAATGTTCCACTACAATAACAAAGAATATAAAAAATACTATACAAACAGATAATATATCTTCCAAATAGATTTCTCTTTTTCTAAATATATAAACATTACTATATCTACAAGACAGTGATAAATCTTTAAACAGAAATAAACAGCCTTTATTTGTTTATCATAGAAACAGAAGTGTATAAGCACAAACAAAAAATATATGAATAAAAAACAAATTATAAAAAAAATATATGAATAAAAAATAAATTATAAGGAGAAAAAACACCGAATATGTAAAAAGAGAAATATGCGCAGCACTTTGCGCACCATAATGCACTGCACCAGGATTTGCGCCCAGGCGTGGTGAGTATGGGCTGACACTAGCGCTCGAATGCGTTATGTTTGTGCAATGTAATGCTTTGCTCAGCGTGAAGCCAACTTAAACCCTTAAAGACCCAAGGTTCAAAACATGAAGAAAACAAATTATCAGAATTTTGTTTTCAAAATTAATTTTCACAACTTTTCTTTCGTTTTCTACCACTACAAGTTTAGTTTCTATGAATGTTAAGACAATAAACTTTTTAATAAAAAAATCAAATTTAAGAAATTATCGACAATAATATGCAAATTTGCACATTTTATGCCAAAATTGGCCAGTTTTTTTGAGCTTGTATTTTTCTTGTGAATAATAAAAAATGAAGATTTTTTTCACATATTTAGATTGTTTGTGAAATTTCCTTTCCATTGATACCTGTCTATTTATTTTTTTCTTCAAAGCAAAAGATGCAAAAACAATAAAAATAAACAAAAATTTAATCACCGCTGTAATTTCTAGCGGAAAAAGGAAAGCCACGTGACCCAAAGCAAGGATCGAAATCGGGCCATCGCGTGCTGTGCACTGAGATTTGCCACTAGACCAGTGTCTAATTGAATTATAAAATGCTTCAAAATAACTTAAATGAAATGTGGTTAGAGAGGGGGTACTTGCTCTTTCTGATATCAATTGAAAGTACATGGCTTTACCTTTCTTACGATAAATTTCGCGTACGGTTGGCGTATTGCGATCAGAACGGTAAAATCCATCAAATTTGGCACAATTCTTGCCAAAAAAAGATATCGATGGTAGGGGCGGTCAAAATTCGACCGGAATTGGATACTTTGATGTCTTTGACAGTTGTTTACGGCTTTTTAAGCAAACGCTATGTCTAGAAGTACGGCAAGGCAGCTTTCGAAGAAAAAACGTTTTTATCTTCAATTTTGTGCATTTTTTTAATTCTCTCTTTTTCATTCCCATTTTTTGCGAAATTCTTCAACACAACTTCCATCAAAAAGTTATATGTTCTGAAAAACTATTCAAGCTCTTTTAAATGACACCAAGATCACTGCTGTGGGCCTATTTGACATAAAGTATGTCCCTATTGAGCGTGACACGCTTGGTCTGGGTATTTAAGAACCACATGTGGAAAAAAAGAATACGGAAACAAATTCCAATCCGATATTGTAGAGGCTGTAGGCCTAATTAGAAGGGTAACAGAACTTCTGTCCGGAGCAATAGAATGGAGTGCCCTGGCTAACGGTACCAGTACCCTTCGATACCGTGGCTCAGACAGCTGTACCTACCACACCTACTGCCTGACCGCCTGCAGGCGCGGCCTGATGTAAGTGTTCGAGTCGTACGTTAACGAAACCGATATGCATACATATAATATTTGTGGTGCGCAGTGAAACTGCTGCCAAGTATAATCAGTATCAGATTGCAAGTGTACGCAACACATGTTACATTGCATTGTGGTGCGCAAAGTGCTACGCAAAGTGCTGCGCAAAGTGCTACGCAAAGTGCTGCGCAAAGTGTTGCGCATATTTATAGTTTTTTTGTACGAATATATTTTTTTACGTATATTTTTTTGTATTTAGAATTCTGTTTGTATATATAAAAGACTGAGACTATACCTACATTTCTGTTTAAAGATAAATTGATTGAAGTTGCATTGATTTACAGATATATTGATTTAAAGATAAAGATTTAAAGACAAATTGAAAGATAAAATGCTTATAGAAGCATTTTTTTATTATTAGATATATTAATGTTTATATATAAGTTGTTATATTTGGAGATATATTTTCTGTTTGTATATTACTTGGATTTTGTTTTCTTTTTATTTATTTCATATCTAATTTGTCGTTTTCTTATTATTATATACTTAAATTACACATTTATTTCTTTTTATTTGTTTCAGTTTTAGTTTATATTTTTCTTATTATCTTTTTTATTTTTTATTTTACTTATTGCATATACAATTTAAATTTTTGTATAACATTTTTTTGTTGTATTTGTTACTTTTCAATCATTTCATTTTCAGTTTATGTTTTTATTAATAATTTCTCTTAAATTCTTTTGTATTGAATTCTTTTCATTTATTTCATATTCAATTTATATTTTTCTTCTAACATTCGTTTTTGTTTTATTGGCTTCTTTTTAAATCATTTCATTTTTAATCTATGTTTCTTATTAACATTTTTCTAAATTTTTGTATTGAATCCTTTTCATTTATTTCATATTCAATTTATATTTTTCTTCTACACACTTTTTTATTGGTTTCTTTTTTGTTTATTTGATTCTTTATATTTTTTTTCTTACTCTTTTTTTTTCATTTTTGCCCAAACGGCCGCCATAAACAGCGCCACCAACGGCATTTTGCTTTTCAAGACTCTGAACTGTTAAACTTTAACTTTAAGGAACATTAACATTATAGAAGTTCAATCAGTGCGAGGTTCAGCGCGCGGCTTATATAATGCACACTTGGAGTTAGCATTGTTGTCACTCGATCGTTCATTTGTTGACTTGCGTAGTAGCTTTGAGTGTTACCGGATTGGCAACCTGCCTTAGGCATCGGACCAAAGATACGGGTCAGCATTTTAAAAAAATTCTTTTTTTTTCTTCAAATTTTCTGCAGAAACTTCGACATCGACATTCTTGACAATCGACATCCTCAGATGTTGTTTAATTTTCTTTGCAAACTATTAATGCAAAATATGAATATAAATAATGTTTCGCACACTCAATGTGTGAATGTAATTCAAACTGATCATTTTCTTAATATAGTATATGATACAAAAACTTTCCCGTAGGATCCTAAATATGATATTAGAATGGAAGACGACGAACATGATAAAGAAAATGTTAATGTGCATGTATATACGTTTGTACACTCTAAAAAAGGAACGGTCAGATTTAATCATGGCATGGTTAATTTATGCACCGATCAAAATTGAACACATTTAACCATAATATGGTCAAATTTGTTGTTCATTTTTTACCATAGTTAGATCAGTGCATAGTTGACCATCTTATAGTCAAATTTGACCATTCCCTTTTCTAGAGTGTATAGAGAATGCAGTGGGAGGAGGGGGAGGGGAGGGGATGGGGATAGGGGAGGGAGGGGTGAGGGGATGGGGGGGGGTGAGGGGGATGGGAGGTAATTTTCTCAATAATATCCGCTGTAAAAACGTATCACGAGGATATGCAGGGCATTACTTGTCAGTCTGTTTTCTAATTCCAGATTGAAAATTGGGAAATAATTATATTTTCCACTTTTTTTCTAAAATCTCACAGAAATCATCACGTCAAGAAATAGTTAATTATGGACGTGCAAGGAAAAGTAGCCATTGTGACAGGTGGTGGAAGTGGTATCGGGAAAGGTATTTCGGAAAGATTGTTAGAGAAAGGTGTTTTGGTAAGTAGATGGTTGAATTACGAGGGCCGCAATTCTCATGAGTACAGTAGGGTGGCGGAGCGTTCAAAATATTGGGCTGCCGGGGGGAGGACTAATGAGGTCAGGTGATATGTGATATTAAGTATAGGTCGGGTAACGTGATAACACATGTCCACCTAAACCATGCTGGTGGCTGAAGCCCTCCGACTACGCCGCGATGGAGATGAAGGTCTCAAAATGTTGGTGGTGGTGTTGGGGAGGGGGTGGGGGTGGAAAGGGTAACGCATTGAAATGGAATGTCCGCTTGATTTTCAAAACGCAGTACATGTGTTGGGTCACGTATACCAGTCGTTGAGATAGCCTGAAAAAATGATATGACAACGCAAATATACATCACTCAAAATATAACCCATAATGCCTCTCTGTCTCTGTTTGTCTCTGTCTGTCTGTCTCTCTATCTCTCTGTATGTCTGTCTCTGTCTGTCTGTCTCTCTGTCTGTCTGTCTGTCTCTGTCTGTCTGTCTCTCTATCCTCTCTCTCTCTCTCTCGATCGAGAGAGAGAGGGGGCGAATTCAGGGATTCTGGGTTTGCACCCCGCCGGGTGTTAGGAAAATCCCCACACACCATACCCCCCCCCCCCTTCTCCTGAAGCCAACCATGCACATTCAAAATACAGTATTAATTCCCATTCACAAAATGCAGATATTTTTAAAACACATCGATTGTAAATAACAAACTCAGGCAATATCTTACTTTTAGTGACCTTTATTTTTGAACTCAGTACAAGTGTGGGACGGATGAGAACGGGGCAGGCCTAATCTCCTCCAGGAATGACGGCCCTGTGAATTACCGACCATGGGCGGCTCGTCGCACGTTTAAAGAGGTTGCAATTGTCCTCCAAAGATTTGCTAATCATTGTGTTTTTGTATAAAGAATACGAAAATGTGATAATTA
This sequence comes from Chiridota heheva, assembly GCA_020152595.1. Lineage (NCBI taxonomy): Eukaryota > Metazoa > Echinodermata > Holothuroidea > Apodida > Chiridotidae > Chiridota > Chiridota heheva. The sequence continues at coordinate 465,874 of JAIGNY010000033.1, forward strand.
TAATTAAGTAGATGTTCTTTTTTTTTACTCCTAAACCTTCCACCCCTCCAACTAAAACCTTCTACAGCCGCATATGTATATTGTAATTATGTATACCATAGCAATGGTCGATCCTTTCACACTTTGCATTATATTCTTGATCATTCGATGATGCATCATAAGCTTTATAATATAACTAAGAAAACATTTCCAAATTGACCAAATTTTGATAAAGAAGTTACTTTTGATGAATTTGTCGAGTGACAATCGTAAATTGTCTGCATAATTAGATCATTGTAGCCGAAAAAGCTGGCGCCATCGGGGGTATAAACCCTTCTAGGAAATTATGCCGCTGTTGGAGGATTCTTACCCCTGTTGAGGAAATTCATCTGTCAGGGTAAACACGGTAAAATGCTGAGTTCAACCTAATTTCTCGAACGATTTGAGCTCCCATTATCCACTCCCGCGTCAATCCTGGCTGGTATCACTCCCAACTTCAAGTTGTGAACATACAATCACTTATAATCCGGTCCACGAATTACCTTTGGTAAGCGATTATACTCTCCTCTCCGTTAGTTGGCGGGATATCTAAGAAATCGAGAGGTTTTTCCGTTGGGGGAGGGGGAAATATCGTCGATGGGGAAGGGGAAACGTCGTCGATGGGGACACATTCTACGACGGATACTAAAATATTATAACAAATAAAGCCAGACAGTTATTCATTAATGTTCTCGGAGTTTATTAAAATATCCAAAGCAGGATGTGTAAGTCCCCGACTCCTGATAGGGGGTGCAGGTCCCTGTCCCAATTGAAGAACCAAACTCTTTCCCGCATCGCCCCTGATTAACATCATTAGTTCTGACAAGATAAATCATCAAAATGTATATGCTTCTTTTTCAGTTATTGGCCGTGTTTGATTTCGACGAGGTTATTGGAAAAGAAAGTGTGGCAGAATTTGCAAAGAAATTTGGATCTGATCGTGTCAAATTTTACAAAGTTAACGTCTCCTTGGAAGAAGAACTTCAAGGTAACCATAGAAACTTAGGGTAGCACAGAACTAATAAGGTATCACTCCGCCGTCCCAAAATGAGAACTCTCAGATAAAGGCTAATAACAAATATTTCCGAGAGGTACCATTTCATGGGACAGGAAGCTGAGAAGTTGAAAATTTCAGGAATGGTAGAGAAAGGATATGTCTTGACTATGTTTATCCAAACTTTACGAGATTTGTTTCAGTAAAATTTTCATAGGGAACTATTTCACCATGGACTTCCATACCAAAATTTGATTGATTTAACAAAAGATCCCAAATCTATAACATTCTGGTACAAAAAGGACCCCGAACTCTTTCATCATAGGCTTCAATGGGGCAAATAATTAATTCCGTGCAGTGTACGTCACCTGTTGTTTTTGTCAAACATTTCTGTTTACTTTCCATGACCTTTTTATCACATAATGAGATAGAATGAGACTCACAGCAAAGAGCTTTACAACTCCCTGCATGAAGAACGGACGTTTGTCTGTTTGTAAAACATTTATATCAATGAGTGTAGCCGCCGTCGTAAAAAAATCCCGAAAAATCCCTCATTATATCACTTCACAACGTGCGCTTTGACACTGGCCCCGATTACGTAATATGTGTACCAGCTTGTGTGTAATGCATAGTATTTACACACTGAGTACATATATACTATTACCTGATTACTAAAGAGATTGTCTGTGCTATTGTAAAACTCTGTACTGATAGATAGGCCTACATTTCTTAGCAATGTTTAGTTGTTAAAGTGAACAATATTCAGACTTAAGAAAATGGCATAAGGAAAAGAAAAGTGGGTTTTGTCTTCTGACTCACCATATCACATGTACCCAGCCACATGTCCTCCACCACTTTTCAACATAATTTAAAAAAAATCATTGCATTTTGGGGAAAACTTGCCTCCTGTCCTCACAATTTTTTGAGAAGAGAACATGTCCCCTCCCCCACCCCACCCCCTTCCCTTCTTTTTCCAAATGAGAATTACGGCCCTAGATGGGTACTTGCCAAACAGTATGTGGGCCTAATATTACTCACTGTGAGGAGTACTCACTCTGACAATGACCAATTCCGAGCCAGATTTGTTTACGGGGGTGGTGGGGAATGAAGCAAGTGAAAAGGGCTTTTGTCAAACACAAATGAGGACCAGGTACTTACCCTGTGTGACATTTACCTACTACAATGAGTCACCCTATGTGACATTTACCCACTACAATGAGTACTCACCCTATGTAACATTCTCCCACCGTGCGAGGAGTACCCACTCTGACATTGACCAATTCTGAGTCAGACTTGTTCACGGGGTGGGGAATGAAGTAAGTGCAAAGGGCTTTTGTCAAACAAGACAAGGCCAGGTACCCACTCTGTGACATTTACCCACTACAAGGAGTACCCACCCTATGTGACGTTTGCCCACTACACTCTAAAAAAGGAAAGGTCAGACATGGTCAACTGTGCACCGAACCAATGTTGGTAAAAATTCAAAGACTATAACGTGGTCAAAATTAACCATAATATGATAGTTATGGACAAATTTGACCATATTGTGGTCAAATTTGTTGTTAAATTTGACCAAAGTTGGTTCAGTGCAGAGTTGACCATATTGTGGTCAAAATTTGACCAATCCTGATTTAGAGTGTACAATGAGTACTCGCCATATGTCATATTTACCCACTGCGAGGAATACCCACTCTGGCATTGACTAATTCCGACATGTTCATCGAGGTGAGGAATGAAGCATTTGACGAACTCTAGAGAGGGCCAGGCCAATGATCGGGATCCCTTTCGCTTTGTCCCCTCAAATACAGCCTATAGGGGCCCCAGACCCCTGAAAGCTCTATTTGTTTGGTGGTCTTGGGAAAGTGACTGTATGGAATTCAGGATTCTGTAAAAATATTGCCTTAAAGGCATTACCTCATTACCTTAAAGGACAACAACAGTATTATCAATCCCCACCCCTTACCAATACCAAAAAGGACAATAGAAAGCAAATCCAGTAGTCAAAACAAGATTTATTGAATATGATCAACTTTTTTGCAAAAGTGAATAAACGCAAAGTGATTGATCTCCATAAATTAAGTAAAAGATTATGAATTTTGCAGCACTTCTTACTAGGCAGTTCAGGAGCAACCCAAAAAATACTCAACTTTTATGATGATTTGATCTCCATAAACGGATTGTCAAAAAGTAAAAGATTATAGAATAAAACATTTTTGCAGCACTGAACAAAACAGACTGCCTATAATCTGTTTTCTTATTTTCTAGGAAAAATCAAAAAACAGAAAGTTTTAATCATTCCAAAAGGTATCCTGAATGTTTTTGCAGCACTTTTTACTGTCAAATATAGAAAAAACAGAAACTAATCATTCCAAAGGTATCCTGAATTTTGCAGCACTTTTAATCATTCTAATCAAAGGTATCCAATCATGATATGCATTTTATCCACAAGCCAATCATATTAAGTGTTACAAAGAACGACTAAACATAAGCAGAGTAAAATGTGTTAATACATTTTCAAATACATCAAATTGACATACAAATAAATTCTCTAATAATTAATGAAGCTGACCTTTTCTCATTAATATCTTTTCAATTTTGTACAGTGAACAGAAGAAAATAGGTTAAAGAAAAATTACTTTTGAACCTGTTAGCTGAATTCGAAGTTGTTAAAGACCTTAGATACCTACGTCTTCTTTCCTGGGATATAGTGCATGCAACTTGCATTTACCTGACAAATAAATCAAACAGTGAGTTGGTTCCTACGTATAATACAACTCTACCTGTCTCTCTTTGAAGCTTCTCAACCTCAACTTCATAAAATCACGCTTGAAACAATGAAAGTGTGGATTGTCATTTATTTATATATAGCATAAAATACTAGTTGCTCTGCAAATGCTAATTAAACCTTTAGTGTTAACAATTCCAAAGACACCTACTAGCATCACCAACCAAATTAAATGAAGTTCTGTTGTGTGCCCTTGTTGTGTGTAATTGGATTTCCCTTTGATTACTTTGAGTTTATCTGTAAATATTCTTTTTTTTCTACATTACCATACCAATAACATTTGCTGTAAAATCTGAACAGCTTAAAGAATTAGTTCAGTGGTTAAGCATGTCCATCTTATATGAAAGAGGACTTCAAAAGAAACAAAATGGTGAAGAAATCATTGTAAAATCGTATTCCGTTAAGAAGATATTTAAGTTTAAAGTGTGGTATCATTTGTGTAGAAACGACTGAAATCAGACTAGATGTGATGTCATAGCCTCAGATTCCTCAAAGTCTTTATGTATTTTATTATATGTTGTCCTGCGATTTTGTGGCTTAAAAACCATGGGATATGTCAAAAAAGTAGTAAAACTAAATCTAGGAAGGGTATCTATAATATACCAACTGAAGAAATCTTTGAGGAAAAATAATTTAAATAGTGACAAAATAAAATAAAGTTTCTTTAAAATACATAAAGACTTTAAGGAATCTGAGGCTGTGACATCACAACTAGTCTGATTCGTTTTTACAGAAATGAAACCAAACTTTAAACTTGAATATCTTCTTAACGGAATAAGATTTTGCAATTCTTTCTTCACCATTGTGTTTCTTTTGAAGTCCTCCGTTATATAAGATGGACATGCTTGATCACTAAACTAATCCTTTAAAACTAATAGCCAAATTAAATATTTTATGCGAAAATCTCCACATCAAATAAAGATTCGCGACACATTTACCTTTCTAAAATGGTGAAAACTAATAACCTTATAAATAAACCTTACATTACACTCTTGCATTTATCAGTTAACTTTCTTTTTTCTATAAGAATCAACAAGATACACATACTGTAAGTTAACCAAACTCATGAACTTCCGAGGTGAATGGTGTAATCTTATCAATTATTAAAGAATCTTTAGTATAATCTTATGGTTCTCATGCAGTATCCCAGGCTACAGTAGCATTAAATTCGCACAGTCCAGCATTGTAATAATCTTAATAAAAGAGAAGAACTTATTATGTAAGTTCAAACTATGGCATATCCCTGCCGGCTGGGCAGCAAAGTCACAACAGCACAATGCCACCCGATGTACTAAGCTAGCTTAACTATAAAGCGATGCATATTTATTTTATGTATGATGATAAAGTCAATGGAGCATGATACAAAAATTACGGCCTGAAACTATTTAACTGGGCCTCTCTATCATTTTAAACCTAAAGTGATTATTTGTATGCCATTACCAAATAAATGCAGTGCAGTAACACATCAAAGGAAGATGACATGCAAAATCTTTCAACAATTTTAAAATGAGAGCCAAAACATTGCATGCAAAAAGGTACGCCTATTTCCCATTGTGTATTGAATCATTGTTAATAAATGAAAATTCTTTGCCTTAGCCTGCACAAATTTCTGAGCCACATTACTACAGTACATCACAACTGTAGTAATTTTTAAAAGAATCTTGCATTCTATCATCATATGTAACTTCAATCATTTTAGATCTAGGGCCTAAAGTTAGGCCTAGAATGGGTCCAAGTTTTTTTTTTAGTTAGGCCCAAGGCCTATCCTATCACACTAACTTGACGAAGCTAGCACTGCAGTAGGCCTAGCCTAACACAATACAACTTTCTTGGCCTTTGATTTTTAATCTTATTCCTACTATTTTAAGACCAAATTATTCAACAATTTCCAAACGTTTTAACACACATCAAAATAACACTGGGTAAAAAGTAGTTGCCATGGAAACAACCTGAAAATCTGACCAAAAAGTGCGCCAAAAAAGTGCGATTTTCTCCATTGGACAACATTGCACACATACAAGCGTTGTCAGAAGTGCATAAAGAAAGGTAAATAAGCTAAATTGACCAGCGTCATTTGCAGGAACCTGCAGGAAATAACCCATACAACACAATTAAGGCAAGCTATTTTCCCAAATTTGCTTAAATTAGTAACCATAAATGTCACCAGTAATATTAGGATAACTTACCGTTAAAAATGCGATCGATTTTGGGGTTTTTCAGTACTTTTGTAACGACTTGCTCTACAACTGCACATGACTTTCATTGAGAAACTACGGCAAAAGACACACTGCGCAGCCGTATAACCTATGGCACAGGTCAGGGAGGGAGGGGCGGCGGAGGCGCCCCTTTTTCCCTCCCCTTTTACTTTCCTTTCAAACAAATACATACACATTGCCTCAGAAGTTTACCTACGGCATCACTCTGTTGCATGGCGCTTACTGCACCTTTCACTTCAACACAATGCACAATGTGGGATATCTTGAAAGCTCGAAACTCCTTAAATAAATAAGATATAAACATGTTTTTTTTAACCAATTTCTTTCTTGCTTATTGTCGTGTTCTTTCTTATAAATTCACATGAAAATTCACGGTTAGAGGACATGCATATCTACACTGTACAAAATAAGGGATACTTTTCCCCCAAAAAAGGTGCAACCAAGCTACCGTTCACCAGAATTTAAGGAAAACTTATGTTTCCCCTTTTGAGTTTTCCTCCAAAGTTTGGGTAAACAATTTCCTCCATAAACCACTTTCCTACAAAAGGTGGGAAATGTTTCCCCATTATCTGAGGAAAATATGTTTCCTCGCTTTTTGGAGGTAACAAAAGTTA
>JAIGNY010000033.1:477500-507500 GCA_020152595.1 Chiridota heheva
AATTTTACAGGTTGTTTAACAAAGCATGCAGAAATTTTAAATTCATAATGGGCTAATATATTTAAAAATATAAAAATATTTGTGAAATTGTAAATGAAATAAACATTTAAACATGTATAGCATTATGTTTAGGCTAAGCCTAACATCTGATTTGCATTGGGATTGTTTTATTGAAACAATTGTTTTGAAGTCGAAGTACAATATCAAGCAGATTTGATAGGCCTACCCTTAAAAAGAAAATTAATTAAGAAACATCTAGGCCGACGTTGATGTCATAGTAATATAGAAAAAAAGTATCAGTATCAAAGCCTATATCAACATGTTAGCAAAAATCATTCTGTCACAATGGTCACTCATTTGGCATTTTGACCGGTAAAGTTGGAGCTATATGGAAACCGTGGGAATGTGGGAAAGGAAGCGGCAGCATGGGTGCATGTGGCTATAGCTTTTTTTTTTTTTTCTTTTTCTCAGAGGTTTTTTAAAAACACATCTTGTTGAGATGGTCCCAAAAATTGAAGGTTTGTGGTCCTAAGTTGTTTATTTTGGTCCAAGTTAAAGAATTTTGGCCTAAAAATGTAATTTTTGCTCCAAAAATTGCGGAAATTTGTCCAAAATTGAAGATTCTTTGGAAATTAATTGCCACTTTCTAATTCATTTGAAAAATTCCTAAAAATTGAAAATGCCCGAAATGGAGAAAATGTCCCGAAAATTTTCCGGAATGGAGAAAATGTCCCGAAAATTTTCCGAAGTTCCAAGAAAGGTGTCCGAAAATAAACGAAATTTCCCGAGAATGAAGTAAATTTACCCAAAATTGAACATTTCTCCAAAATTGAAAGAGATTTCCGGATTTACAGCCATGGCAGCAGCGTTTGATGGAAACTTAATTAACCAGTGGAATATTTTTCCGCTTGCACCCGGGAAATTGTGGGTGTTCTTGCCACTCCCCACCCCTCTAGAGGTGACCCTTTCTACGCCCCTGCGTTTGGTATGTCACTTGCATACTTAAGAATGAAGAAGCCCGTACCATAAACTGATAAGGATGTGGAGGTTGCGGAAGTACCCCTCAAACAGGTCCAAACTTTTTGAACAAGAAATCTATAGGCGTGTATGGCAGAGGAAATAGTGTGCAAAAACATTTCCAATTTCACAAACTGCAATAGTACCTTTTCTACATAAGCAGTGACTTCCATGAGCGCATTGCCGTGTTCAATAACTTACAGGCTAGACATAAAATATCGTCAGACTTATCAAAAATTGAGAGGCTTCACCACCCCTACACCCCGGTAGGTTCTTCCTTGTTTACATTTGGCAATTTTTGTCACATGGGCCTTTGCGCAGGACATCAGTGTGTGTGGGTGTGCGTGGGTGTGTGCGTGTGTGTGTGTGTGTGTGTGGTGAGAGGGGGGAGGGGGGACAGCCCGAAGCTTAACGTTCTTATCAACTTTATGAAACTCCTTATTGCATGCAAAATTTTTAAAGCATACGTATCAAAACACTAGCTCTCGTGTGTACCTGAAAAGGGGGTCCAGATTACGGCCAGATACCCATGCATGGGTGCACTTTTTTGTAATACAAAGGTGTTACAACATGCTTGAATAAGGTGTATTGGCCTATAACCAAAAAAAATGTTTACTCTCTCCCACGCCCCTCCCCCTCTGCCAACATCACGGTTTTATTATCCAATTAAGATCTCTTATACAGCCGCTGATGTCACATGTAAATAAAATCGGTTTGCTTTCATTTTTCAGGCGCCATTAAAAATGTTTATGATTGCCATAAGCGACTGGACATCATGGTTAACAATGCTGGAATATGGAATGACAAGAAAGTGACCGAGACAATACTGACCAATCTGGTAAGTGTTTGTGACCTCATTTTCTTTCTGTTAGCAGTAAAGGGCCATGGATATGGACTAATTATTTTGTTCTTTTTTTACCTAAAAAAGTTTTGAATGTTTTCTTCTTGCAAAAGCGCTATTATACCTATTTAAAGGACTATGGACATCTTGCATTCTACTGTTCGATAGAACATAATTGAAAGAATTATATACAGATTTTGAGATGTGTTTCTCTAACTGTACAACAGTCTAAGTACTGTATATCACAAATTCCAGACAAATCAACAAATTATGTAACTTTGTTTAGTCATAACTTAATAAGCTTTTTCAAATTTTTAAAAATCATTCTACTCAGAATTTCATGCTCTTTCACATATCTAAAATTTGCTAGATGTCTATAGTCCTTTAAAGTTCTTGTTGTCGTGTATAGATACAGCAGTGTATTAACTATACATTGCTTTAAGATCTACTTAAACATTTAATCATGACAAGATCAAAAATATTTATTTTACCAGTTTGACAATAAACTGATAGAGTGAACACACCGCTCTATTTACTCGCATAAATCTATTGCTTTTGTATTTATTTTCTACACAAATTCTAGCAAGAAGAATAACCATATAGCATGATTAGATATTTATATAATTTTTAATAACTGAAATTTAGCAGTTTAGGAATTTCAGAGAAATTCAACAGTTCGAAAAATGTCACGATGCAAAGTTTTACAAGGAAAGTTCACTAGTTGGAGGGACGTAGGAAGGGTCACCTCTCCAGCTGCAAGCGGAACAATTGCATTGGTAAATTAAGAATTCATCAAACATCGGGGAAATCTCCTGCAATTTTCCAGAAATCTCGAGAAAAATTCAATCGTTTTCGGGAAATTTCCTTCATTTTCGGGAAATTTTATGACAATTTCCTGAAAATTTTTATGGCAATTTTCGAGAAATTGTGTTCAATTTTTGGGAAATGAGGACAAAATTAACAATTTGCAATAATTGTATATCAGTTTCCTTAAGTTTGACTTATTGTTTAGTTTTTTGTAATCAATTTTAAGGTGAAATCCTCTCAAGCTTTCCCCTAACCGCTCCTCCCCCTCCGCTTCCTACGCCTCTGCGTGGTTGTACTCCTAAAATGAAAGCTACATAATTATGAATGATTGACATTTAAACATCTGTCTGTTTGAGCTTCCATGATGCACAATAATTGTACATAAAAAATTGACAGACGTCTCAATCAGTCAATCATAAATGCACGCGGGGAAGTGGGAACGGGAGGGGGAATATGTTCTGGGGGGTGGCAGAGGAATATGTTTTGAGGTGAGGGGGAATATGTTCTGGGGGGTATAAGAGGAATATGTTCTACAAATACAATTTATTTGAGGGGACGAATGTGCTTGCCCGGGTTTTTAATGATTTAATGGCAAAAAACAAAATAGCAATCATCCGCAATAGCTTTCCTGCTGTCCAGGATTTGTGAGAGTGAAATCATGATTGACAATAATCTGATCATCAGATAATTTTCTTCGAAAAAATATCTGGGGGCGTAAAATGGGTCAACTTTTTCCCACAAAAATTACACTGGTAAATAAAATTTCCCATCAAAACGTTGGTGCTCATCGAGAAAACTCCTTCAACTGGTCAAATTTCAGAAAATCTTCAATTTCAATTTCAACCCCCGATCTTGATTCCTACGCCTCTACCACCCCACCCCAGCAGTGCTAGTGTTAACCAGTGTCCGATATTTGACTTTATAAGGAACAAGACGATCGTTATATATACTTCAACATTTAATCTTTAAATTTAGCGATTAGTATGCCTTTTATTGTAGTATTGAAGCTGGAAATATAATCATAATATACTGATGTATACAGTCCGGAAGCGTGCCTATTACTCTACATGCACTTTTTTTGAAAATGGATCTTGGAGGCGTGGTCAAGGACGGGCACTGAAAACGGCGATAATATCGCCGCGTGGTAGAGATAAAGGTTAATACTGATGTATACAGTCCGGAAGCGTGCCTATTACTCTACAAGCACTTTTTTTGAAAATGTACTTTGGAGGCGTGGTCAAGGACGGGCACCCAAAACGGCGATAATATCGCCGCGTGGTAGAGATAAAGGTAAATAGGAACATTTCTAACAAACGAGAATATTAAAGTCATGCAGCCATATTGATCAGATGTTGTGATAAAATATCATAGTTTCTAATTTATGTACTTTAAATTTTAAAAATCATTGTGATAAAAAAAAAAATGAATTTTCAAAATGGGCGTTTCTAACCTAAAAGCCTAGCTCTTTTGTCTATTTGATCTAATATTTTGAAAACGGCGTGGTGAACATATCAAAAAAGTTGTAGCCATCACAGTAATAAAGGTATTTTCATGAGTTTTAAGTTTTCCCTAAAAAAGGTATTTTTCCCAGACGTATTTCAAATTTAAAGTATGTATAAGGCTTTAACGTTAGGATAGAAAAAGATCTTGGGAAATATCACAAAATGGCGGCTTCCGTGTAGCAAAATGTTCCCATTAATCAGAGGAACATTTATGTTTCCATGAATAGGCATGCTACCGGACTGGTATACGCATATATATATATATATATATATATATATATATATATATATATATATATATATATATATATATATATATATATATATATATATATATATATATATATATATATATATATATATATATATATATATATATATATATATATATATATATATATATATATATATATATATATATATATATATATATATATATATATATATATATATATATATATATATATATATATATATATATATATATATATATATATATATATATATATATATATATATATATATATATATATATATATATATATATATATATATATATATATATATATATATATATATATATATATATATATATATATATATATATATATATATATATATATATATATATATATATATATATATATATATATATATATATATATATATATATATATATATATATATATATAACAGACAGTGGCAAAACAATAGGGTGGGAAGGGTGGTTAAACCCAACGGGTCCCGAGCAATTTGGTTGCCCTATGTTTGGTATGGTGGCCCAAGTGCAAAATCCTCCCATGAACTTATTTATGCCACGATGAAGTTTAGTGGCGTTCGAAAGATTTTGAGTTATGGCACCCCCATATTGTTGCAGTAGCTCTCCCGCAAGTCAAAAGCAGATGTTAATAGCATAGATGGTTGAAAACAGGAGATTCTGGCTACTAAAGCCAAGTTGCTAAACTTTCAGACAAGTTTTCCTGCAGGGCAAAGCCATTCAAAATTCAGACATCTTTTAAATGAAAGTAAAATATATTTTTTACTAGGCCTTATTGAAGTTTATTTCTTCAAACTTTCTTCACATTGTGAAATATAATTATATTTTTACCACTAGATTTCTTAATTACTTTTCTGTCATATCTAAACACAAAAATCTTTATATCGCAGAACAAATGCAGACTTTGAGGAATGTGAGGATATCTCTTAAATCTATCAGATTTACTTTAAAGTCCTCTTTCATATAAAATGGACTTGAACTAATGAACTAAACCTTTAATCAAAATAACATAAACCGTGAGTTGAATTTTATAGGAAAACTATATTGTTTTCGAATTTTACACCAAAAACAATGTCAAGTTATCGTACTATATACAGACAGACAGACTGACAGATGTAATGCATGGGCGAAACTGCCTAAACAATATTTAAAGGATTAGTTCAGGGGTCAAGCAAGTCTATCTTACTATGAAAGAGGACTTCAAAAGAAACCAAATGGTGAAGAAAGCATTCAAAAATCTTATTCCGTTAAGAGATATTTAACTTTAAAGTTTGGTATCATTTATATAGAAACGACTGAAATCAGAATAGTTGTGATCTCATAGCCTCAGATTCCTCAAAGTCTTTATGTATTCTATCATATTTTGTCCTACAATTTTGTGGCTTAAAAACCATGAGATATGTCAAAAAAGTAGTAGAAGTGAATCTAGGAATGGTATGTATAATATACCACCTGAAGAAAGTTTTAGGAAAAATAATTTAAATAGTGAAACAAATTCAATAAAGCTTTTTTTAAATACTTATAGATTTTGAAGAATCTGAGGCTGTGACATTACAACTAGTCTGATTTCAGTTGTTTCTACAGAAATGATACCAAACTGTAAACTTGAATATCTCCTTAACGAAATAAGATTTTTGAATGCTTTTTTGACCATTTTGTTTCTTTTGAAGTTCTCTTTCATATAAGTTAGACTTGCTTGACCACTTAACTAATCCTTTAATTGTATAAGACTTTTGGTCCTATAGAGATTTGTAGTATTGTATGCATCTGACACAGTTAAACATTTTGCGGAAATTATCGTATAACCGGTAATTTTATTTAAACCTCCACATGGTGTTTTTCATTAATTATCCAAACGATTATCCGCAATATCAAAGGAATTGTTTAAAACATAGTCTGATGGAGCTGCATTTTCAAAGTGTATGTACTATCTATTCCATGATTATTAGCTCCGGTGCTTATCAAGCGCAGAATCCTGAGGATGCCATTACAGCAGTGAAGCAACAATATGGTGGGACGGATGAGTAAACCCCACGAACCCCGAGCAAAAATGTGGGGCTTTTGAGCATGTAAGCAATGACACTCTGATATAATGTTTGGTATGAGCCCGAGCGCCACATTTCCCACGGGCCCCCACGACTCTATAGTTGCGCCGCAGATAACAGAATAAGATAAATCTATTCGAAAATGTGTGTTTTAATTGTTCAACACTGAATTTCGAAATCTGAATTTTGGGCTTCCTGACCCCCTTGGGTATATTTTCAAATGGGACTGAGCCCTCATTCAAACACTATTCATTCTGTCATTATTAACCTTCTCTTTCCCACATGTAGCTTGGTGTAATATATGGAACACACATTGCTGCGGAGTATATCAGTAAACGACATGGGGGAAACGGAGGAGTCATAGTAAACACGGCATCCATAATAGGTGAGTATACGCCATGCTGTAAACCAACTATCAAATTTCTTACTTTTAAAGGATTAGTTCAGTGGTTAAGCATGTCCATCTTATATGAAAGAGTACTTCGACAGAAACAACAAAGTGAAGAAAACATACAAAAATCTTATTCCGTTAAGGAGATATTTAAGTTTGAAGTTTTGTATCATTTGTGTATAAACGACTGAAATCAAGACTAGTTGTGATTCCATAGCTTCAGATTCCTGAGTCTTTATGTATTCTATCATATTTTGTCCTGCGATTTTGTGGCTTAAAATCCATGAGATATGTCAAAAAATAAGTAAATCTAGGAAGGGTATTTAAAATATACCACCTGAAGAAAATTTGAGGAAAAATAATTTAAATAGTGAAAAAATTAAATAAACTTTCTTTAAAATACATTAAAAATTATTAAGAATGTGAGGATGAAGACGCCAACTTTTTATATTAGACTTACTACACCAGTCATTTTTACAAAGTTAAGACAGAGCTTTAAAGTTGAATATGATTTTTGAATGCTTTCTTCGCCATTTTGTTTGTTTTAAATTCCTCTTTCATACAAGATAAACTTGTGTGACTAATCCTTTAAACAACAGAACAAACAATGATGAGCAAATGTTGTGCGGTAAGTGCACCCCTTGCCCCTATAGCTGTACAGTTGCCCATGATTCCATCTCAATAGATAAACGAAGCTGTTTCCAACCAATTAGGAAGAGGTAATTTATTTTCAAAGAAATAAATATAAATAGCCCTCGAGTCAGATGAAATTGCTGTAATTTCAAACACAAGGGAAAATCTACAGAAGAGAACATCTTGACTTCATGAAGTTGGGCTGAAAATGAATGAAAAGAAGACAAAGACAATGAGGATGAACAATAACAACGAGAGCAATAACTATATCAGATAAGGAGCCAGAAGATGTAGACAAGTTTGTATATCTAGGTACAACATTGTCTAAAGATGGAGGCACCGAAGATGGCATAAGACTGTAAGAAGGAGAATCTCCTTAGCACTGATCACATTTAAACAACTTAGTAAAATATGGAATTCAAACATATACAAGAGAAAAATCAAACTTATAATTTTTCACAGCCATATTATATCAGTGTTACTTTATGGCTCTGAAACCTGAAAGTTCATCAAAATCAGACAGAAATAAACTGGACATATTTTGAAGGAACTGCCTAAGGAAAATCATGAAAATAAGATGGCCAATGGAGATCAGCAGTGACAAATTATATGAAAGAACACAGACAATACCAGAACAGAACACAGACAAAAGGATTATTATGCCAAAATTGCATTGTCGTGGGCTCCGGAGGGAAGCAGGAAAAGAGGAAGACCAAAAACAACTTGGAGAAGGACAGTTGAGTAAGAGAGGAAGGAGCTTGGGTGGAATAGTTGGAGGGAGGTGACAAAATTTGCAAAAGACAGGAAGAAATGGAAGAAGCTACTCCATGAAGCCTTAATCTCCACAGTCAGGAGAAGAGAGCTGTAAGGTAAGGTAAGGTATTAGTCCTCGAAGTGTAATTACAGTCCGGGAGCATGCCTATTAATACGGACATTTATAACACACGAGAACATTGAAGTCATGCAGCCATATTGTTTGGATGTTGCGATAAAATGTCAATATTTTCTAATTTGTACTTTAAATTTTAAAAATCATTGTGTTGAAAAACATTTGAATTTTCAAAATGGCCGTTTCGCGCCTAAAAGCCTAGCTCTTTTGTCTATTTTATCTAATATTTCAAAATGGCGTGGTGAACATATCAAATGGGAGTGGAAAAGTTGTAGCCATGGCAGTAATGAAGGTATTTTCGTGAGTTTTAAGTTTCCCTTAGCAAAGATATTTTTCCCAGACGTATTTCAAATTTGAAATATGTAATATTGCATAAGGCATTAACATTAGGATAGCAAAGGATCGTGGGAAATATCACAAAATGGCGGCTTCCATGTAGCAAAATGTTCCCTTTAATCAGAAGAACATTTATGTTCCCATTAATAGGCATGCTGCCGGACTGAATTATGACATCACATTGTTGTATTAGACTTACTGCATCATTCATTTTTTCAACACATGCAATATGACAATCTTTAATTTAGATAGAGGCCTAACTCTTATTCAAAGGAATACAATATAATATTTTATTTCACCAATTTTTTTTTTAATTGTCTTCATATAACAGCATAAATTCACATGAAATATCCTGAGAATGTTCTTTACAAAAAGCACTGCAATAAGTTGGAGATTCCTCGAAGTTGCCAGCTTGCATGTGGTTTGCCCGAGAAAAAGTTTGGGTTTCTCATTTGCATGTCCTTCCTGAAAGGTGCACGGGGAAGTGACCCCTTCGGTCCCTGTATGCTACCCCACTCTTAAAACACAATGGTTAGATTTTCCTGGTTACTCGATGAATAACATTTTCCTGGTTGTTTTAAGCAGGAAAAAAATTAGACTGCAGGCTGGTTGGTAAAATACCTGAAATGACAGCGCAAAAGTTGACATTTAACCAGGAAAGTCTTAACACAGAGATTTGTTGCTAAGTAACAAACATCCCGGATCCTCACGTGATCACGTGCCCGTGCAAGCTATAGGCTAGCTGGAACGGTAAAAAAGTTTCATTGTCGATGCTATCAAATTTGTTGCAGTAAACCAATAGAATGCCACTGAAAACATTACAGAGTATTTTCGAAGGTAATCGGTCATTTCTTTTCGGAATTAAATTGCCATGCAGTTGATTATAACAAAGATATTAATCGAAACATTTACCAAGAAATGTCGCCACTTAAAATTATGCTTGATACTCTTTAGGCTACATGTACATTACAGTAGTACTGTACAACCAGTACAGTACTATTCAATACTTACCTGCATGGCATTATTCTATATTAGGTAATAGCAACACATTTACATGGATATTTCCTCGGGTGAAAATTGACACTGACCAGGATAAAGTGTTTAAATTAACCCCATTCATTGCTCAAAGTGACATGGAATTTTCTGGTTAAAATTACCAGGAACAGTGGTTAACATGATTGACTAGGAAATCCTGGTCATAATAACCAGGAATATGTTGGTTACTCCGTGACATTGATCCTAGTTGGAATTTAACATTTTTATGGTTAAATTTACCAATGTCTTTTTAGAGTGCCCGATTCCAGCCTCAATAAAGAAATGCAGTTATACAGACTTACAAACTATACAATCGTAATATTTATTCCAATAAATCTTTCGTCATTAAAGTAAACGCCCTAATTTTACTAATGATTTGAATCATCAAACCCATGATGATTCACATGCCATGGCGGCTGTAGGCCCATGGGAAGGGGGAAGGGGGTTAGGGTGGAGCAAAAAATGCATGATGATGATAATAACATGGGCGGTTGTAGGAGAATTTAGTTGGAGGGGCAAAAAACGATGTGGGGGGGGGGGGGAGACATGTACACACTCTTGCCCCTGTATTTTATGAATATTCATTTCCACAGCTTGTTATGCCGTCGGATCTCCAGTCTACTCGGCGTCAAAATATGGAGTAGTCGGATTCACGAGGAATTTACCGGTAAGAAAATGAATTGAAAATTTGATTTGAAAACTATACAGACTTGTGGATCTACTTTAGTCTTAGCGATCTAAAATAATCCGATGCGATCACAATTGTTATAATATAGGCCTATATATGATCATTTCATTTTATGCTTTCTTTTCGATTTTTCCTTTTTGTTTGAAAATTGGGGTGGCAGTGCCACCGCCAGGCACCACGAGCTGGGGGAGGGGACATTGTGGGACCTACCTACCTCCCGACCTTTTTCCCCCGCATTTGGAAAATCGATTATGGCATCTTGACGAGAAGTTGCAAACGAGTCTCTTTGTTCTCAACGTGGCGTCAATTAAATCGAAACCAATCAAAACACACTAATTGAAATATATTTACCTCCACGTTACAGACGAAAACCTTTAATGTTACTTTTCTGTCTGCCTCTTTGTATTCCCTGAATTTTAACCAATATAGAAATTGCTGCAAGTCCATATACCTGTAAAAGAATATTCTCGTTCATTGTATATGACAGGGGACTTTTAAAGAAGCAATTTTGTGACAAAATCAAGTTGATATCTCTTCCCGCTTATAGGAGTTATTGCATTTCAACAGTTCAAAGATTGCGTCAGCGTGTTGGAAAGCGACCTCGCAGTGTACAATTTGATGTCCTAAACTGTTAAAGGCAGATTCCATATTATGACATTATTACATACCCTGATATATTTGTATTGAAATGGGAATGGAAAAGTTACATCAAATTGTGTAGTGTCTTCGACAATTATTGTCTCTTAGATAAGCAACAATGATTTTAAAGCAGAAGGGGGCATTCGGACTGGAGCTATCTGCCCTTCCGGAGTTGATACACCATTACTGCAAGGCCATATAGCAAGAAACCCTCAAACAGGCGGTGGTGAGAGGAACGTTTTACCGTAAGTTCAACTTTCGCATCATTCATAGTGTGGAACATACATATACATACTTCACCATTTTTGTTCAAAGATCTTTGGACATTCAGACAGGTAGCAACAACTTTAGCTTAATTGGAAGAAAATCTGATATAACAATAGCACCAAAAGATCATCAAATCGACCAGTTTTACAGCATTCTTGATATTAGAGCGTTATTATAATAAACTATGCAAATTTCATTGTAATTTTGTGACACCACAACAAATTCTATAAATTTCCTGATATTATGCTTATTGTTTTTCAACAGTGAACAGGTTAATGATTATGAAAACGCAATGCTAGATATTATCTAAAAAATAATTCCCTGATATTATTTACCACCTCATCCCACTTAGTGGATCACTTGTAACAAGGTACCTCTTACAGTCTTAAAGGAATATTCCCATGTTTTTTGTATACAATTTTATTTGAAAGAGCATACTTCTAAAGCCAACTTGGTACAAAAATCAGGTTGATATCATATTCCGTTCAGGAGATATGGATTTTTTTTAAAGATTTCCCAATTGTATTTTAAAGTTTCTGTACAGTATGATGAATTCGTGTTTGATGATGTCATAGAGACAATTCCATTGCAAATGTGTATCGATTTTTTTTAATGTTAATTGGTTGTTTTTGTATGATTAGAAACATTTTTTCAAAAGTTATTGAAGTAAGGTATATTTGACAATGTATATAAATATCTAACTTTCATCATTTTATTTTTCAAGTAGGTTTTACTAATAAAACAGAATGATCGATTTTTAAAGAAATACATAAACTTTGTGGAAGAATGTTGTGATGCCATACCGAGCCTTTCCTATTCGTTTATTGACATTTTGTGTGAACCTTAACATTTGACTATCTCATGGTAGGAATAACATATCAAAATTATTTTTGTATTAGCATTTTTCTAAAAAAAATCATTCTTATGAAGGGTTACGAAAAAACATGTGAATATTCCTTTAAAGTCTATATGGACATGGCGCTATTTCTCTATTGGCTGAAAGAGTATTGAAATCTGAAAATCTGCGTAACATCCTGACAACAGAGAATGGGAACGACTTTTGTGTGCGTGATATGAAAAGAATGTGCGTGATATGAACAGATTGTGCGTGATATGAACAGATTGTGCGTGATATGAACAGATTGTGCGTGATATGAACAGATTGTGCGTGATATGAACAGATTGTGCGTGATATGAACAGATTGTGCGTGATATGAACAGATTGTGCGTGATATGATAACAGATTGTGCGTGATATGAACAGATTGTGCGTGATATGAACAGATTGTGCGTGATATGAACAGATATGAACAGATTGTGCGTGATATGAACAGATTGTGCGTGATATGAACAGATTGTGCGTGATATGATATGAACAGATTGTGCGTGATATGAACAGATTGTGCGTGATATTTTGCGTGAACAGATTGTGCGTGATATGAACAGATTGTGCGTGATATGAACAGATTGTGCGTGATATGAACAGATTGTGCGTGATATGAACAGATTGTGCGTGATATGAACAGATTGTGCGTGATATGAACAGATTGTGCGTGATATGAACAGATTGTGCGTGATATGAACAGATTGTGCGTGATATGAACAGATTGTGCGTGATATGAACAGATTGTGCGTGATATGAACAGATTGTGCGTGATATGAACAGATTGTGCGTGATATGAACAGATTGTGCGTGATATGAACAGATTGTGCGTGATATGAACAGATTGTGCGTGATATGAACAGATGAACAGATTTGCGTGATATGAACAGATTGTGCGTGATATGAACAGATTGTGCGTGATATGAACAGATTGTGCGTGATATGAACAGATTGTGCGTGATATGAACAGATTGTGCGTGATATGAACAGATTGTGCGTGATATGAACAGATTGTGCGTGATAACAGATTGTGATTGTGAACGTGCGTGATATGAACAGATTGTGCGTGATTGAACAGATTGTGCGTGATATGAATAGATTGTGCGTGATATGAACAGATTGTGCGTGATATGAACAGATTGTGCGTGATATGAACAGATTGTGCGTGATATGAACAGATTGTGCGTGATATGAACAGATTGTGCGTGATATGAACAGATTGTGCGTGATATGAACAGATTGTGCGTGATATGAACAGATTGTGCGTGATATGAACAGATTGTGCGTGATATGAACAGATTGTGCGTGATATGAACATATGAACAGATTGTATGAACGATTGTGATATGAACAGATTGTGCGTGATATGAACAGATTGTGCGTGATATGAACAGATTGTGCGTGATATGAACAGATTGTGCGTGATATGAACAGATTGTGCGTGATATGAACAGATTGTGCGTGATATGAACAGATTGTGCGTGATATGAACAGATTGTGCGTGATATGACAGATTTTAGATGAACAGATTGTGTGATATGAACAGATTGTGCGTGATATGAAATAGATTGTGCGTGATATGAACAGATTGTGCGTGATATGAACAGATTGTGCGTGATATGAACAGATTGTGCGTGATATGAACAGATTGTGCGTGATATGAACAGATTGTGCGTGATATGAACAGATTGTGCGTGATATGAACAGATTGTGCGTGATATGAACAGATTTGTGTGATATGATATGATATGAACAGATTGTGCGTGATATGAAACAGATTGTGCGTGATATGAACAGATTGTGCGTGATATGAACAGATTGTGCGTGATATGCGTGATATGAACAGATTGTGCGTGATATGAACAGATTGTGCGTGATATGAACAGATTGATTGTGCAGGGTGATATGAAACAGATTGTGTGATATGAACAGATTGTGCGTGATATGAACAGATTGTGCGTGATATGAACAGATTGTGCGTGATATGAACAGATTGTGCGTGATATGAACAGATTGTGCGTGATATGAACAGATTGTGCGTGATATGAACAGATTGTGCGTGATATGAACATTGTGCGTGATTGAACAGATTGTGCGTGATATGAACAGATTGTGCGTGATATGAACAGATTGTGCGTGATATGAACAGATTGTGCGTGATATGAACAGATTGTGCGTGATATGAACAGATTGTGCGTGATATGAACAGATTGTGCGTGATATGAACAGATTTGTGATATGAACAGATTGTGCGTGATATGAACAGATTGATATGAACGTGATATGAACAGATTGTGCGTGATATGAACAGATTGTGCGTGATATGAACAGATTGTGCGTGATATGAACAGATTGTGCGTGATATGAACAGATTGTGCGTGATATGAACAGATTGTGCGTGATATGAACAGATTGTGCGTGATATGAAACAGATTGTGCGTGATGCGTGATATGAACAGATTGTGCGTGATATGAACAGATTGTGCGTGATATGATATATGAACAGATTGTGCGTGATATGAACAGATTGTGCGTGATATGAACAGATTGTGCGTGATATGAACAGATTGTGCGTGATATGAACAGATTGTGCGTGATATGAACAGATTGTGCGTGATATGAACAGATTGTGCGTGATATGAACAGATTGTGCGTGATATGAACAGATTGTGCGTGATATGAACAGATTGTGCGTGATATGAACAGATTGTGCGTGATATGAACAGATTGTGCGTGATATGAACAGATTGTGCGTGATATGAACAGATGATATGAACAGATTGTGCGTGATATGAACAGATTGTGCGTGATATGAACAGATTGTGCGTGATATGAACAGATTGTGCGTGATATGAACAGATTGTGCGTGATATGAACAGATTGTGCGTGATATGAACAGATTGTGCGTGATATGAACAGATTGTGCGTGATATGAACAGATTGTGCGTGATATGAAACAGATTGTGCGTGATATGAACAGATTGTGCGTGATATGAACAGATTGTGCGTGATATGAACAGATTGTGCGTGATATGAACAGATTGTGCGTGATATGAACAGATTGTGCGTGATATGAACAGATTGTGCGTGATATGAACAGATTGTGCGTGATATATGAAAACAGATTGTGCGTGATATGCGTGAACAGATTGTGCGTGATATGAACAGATGAACAGATTGTGCGTGATATGAAAGATTGTGCGTGATATGAACAGATTTGTGCGTGATATGAACAGATTGTGCGTGATATGAACAGATTGTGCGTGATATGAATGAACAGATTGTGCGTGATATGAACAGATTGTGCGTGATATGAACAGATTGTGCGTGATATGAACAGATTGTTGATATGAACAGATTGTGCGTGATATGAACAGATTGTGCGTGATATGAACAGATTGTGCGTGATATGAACAGATTGTGCGTGATATGAACAGATTGTGCGTGATATGAACAGATTGTGTGATATGAACAGATTGTGCGTGATATGAACAGATTGTGCGTGATATGAACAGATTGTGCGTGATATGAACAGATTGTGCGTGATATGAACAGATTGTGAACAGATTGTGATATGAACAGATTGTGCGTGATATGAACAGATTGTGCGTGATATGAACAGATTGTGCGTGATATGAACAGATTGTGCGTGATATGAACAGATTGTGCGTGATATGAACAGATTGTGCGTGATATGAACAGATTGTGCGTGATATGAACAGATTGTGCGTGATATGAACAGATACGTGAACAGATTTTGCGTGAACAGATTGTGCGTGATATGAACAGATTGTGCGTGATATGAACAGATTGTGCGTGATATGAACAGAACAGATTGTGCGTGATATGAATAGATTGTGCGTGATATGAACAGATTGTGCGTGATATGAAGACAGATTGTGCGTGATATGAACAGATTGTGCGTGATATGAACAGATTGTGCGTGATATGAACAGATTGTGCGTGATATGAACAGATTGTGCGTGATATGAACATTGTGCGTGATTGTGCGTGATATGAACAGATTGTGCGTGATATGAACAGATTGTGCGTGATATGAACAGATTGTGCGTGATATGAACAGATTGTGCGTGATATGATTGTGCGTGATATGAACAGATTGTGCGTGTGATATGAACAGATTGTGCGTGATATGAACAGATTGTGCGTGATATGAACAGATTGTGCGTGATATGAACAGATTGTGCGTGATATGAACAGATTGTGCGTGATGTGAACAGATTGTGCGTGATATGAACAGATTGTGCGTGATATGAACAGATTGTGCGTGTGATTGTGCGTGAACAGATTGTGCGTGATATGAACAGATTGTGCGTGATATGAACAGATTGTGCGTGATATGAACAGATTGTGCGTGATAGATTGTGCGTGAACAGATTGTGCGTGATATGAACAGATTGTGCGTGATATGAACAGATTGTGCGTGATATGAACAGATTGTGCGTGATATGAACAGATTGAACAGATTGTGCGTGAACAGATTGTGCGTGATATGAACAGATTGTGCGTGATACAGAACGTGATATGAACAGATTGTGCGTGATATGAACAGATTGTGCGTGATATGAACAGATTGTGCGTGATATGAACAGATTGTGCGTGATGAACAGATTGTGCGTGATATGAACAGATTGTGCGTGAGATTGTGCGTGATATGAACAGATTGTGCGTGTGATATGAACAGATTGTGCGTGATATGAACAGATTGTGCGTGATATGAACAGATTGTGCGTGTGAACAGATGCGTGATATGAACAGATTGTGCGTGATATGAACAGATTGTGCGTGATATGAACAGATTGTGCGTGTGATTGTGCGTGAACAGATTGTGCGTGATATGAACAGATATGAACAGATTGTGCGTGATATGAACAGATTGTGCGTGATATGAACAGATTGTGCGTGATATGAACAGATTGTGCGTGATATGAACAGATTGTGCGTGATATGAACAGATTGTGCGTGATATGAACAGATTGTGCGTGATATGAACAGATGAATGTATAACAAATCTTAAACAAATACTTTTTCAAAGTTACTCAGTGCTAAAAAGTCACATAAATGTTTTTGTATTGCTTTAATGATCATAGCGCAAACTACGGAACAAAGATGTTTTTAAATTGCTATAGAACGCTTCATATATACGATTGGGCTTAATTGTTGAAAGGATCATGACACAGGTCAGGTTTCATAGTATTTCGTTAGACCAAAATATAAACTTTCCTTCCAAAATGTGTAAAATTCCAGCAAATAACTATCTTTTAATCATATCATGCAAAAATTCCGAAATATGTCATTCAGCTATTGATGTAACGATATAAGCATATGCAAGATACACAGGAACAACTTCATTTTATAAGCAGTGGCGCAGGGCTCTGTGAGCCCATAGGAAATTTAGCACTCGGGAACCCATAAGAAAAATATCGCAGTGTTATTGCTCGGGACCTCCAAATCTCCCTTTTCTTTTTTTGTATCGGGGCCCATGGAATTTAACACACCCTATTGTTGCGCCACTGATAGCACGTGTGGAAGGGAGAAGCAAACGTCATGTAGCACAGTAAAAAGTACAAACTATTTGCGATAAAATTCCATGCCTGTACAAGGTTCTCTCGAAACGGTGATGACCTGCCTTTGAAGAGGGAAAGTCGTGCCCCTATCCTCTGCCCATAAAGTGTAGTTGATAGAAGGCTTGTTTTTTGTTTCTTTTACAGGGTATCCTTGGTGGTAGACGCCTTCATGAAAGTCATCGAAGATGGCTCTATCAACGGGGATGTGATTCGAGTAACTCCGGGAACAGGAATTGAGTTCCAACCATATGAAGACTCAAGAGAACTACTACTAAAGTTTAACATTTTTAAGGATCCAACACTTGTTTTGGGATCTAAATGATTCATATAAATTACAGTTTATATTAATAACAAGTTGTAATTATAAAAGTTAATTAATTACAAGCTGTAAGAATAGGCTAGCTAAAATATTTTGAATCTATATTGTGACAATTAACAATGACACGTGCCAGTACATTTAAAAAAAAAAAAATATGGTCAAATTTGACCATGACATCAGCTATGCACCGATCTTACTATGGTCAAAATTTGACCTAACTATGGTCAAAACCCTTTTTAGAATATATTTATGCTACATATTATTGACGTCACTTCCACGGCGTTTATTGATTAGCTTGTCAGTATTTGTGCAAATATTTAGACCAATCAAAAACTTTCAATTGTATTTCATATGATCTTTCTGTGTACGTTAACATGATATCTGGCCTTTAAAGGAAAGATATCGTCCCAAGAATAAATTCAAAAATGAACGCCGCCGTGCAGGTAACGTCACTTCCGGTCTCCAATTTTCCTTATTGATTGCGAGAAATCTGTGATGTTATTGTTTATTAGTTTCCTTTTAGATACTTCATAAAAATCGGTTGAAAATTGTTCACTTTTAATTTTTGTAAAAATGAAATGAAAATAAAATATGCTAATTTGTGATACGATGCCTTGACAGATTTGGTAGTGTATTTTTTTTTTAGTCGTCTTTTACTATTCCTAGAAGGAAGGGGGAGAGGGGAGGGGGAGGGGGGCAGAAAATTTAACCAAACGTTTTTAAGTCGTTACCATAACTTCAATTCCAACTGTCCAAGCAGAAATAGACTAGGAACTGAGGAAGGTGTATCCATATATCCCAGAATATACTTCCTCATCATTTTCAGTAACCGAGATTAAAAAAGGTAAACATGAAGGATTTTGAGCTGCCCGCCATTTGATACACTTGATACAAGGTTTATGGACAAGCTTTCTGTTCAACCACGTACCGCAGACGAAATAGAATAGTTTCTTGGTTTTGAATTTTGGAAATAGCATGTGTAGTTTTCAAGTTATGAGTAACCAGAGTTTGAACATAGAAAATAGAGATTATGTCCCGTTCATACATCACAAAAGTAACACAAACAGTTGCATATTTGTAAAAAAATGTTCAAAAACCTGTAAAATGGCAAAATTTCAACCGAATTTTATGCAAATTTAGCTAATGTGTCCTCCACCAGTCCACCTGTCCATTTAAGAAAGTCAAAATGTATGGCAAGGTGTCACTTTGCGCACGAAGCGCTCGACTTGTGGGCGTGGGGTCCAGAGGCCCGCTTAATGGCCCCTGGTTGTGTCCAGGGGCGAAACCCCGGTAGGGTCCATTGGGCGAGGCCCCGGAAGCTCTCGCCAAATTGACATTTCAAGGGCAAAAAAAGTATGTCATAACGCATAGTAAGAAGGTGTATTATACAAGTCAAAATTCATGTCTAAGAGAGTTATAATACACCATATACAATGCACAAAATCACGAAAACACATAATGTGGAAAATAATGTTTTAATGTTTACGTTTGTACATGGTTAGGTTTATCGTCTCTTTTTGAAAAATATGGGTTTTTTAAAAGAAAGGTTTTCAATAATTTACTACAAACTTGTGTAAATGTTGTCAAGCTTTTTAAACGAGCCTGTTCTGTATCACGTGCATTCCGATTCCCCCCCTCTCTCTCTCCCCCTCTCTCTCTCCCCCTCTCTCTCTCCCCTCTCTCTCTCTCTCCCCTCTCTCTCTCTCTCTCTCTCTCTCTCTCTCTCTCTCTCTCTCTCTCTCTCTCTCTCTCTCTCTCTCTCTCTTTCTGTGTCTTAATTCATGTATATAAATACAAAATTGCACAAATGTTTAATATATGCCCTTTTGAAATCTAAAAACATAATAAGCACCTGGAATGTCAAAGCTTGTTGAACCGACGGCATCAATCTGAACCGACGGATTAAATATTTAGGGCGATCGCCCCCTCTTCCGCCGCCTCTGGTTACGCCACTGGCTCCGATCAATGAGGCAACGTGGAAAGGGATTTAGTTGGATCCTTTGGTAAACCAACATAAATCAGTACCGATCGTTCAATAAATTAATATCAGAAATTTCTCATTTATTGGAGGGGAAATATTCAAGACTTCTGCTAGCATAGCCACATGTAGGTCATACAACATGTTACTAAGATCTAAGCTGCTTATTTTAATTTCATCATTACATTACTTTTGTTAGCACCGTGATACTTTGGTGAATGGCATGTCTTAATCGGTGTATATTATTCAGATGAATCTTTTGAACATTTGTTACACGCAAAGCACATCACAATTGCTGATAAATTATATGAAGTTCAAGAAGTCTTTAGCATACACTATACCGTACAAAATGTATTAATTGACAGCATAGCATACAAATGCCTAAACTAACAGTATTGTCTCCTCAATCCAGTGGCGCCGTCAGGGGTTTGATAAGAGGGGGCAAAAACTTTTTCGGCATGGAGTCAACAGGTCAAAGGGCCCGCCTTAGGCGGCAGTCCAGAGGAAGCCCCCGGGAAACCTCGAAATTTCAAAGTTTTAGATGTCCCTCCCCCCCCCCCAACTCTGAATGTGTGCAATACACGGCTTTTACCAAATTAGGATGTTACGAACGTTTTTCAGTGCTATCTTTCCCTCCCCCCTCCCCCTCTCCTCCCCCCTCCCCCCCCCTCCACACTTGTTCCATTAAAAAGGTCAAAATAGCAATTTCGGACAAAATATATTTTTTTACATTTTGGAAATTGGGGGGCACGTGCCCTCATGCCACCCCCACCCACGTGACCCCACAAACTTCATAAGACAATCCATTACATGTGAAGGGAAAACAAGTTATGTTATTTGCTCACTTCTTGCACAGGGAAATACTGTATATGAAGAGAGTGAATTATATTTTCTTTCAAGCAACTTGACTTCAGTTGTGCAGCGGTCAAACGGCATTTCCATATACCCCCCTCAAAGGTTCACCTTTTTTACATGTTTTTCAGAATTTGTCTTAGGTCAACATACACATACCCGCAATGCTTTTTACGCAAAGATTCACCTTGGCCAAACATTTGTATTATTTATTTGATTATTTATAGCAGATCACACCCCCTGGTATGTCTGGATTCTATAAGAATGGCTCTCGAAATCTTGAAATCGGAGGGGTGGGGAGGGGGTTGGGGAGAGCCTACGCAGTTCCCGATTGGGTCTAGGGGAAAAGCTCCGATATAGGGTTCCAGAACATATCCCCGGAAGTTTTAGCGTTTTATCAGCTGCCAGTACACTATTGATTAAAGCCATACTATAGATAATGATCAGCATAGTCTTCATATATAATATCAAATTTTTATTTTCTCACTCACAGGCACGTTGCCAGGTGAGGGGCACGGGGGTTACGTTTTCTTCAATTTTCGGAGCAGTTTCATTCCTTTTTGGGAAAATTTTTATCAACTTTTTGTCAAATTTCAGATAATTTCCTTCATTTTCGAGAAATGTTCTTCAATATTCGGGAAATTTGAAATTTGCGTCAATTTTCGGGAAATTTTGCCAAACTTTTCTTTGATTTTACAAAAGATTTCAATTAATGCAAAAAAAAATCTCAAATTTACCTCCCAAACGGGAAGCAACAGGGAAGATAAAAAATATTCTCAGGGGGAAGTCCAGATGTCCCCACCCCCTCCCTTTTGCTACGCCTCTGTCTACATCCAAAAGTCGCGTAGTTAATGGTACCATCGGTAACATTCAAGAAGAGTGTAATATCTAATCCTAGCTCTCGTCCAAATGTGCCCCAAACAGTGGCGTAGCTAAGGCCCTACGGGCTGTGAGGCGAGTCGGACCCTGAAGGCCCCTATGGTATTACAGTATAACAGTATATCTTTACGGGCTCCCTTAAAGGGCCCGGGCCGGGGGTGGATGCCACCTTATTTACGCCACTGCCCCCAAATCGTCAGGTCTGGCTACGTGCCTGCTTGTGCAGGGTGTAAAACCGGTCAGAGATATGACCTTTACCAGTTTACTTGAAATAATTTCCGAAAAACTTTTTTTTTTTTTTTTGGGTGTGGCCTCTTGTTTTTCTAAGTTATTCTTGATGCAGATTTTAAAAGTGTGTGAATCTCGCAAAGATGAGTGCGAAAGGCAAGTGGAAATACGTATTATGGGAGCAGTTAGTGACCTGCTGCTGCCGATGCACGATACCATGGTGACTGCGGGAAGTACTTTTATGTCACCACGTTCTATTGCATATGTATTAAAAGAAAATACAGAACCAAAGGATCATGCATATGATGCGACTGTAAACAAGGCGATATTGGACAAATGAAATGTATGGACTTCTGTGGAAATCCAAGAAGTTTACACATTATATGGTGGAACAAGTTTGTCACGAGGGAAACTAGTTAAGCAGATAACTGCGATTTTGCTATTCTCATCACCTGGTCTAGCCAACATTCTTTTGTTTCGTACGACAGCGGCCTCTTCCTTGCTGAGGATAGTGAATTTAGAGGAGGATGACAAATCCATTGAAGCCATTGCTAAACTGATTGTAAAAGAATTTAAGGAGCTATGTATCAATAGCAGTGTATACAATACAAGGATTGATAAATATATTGCCACAGAAGAAGCAAGATCTACATTACTTTCCTTACTGTCAAGCTTGTCAGATAAATTTCAATATTCACTTTCTGCTTTGCTCATTAAAAACTTGGGTACTGGTATTCTCACCATTAGACCCACACCTCTGCAAATTGCACTGGGTGTACAAACAAGAGTGAGTAGTAAGAGGAATCTATACAGATAGTGACCAATCAAGAGCCAGTATTCCAGTCATGTGGCTAATTTCTCATGAATATTAATAGATTATGCCAATTTTTCATGAATATTCATAGCTTATGCAAATTTCGTGGAAAACTGGCTTCTGATTGGTTACTACCTGTATAGGCTCCTCCGTGCCCCGCCCCCTTCTTAGGCTCCTCCCACACGGCCGAAGGTCGTCAAATTAGAAATACTGGCTTCTGATTGGTCACTACCTGTATAGGCTCCTCGTGATTTTCCACACGACCGAAGGTCGTCGAATATTTTGGAGAGAAAACAACAAACACAAACACAATGTCCTTATTTAATTTTCTTTTTCTTATATTTGTGGTGGCTCTTATAAGAACCTTTAAGTTCTTTATCGATCGCCCGATCGATCTGCTATTCTCCTCCTCCGGTGGCCCTCTGCTGTCCTTCCCCGACGGCTCCCGGGTTTACCTTTCTTGGTCGCCACGGGTGTCGTTCCGGCATTAGGGTGTGTAAAATACTGCCGTACGTGAACGTAAAACTTTCCGTTGAAGCTAGAGACGGTGAGGTAGCGTTCACCTCATAAAGCGACAGCTCTCTTGTCTTGTGTGCCGGCACGAACATCGATTAATCCTCGGGTAGTGATTGCTTCCATGTCTGACTTTTGACTGAATGTTGCACACGACGAGTGAACACACAATTACAATGACGGGGTCGTCACCTGCGTAATCGGTTATGATAGTAACAATGCTATCACGAAACGCTTAATACGACCCGGACGAGAACACAGGTACGACGTATGGACAGACATAACATCGACAACCAAGTCAATGTTCACGGCCTTTGATAACCAGTTGTGGTGCACTGGCGTGTCTACCCAACCCAGGCTTGAACCCAGGACCCCGTGGTCTGTAGACATGTATGATAACCGCTACACCACAGTAGGTAGATTCACATCGTCGTCGCCTTTTTATACCTTTCTTAAAACAATATGATAACATGCGCCCTCTTGTAAAAAACAACGATTTACAACTTTGGTCAAAGTCTGTCATTTCGACGAGGAGACGGGGTTTCGTTCCGGCTTTGGTCATTTCGGATGAATTATCGATGTTTTTTTGTATAGAGGGCGTAATAAAAGAACATCTTAGATTCAATTACACGAACGTCTTAACCATAATGTTGAAGAACAAATGTAAACACGTCCTCATCGTTGCGTTCCTTGTCTTTCCCAAAACGAGCCGTGATGCCGTTCATGTTCAAGCCGCGTGCCCTATGAACCAGATAATAAATAGAATAATTACCGCATACGCTAGAGGTAGGACTCTGAAGCGGTTTGTGATTGTAAACAAACGGTTTATTTTTCAAAAGCGTCGAATGAAAGAGACGTTGAATGAAAGAAACGTCGGGGGGTTCGCCGTAGGAGTCAAAATATTCCCAAGGACCGACTTTGGGGTCGTAAATAGCAACCCAATGTCGGCTCGATTTCCAACACGGATCCGTGTTGACTACCATCACACTCGGACGTTCCAAAGGTGAATGTAATTGATCTGCGGCATGAACGCCGTCGAACACGTCGCACACGAGCCATCGCGTGTGAGCGTCTTTGCTCAACACTCGGACAATATCGGACGTCTCCATGATTTCAATTGGTAAAGTCGTAGATGATGTTGCGGTTTTTATCTATTTCGATGATATTATCGAATTCGGCGTAGATGAGAAGATTAGTGGTGGAAGCCAATGCCTCTGCAAATTTAAAATCAACACGAAGATTTCCTCGCTTGTTGACCGTGTAGTGTTGTCCATGGGATCCATCGGGTTTCAGGTCGAAAGCGAACAGCGTGTAACCGTCCAGAAAATCCGTCGGAGTGATGTAGATGCCCCCATCGCCGTACAAACTACCCGTGGCAGAATTCAGTTGAAGGTAACTGCGGAGAGCTAGATGTGAAGCGAAGTTGGGGGTGAGCAGCGTGGAAGGATACTGTTTGTCATCGACGTGAAGCGCGAGATAATTTGGTTTGAAGAATTGAAAACGAAACGGATTATTCTAGTAAGCGCCGTTGAAAGAGGCCGTGTCCACAAAACAAACCACGATCCTCTTTGGCAGTTTGGTAACTTGCCCAGAAATACATTGTCTCGTTGAAAATCTTTGGTTCCGGTCGGTATGGTGATATTTCGGATAATGGTGCGTCTGATCTTGTACTTGGCCGGTTCTCTGTTGAGGGTGACGAGGTCGCTGAGCACATGGGTGTCGCTGCACGTCAGTTTGCGCTCGTAGAGAATGGCGTCCAAGATAATCACGCGGAAGTCAGCATCTGCAGTTTTCGACGTCAAACAAAAAGAGTCCTTACTTCGTTGCAGTTTGAGTCGTACTTCCACACCCGGTAGAAGCACGTTGTTTTGAGCAAATATGTCGGAGTGAAGAAGTCCCATCATCTCGAAAACTTTGCTGTCTTTTGTTTTAATGAAACGTTTTTTAAGTCCCCAGTTGGGGATGTTATTGACAGCCAAATCGCTGAAGTCCATATGTGCTGCAGTGTCTTTGAAGTAGAACTGAGGCTGCAGATGTGTTTTTTGGTTTCTCTGTCGTAGTTGAGCAAAGTCTCGATCATCGCTCTGTAAGGGTACGTTGACGTCGAGTCGCTGATGAGTTTGCTGTTGAGGGCCACGTCTAGTTGCGAAGACATAAAATGCAACAACAGATTGACAGAAGCCATCTTGTCATAGTCCTCGTTGGTGGCGTCGCAATCGCTTCCTACTGCTTTGATGAGTTTCACTTTGACGTAAACTTAGGTGTTGTTGATATCCAGATATTTGCTTTCTGTTCCGGGAATGAGGAATTCGATCGGCCCCATGGAGTGTAATCCTCCAAACGGACGGTATTCGACGTATTGGTTGTCTTCGATTACCATTTGTGTCGGAGGAACAGTAAAGAGCTCCATTTCTGATTTGGAGCAAGGCATGGAGTGATTGTGAACGAAAGCCATGTTGACGGTGTGATGGCCGAGCTGCTAATGAGGCTAGAATCGGACTATCGTTCTTCTTATAACAGTTCCACGTAGTGTAAACGATTCGATTTTCTTTTTTAAGGCCGACTTTAGGGCACGGATACTCGGACTGTACCGAGGTGTGCTTGATCGTGGTCGTGTCGGTGGATGTTCTCGTGCGTTTCGGGCCAATGTTCTAAAAACATATCTCCTTTTTCTGTTCATCGGTTTCTTTTTGCCACGATTGGCTTTTCGTTTTGCCGGTCCGCGTCCGGGTCGCGATCGTTTCTTACTGCAAAGAGGCGAAAATCCACGAATAATATGCGAGACTGGTAAGATTGCGCTTCCCGGAGTATCGAAAGGTCGATGTGGGGATGAACCGAATTGTGTTGGTGTACGCAGAGATGTGAGAGGAGACGAGAGTAGAGGCGATGCTCGTCTTGGTGTTGAACGTTTACGAGGTCTCTTCTTCTTCTTTTTATCACAAATCACCGTCTTCGACGTAGAAAAAGTGTTTACAATTCGTCGCTTCATGCCGAGTAATGCGATGCGGGAGTGTACGCCAAAACAGGAAAGAATGCGAGTTGTCGACGCACGAGGGAGTTCAGACGCGAATCACTTAACCTAGAATAATTGCTCTGACGACTGCTGCTCCGACGACGACTGCTACGCTTACTACTAGTAGGTGTCGATGGGACTCCTCAACAGGGACTTCAGCCATTTTCGGCCGCGAGTCGGACGAGATGGTTTCTTCTTCGTATCTTTCGTGGTAATAACGGTTCGTGTTCGTGCAGTACGCTTTATAACCCTTTTCCCACGTCCTCTTTGTCCTCCTCCTCCTCCTCCTCCTCCTCCTCCTCCTCCTCCTCCTCCTCCTCCTCCTCCTCCTCCTCCTCCTCCTCCTCCTCCTCCTCCTCCTCCTCCTCCTCCTCCTATCTGTTGGGACAATGCCTCTTTGGCACGAATCATAGCTTTTTGTTTTCATATGTCGACCTGCATCTCTAGCTCTGCGAGCGGCTGATCGTTTTATGTTTTCTCCGGCCATAACGTCTCCTAAAATGCCGGCTCCCGTGGTCAAAGCCTGTTTTCCAACTTCTTTACCTAAACTCACGGCTCCTGTCTTGAGGAACGGTATGGCCATCCTAAACAATCCCAAAAGCATTCCGCCGCGACCATAGCCTCGTTGATTTCCCGGCCCGATAAACACGGGTAGACGTCCGACATTAAACATATTTCGGTGTGAATCAGGTAAGTAGTTTTTTGCGAAAAGCAATGCAAAAGTTACTTCTCTCAAGGGCTGCAAGTCGACCTTCACTTTATTTCTCGTGCTTGCCGCCCGATAAGAACATTGACTCGTCTTGTTACAGATTTGGTACCACGAGTAAGGGTAGCTGAAACTCACTAATCCGACTTCCCATGCGCTATCGAGATGTAGAGGTCTCGAAAGAATGTTTCGAAATCCTGTTAATTTTTTTTTTGGATACACGTTCTTTGAGCCATTGCTTGGCAGAGTCACGTAAAACGATTTAGCCATGGTAACGTCTTGAGCGATAATGAAAAGTGCGACGTCTATGGTAGCAATATATCTCTCCTAAATGGAACGTTGTTGACGAAAATGCAGTCTGACGATCGATCTCTCTGTTGTAAATGGTATTTTTTGCCCCGTTCCGTCGCGGATAACGATTTGAATCGAATTGATAGGGTTTTGGTTAACGGGATAGTAGGCGATGACCGACGGTGTATTCTCTACGGCTTGACCTCGAATGTCTAATGCCGAAACTCCGAATTGTTCCAACAAAGGTACTTCTTGATCGCCTACTGTTTGAGGAGCAATGATATCGGTGTAGACAAACAGGTTTTCGATGTTTTCAGATTTCCACGGTTTTTCGCCATATCGCCAGTCGCTGGTGACCATGCATATATCGTCACATCCGAAACTCTGACATATTTTTCCTTTGAGTACCACGACTCGATCGCTTATAGCACGCATCCTTAAACGTCCGTTATAATCGTCCCCAGCAAAGTTCAGTAACCCTCGATTGTTTTCAGGTAAATACATTCTCTGTCCGAAGGTAGTGCTATTCACTTCTCTCAACGGTTCCAACTCGATCTTATGCAAATCCTCTTGGTCGACATGTCTCCAAAAAAATCACCCGTTTCCGCACAAATCTGGTACCACAATTTAGTGTAGCTGAAACTTGCTAAACCGACTTCCCATGCGCCATCGAGATGTAGAGATCTCGAAAGAATGTTCCGAAATTCCGTCACTGTGTTTTCGGGACACACATTCATCGAGCCATTACTAGGCAGTGTCACGTAAAACGATTTAGCCATTGTAACGTCTCGCACTCGAATGAAGGTGTTGTCAAACGACTTTATAATTTAACAACATCAGTGACCCAACTTTTAAATTTGGAAGGGTAACCGTACTATTTTACCAGATATTCTTTCGTTTCGTCTTTACGTTTTCGTGATTGAAGAATCTTCTCAATTTTATAAACCGCGTCTATTTCCTTTTTACCGATCTTTTGTAATCCCTCTCGATAAAAGGTACCGGCCACTTCTTCTCCTTCGGTATCTTTGACCGCATACACGACGGGTTGACGTCGGATCCCTTTGTCGATTACAAATACTTCTTCGGTCCATCGTGGTAGATAGCCTTTGCGAAACGGTTGTGTGACCATACTCAAACGAACGACGTCTCCTGTTTGCAGGGCAACATCTTTTTTCATCTTCTTTTTTGACGATTTACCGTATAAAGCTTCCCATGCCTCCAATTCGCTGCGCTCGTGGACATCTTCCGCAGCCCGTCTGATACTGCGATGGCGAGCACTGTTGTAGGCGACAAGAAGTTTGGGTAGTACGTCGATGTATTTGTGAGTGCTGTTTGCGGTGAAGCAGCGCCACATTCGGATTTTGAGCGTACGGTTGAATCTTTCCACCACGCTGGCTTTGGTTTCGTTTTTCGTCAAGAAGAGTTTTACATCTTGTTCTTTCAAACAGGTCTGTACTTGACGATCATAAAATTCGGTTCCTTTGTCTGTCTGCAGCTTCCGCGGTAAACGCCCTGAATCTTTGAACAACTTTTATAATGCAGTCAAAAGCGATGCTCCTGGTTTGTTTTTGAAAGGTACTGCCTATGCGAATTTGAAAAATACGTCTATGCATGTCAACAACCATTTTGTTCCTTTGTTAAACCGTGCGTAAGCATCGAGATCGACGAGATCGGCTTGCCATTGATCGTCGATACCATTAACGATGACTCTGTTTTTATCGTACTTATGTCTCGAAGCTTTATGCAAAGTGTACGTGTCTTGTATTTCAAGCCATGTTCGTATCGCCGTTCGTTTCAGATTTCGAAACCGTTTCTTGGCCGCGGCGTACTCGCTGTCGACTCCTGCGAAGCCAGCGGGATGCGACGGATTGCAATAGATTTCTGGAAGTATTTTTTCCACCGTCGGTGACATCTTCGTCCTAAATCACACGTCCACCGCAACAAGCGCTGACACACTTGATGTTTTTTTTTATAATAAATTGCGTAATGTTACCCAAAGATGATGCTGTACCTGCCATGTCGGTTTCTGTTCTGCACGTGTCAAACTCGAACGATGTCTTTTTTGTGTGTAAAGTAACCATCGTGCTGCTCTCTCGTATCGGTCTCTGCGGCGGGAACGCTCTCTAAAAGAAGCTTTGGCACATACATTGGGCTTTCCTCTTCTTCTTCTTCTTCTTCTTTCTTCTTTTTCTTCTTCTTCTTCTTCTTCTTCTTCTTCTTCTTCTTCTTCTTCTTCTTCTTCTTCTTCTTCTTCTTCTTCTTCTTCTTCTTCTTCTTCTTCTTCTTCTTCTTCTTCTTCTTCTTCTTCTTCTTCTTCTTCTTCTTCTTCTTCTTCTTCTTTCTTCTTCTTCTTCTTCTTCTTCTTCTTCTTCTTCTTCTTCTTCTTCTTCTTCTTCTTCTCTTCTTCTTCTTCTTTTCTTCTTCTTCTTCTTCTTCTTCTTCTTCTTCTTCTTCTTCTTCTTCTTTCTTTCTTCTTCTTCTTCTTCTTCTTCTTCTTCTTCTTCTTCTTCTTCTTCTTTCTTCTTCTTCTTCTTCTTCTTCTTCTTCTTCTTCTTCTTCTTCTTCTTCTT